>CM042413.1:12372596-12885096 GCA_023634145.1 Thymallus thymallus
TATACACACACATATACACACACATATATATATATATACACATATACATATATATGTATGTGTGTATATATATGTGTGTATATATATATGTGTGTATATATATGTATATATGTGTATATATATATATGTGTATATATATATATATGTGTGTATATATACTGTGTGTGTGTGTGTGTATCCATTTATTTTAAGACTAATTTATTTTAAGGAAATTATTGTTATTACCCTAAATTATATCATAAACACATTTAGATATTTAAGTTTCTTTCTCTTCCATTGACCTGTATAGGATAGTTAACCATGCAAATATTTTTTATTTATTTATATCAACTTGCAATATTTTTTTTTTTTTTTTTTTCACCCAACACTCTGTAACAATGTATAGTGTAAATATTCAGTCATTCACTTATACTATGCAATGCCTTTTTATATGTATTTCTATACTTTTTCATACTGCCGCACTATGTATCATGTTTCGTGTGTCTCATTTGTGTATTTTGTTCTGGCATTTTGCACCTGCCCTGTGTTTTTCGTAGCTGCTTGATAAAGAAATGTCCCCTCGGGGATCAATAAAGTATCTATCTATCTACTGTATATATACAGTGCCTTCTCAAGCCATCCATATAACAATCCAATCTAGCATATATTACCCAGATGCTTGGATCCATTTAAGATTCATCATAACTGTTAAGTCCTGCAGTTTGAGAAGACAAGCATGGCGAGGGTGGAAATGTATTACAGTCTGACACACACACACACACACACACACACACACTCTTTAACACACACATCACGTACCAGATCTGCATGCACTGTTACAGCACTGCAAGTGTTAGACTACACCACCCTCGCACACTCTTACATGCACCGTCACACAGACACACAATCACACTCACTCACGTTCTCCTTCAAATATACAAATGCATACACACAAACACACACAGTCACACACCAGTGATTAATATAGCTTGGCATGAGCAATAGCAGAGCAGTCCCTCCTGAGTTTGTGATGTAGACTCTCCAAGAAGCAGAAGCCTCATGTCACCTTGCAGCTGGAGAGCCCAGTGCTATAGGCCTAAATCTATATATAGGTCACTTACAGCCATTTTCATTTTTGGCCTAGTTAGTGTCAATTGCACATATTTGTTCCAGCCCAGCACACCTGATTCAATTTATCAAATGCACAGTGTTTAATTTATTTGAATCAATGGGTTAGTGCTGGGCTAAAACAAAAATATGCAGCCCCTTCCAGGAACAGATTGAAACACTGCTACTATACATTGATTCGGAAATCATTGGTGTGTGTGTGTGTACACGTTTCAGGAGGTTTTTCCAACTGAAAGTAGTAGCAAGAGCATTAGTGGCAGGGTTGTTCATACATGTGGATTAGGCTAAAGTTAGTTTTTAGCGAGATTACAACGGATTTGCCAGGGAAAATGTTAAATACTGTTATTTTCCTTGAAAATCATTTTTACTTGATGCTCATTAGTCCATATCTTGGTTCTTAGACAAAATGATGGATACAGGTCACCCAGTCTTGGACAGAATCTTGCACACATGAGTGAAAGAAAGCTTGCTTTATTCCCTTCAGGTAATATTCAGATCTTTGGTAGCCTATTTAGCATCTAAATGATAAGGCAGCCAAGAGTATTTTGGATTGGTGTATACTAACAGATGTTTTCAGTTTTAACATTAGGAAATCTCATGCACTGTTTAATTTAATTAAATTCCTGGCCTAAACAAAAGGTCCAAGGAAGATGAGAAAGGATTCAGAACAAGGACTAGCCTACAACTTTTAACATCTTACACATTTAATTTTTTTACACTACCCTGAAGTGTTTGCATAAAAGTCTACAATACACTTCCTCCAACGAGAGACATAATGATTATTCTTAATGCTATTTCATTCCCGTCACTCAAGCTGTGTAAGTTTTCTGTGGTTCTTTTCACCCTGACTGCGGACCCCCACCGAACCCTCACTCTTGAGAAAAGCTTGAGGGATCTAGGGATTTCTGCCATGGTGGACAAAATTAGGGCACTGTTAACTAAAGCCCGCTGACAAAATCATTCCTAGTGCCTCCTTAAGCCTCCCTGAAAAGCACTTGAGGAGAGATTTACTTTCGAACCACATGGCGGCTAGTTGGACAGACTTACTACCAGCTGTTCTGTTCTGGTTGGTTTCCTGAATTCGCCCCAGGACCTATCGCAGGGAGGAACTAGGCAGCATATGTAGCTACTGTACATGAGAACTAAAGTATGAGAAGACTGTCAGAGGAATAGGGTTGTCGGATGTCTTAGGTTCTCTACAGGGGAAACGTTGGACTCAATGACTTGGTCATGATGAACTGTTGATGTTTGAAACGTGGGTTGTTGTTGTAATCACTCTTTCCTTTCGCAGGTCAATCCAGGGCCAACATGATCCCGCTGAAGCACCCACGGAACATCAAGGCTTCGGACGACACCCTGGCCGACTTGGACGAGGAGGCATCCAAAGCCACTCCGCCCCCCCTGCCCAAGAAGTCGGTAGCCCGCCCCAGCACCGAGACCTCCAGCCTGGGAAAGGAGCTGCCGCTGAGGCCCAAGCTTGAGGCGAAACCCGGGGGTACTAACCTGAGCGTGGCCAATCCCCTGTATGACCTGGACTCCACCTGGGAGACGGGCAGCCATAGCTCCTCGCTCAGCTCCGAGGCCCGCCTTCATGACCAGGAGAGTGGGGACTCCCTGGAGAGACCGGTGGCGGCCGTCAACAAGGGCAGAGGGGCCAACAGCCTGTCGTGCCTGGCATCGGGGCCCAGCACCACCACGGGGAGGGAGCGGCGGGGTTGCCACAGTGCAGAGTCCCTGGCGGGCAGGGCCCGGACATCAGGAAGGGGGGTTGGGGGTGGCGGGAGCAGCAAGCCTCCGAGACAGGCACTGTACAAGGGCATGGACAGCTGGGAGGAGGTGGTGGGTCGCATCCGAGGGCTGCACACGGACACACTGAGGAAGCTGGCTGGGAAGTGCGAGGACCGCTTTATGGCTGGGCAGAAGGACCACCTGCGCTTTGGCACGGACAGCTGGTCGCACTTCAGGCTGACCACAGGGAAGCCCTGCTGCGAAGCCGGAGACTCTGTTTACTACACTGCCTCCTACGCCAAGGATCCGTTGGTCAACTACGCCATCAAGGTATGACCAAAAAGTTTCAAAAGTAGGGCATTGCACTCTAAGTAGTAGTAATAAAATAATTCCATATTCCTGGGTGATTTATTTTGAGATCAAAATAAATATTAAAGAGATCTCAGATTCAAGAGAGCAGCTATCTTTAATACAATTTTCAACAAATGTATATACACCCCCGGTCAAAAGTTTGGAATATTACTCATTCAAGGGTTTGTCTTTATTTGCACTATTTTTTACATTGTAGAATAAAAGTGAAGACATCAAAACTATGACATAACATATGGAATCATGTAGTAACCAAAAAAGTGTTAAACAAATATATTTTATATTTGAGATTCTTTAAATAGCCACCTTTGCCTTGACAGCTTTGCACACTCTTGGCATTCTATTAACCAGCTTCACATGGAATGCTTTACCATCAGTCTTGAAGGAGTTCACACATATGCTGAGTCATCCCATACCATCTAAATTTGGTTGAGTTTGGAACCAAAAATCTCAAATTTGGACTCCAGACCAAAGGACAAATTTCCACCGGTCTAATGTCCATTGCTCGTGTTTCTTGGCCCAAGCAAGTCTCTTCTTATTATTGGTGTCCTTTAGTAGTGGTTTCTTTGCAGCAATTTGACCACGAAGGCCTGATTCACAGTCTCCTCTGAACAGTTGATGTTGATATGTGTCTGTTACTTGAACTCTGTGAAGCATTTATTTGGGCTGCAATCTGAGGCTGGTAATGAACTTATCCTCTGCAGCAGCGTTATTTCTGGGTCTTCCATTCCTGTGGCGGTCTTAATGAAACTGGTTGAGAGAATGCCATGAGTGTGCAAAGCTGTCATCAAGGCAAAGGGTGGCTACTTTGAAGAATACACACACATATACACATACATACATACGTACGTACGTACGTACGTACATACATACATACATATACAAAATATATTTGGATTTGTTTAACACTTTTTTGGTTACTACATGACTCCATATGCGTTATGTCATAGTTTTGATGTCTTAATTTACAAAGTAAAAAATAGTGCAAATATAGAAAAACCCTGAATGAGTAATATTCCAAACTTTTTGCCACCAGTGTATATTTTTTTAATCTTCACTTATTCATGAAAACTCTTCTAAATAATCTAGTTTAAGCCTATTGGGCACTGAGTCCAGCGTGTCTCTTGTGTGCCATGGCTTGGAAGTCGCTAGCTCTGTCCTCTCAACCACCCTCCCTCTGAAGTCATAAGTTCTTAGCTTAGAAGGGCACCATTTTATTATAGTAACTATCACATAGCACTCAGTAAGTATTTTTTAAACCTCCTGTGTACAAGCATAATCTATACTGAACAAAAATAAAAACACAACATGCAACAATTTCATCGATTTTACTGAGTTAAAGTTCATCTAAAGAAATCATAAGTCCCATAGCGTCGTCCGGGTTTGACCGGGGTAGCCGTCATTGTAAATAATAATTTGTTCTTAACTGACTTGCCTAGTTAGATGAAGGTTAAATACATTTTTTTTTTAAATTCAGTTTCATCAGCTGTCCGGGTGGCTGGTCTCAGACTATCCCACAGGTGAAGAAGCCGGATGTGGCGGTCCTGGGCTGGCGTGGTTACAAGTGGTCTGCGGTTGTGAGGCCGTTTGGACGTACTGCCAAATTCTCTAAAATGCCATTGGAGGCAGCTTATGGTAGAGAAATTAACATTCAATTATCTGTCAAAAGCTCAGGTGGACATTCCTGCAGTCAGCATGCCAATTGCAATCAAAACTGTTGTGTGCAAAACTGCAAATTTTAGAGTGGCCTTTTATTGTCCCCAGCACAAGGTGTACCTGTGTAATGATCATGCTGTTTAATCAGCTTCTTGATATGCCACACCTGTCAGGTGGATGGATTATCTTGGCAAAGGAGAAATGTTCATTATCAGGGATGTAAACAAATTTGTGCACAAAAGTTTAGAGAAATAAAGTTTTTGTGCGTATGGCAAAATGTGGGGATCTTTAATTACAGCTCATGAAACATGGGACCAATACATTACATGTTGCATTTGCATCCAGTAAAGCAGTGTTTTCCAAACTCGGTCTTCGGAGTTAGTGAGAGCAATGTGTGTTGATCTGGTTGATTGACAGCTGGGGATTCTGGTAGCAGGACTTTTCATTAGTATTTAAGAAATGTCCCCCTCAGGGATCAATAAAGTATCTATCTATCTATCTATCTATCTATCTATCTATCTATCAAAGATAGAGGCATCCTTTCTAACTCAATTCTGAACACAGTTGGGCATATGCCCAAGCTTCGATAACCTCATGCGTAAAGTAACGGACAAAAACAGGTCCATGGCTAAAAGAAAACGGCAACTCAGACCGGCGCAGGGGAGGTGGAGCTGGTGAAGTTGCACCGGGAGAAACCGTGACACCAATGGTGACTTTAAAACAGAGTTTAATGGCTGTGATATGAGAAAACTGAGGATGGATCAACATCATTGTAGTTACTCCACAATACTAACCTAAATGACGAAGTGAAAATTATTTAGTCTGTACAGAATAAAAATATTCTTAAACATGCATCTTGTTTGCAATAATGCACTAAAGTAAAACTACCAAAAATGTGGCAAAGAAATTAACTTTATGTCCTGAATACCAAGCGTTATGTTTGGGGCAAATCCAATACAACACATCACTGAGTACCACTCTTCATATTTTTAAGCATGGTGGTGGCTGCATCATGTTATGGGTATGCTTGTATTCTGCAAAGACTAGTAACGGAATAGAGCAGGGTTCCCTAACTGGCGGCCCGCTCGTGGTTTTATTTGGCCACCCAACTTTTCTTAGCGAAAAAATACATGATTTCTTTTATTTTTTTAATAATTGTTTAATTTTCATTGTTGGACATAAAATACTGTAAAAACGCCAGGAATTAAGCTCCAAGTGATTTTCATTTTGGAAATCTGTTTCCAAGTAATCCCACGCATAATAGAAACGTTATATTTTTTGGATTCTTGCAGTCAAATTGCAGTTTACAAATTATTTGCAATTATGTTCCGTCCCACTGACCATCTGGTCGAGAAAATCGCCCCGCGGCTGAACCTAGTTGATGATCCCTGGAATAGAGCTTAGCACCTGCAAAATCCTAGAGGAAAACGTTGTTCAGTCTGCTTTCCAAGAGAGACTGGGAGACATTCACCTTTAAGCAGGACAATAACCTAAAACACAAGGCAAAATCTACCCTGGAGTTGCTTACCAAGATGACATTGAATGTTCCTGAGAGGCCTAGTGACAGTTTGGACTTAAATCGGCTTGAAAATATATGGCTAGGAAATGGCTGCCTAGGAATGATCAACAACCAACCTTACAAAGCTTTTAGAATTAAAATAATAATGTGCAAGTTTTGTAAAGCCAGGTGTGCAAAGCTCTTAGAGATATATCCAGATAAACTCAGATGTAATAGCTGCCAAAGGTGAATCTAACATGTATTGACTCAATTGTGAATACTTTTGTAAATGAGATTTCTGTCTTTCATTTTCACTAAATTTGAAAACATTTCTAAAAACATGTTTGGGTGTAGATGGGTGAGAGAAATATTTTTATTGAATCCATTTAGAATTTCGGCTGAAACACAACAAAATGTGGAATAAGTCAAGGGGTATGAATTATTTCTGAAGGCTCATAGGGTTTGCATTATTTACATGGCAGAAAAACCCTCAGCACTCCACACAGCACTTCAAAGACTTCTCTGCACGTTGAGCAGGCTCAAGAGAAGGAGTGGTTTTCCCGGACGCTTTCCCCGAGAAATAAGCCAAACGAGCATCCACATGCAGTCATAATAGCCGAGCGACCCAATTAAAAAAGTGTCCACCCTTCATCATATCAATGTGCTCCAGTTGTGTGCAGGAAGATAGCGCTCTCTGCTCCCCCAACACATCAACAAAATAGATATGTTTATGCGTTTGTGTCATGACTATTTAACAGTGTGTTTATTATTCACAGTCAGTCAGCTTCTCACAGATTTGCGGAAGAGTGTCATATCTCCAAGGTTTTTGGAAAGCAATTTCTATTTCAAGGTTAGGCTTCTGATAGCTCTATACTTGATACCAATTCAGTGCATTTGGGGGAAAATCATTCAATTCAATTTGTCTATTTTTGAATTAATTCAACTAGGCAAATCCAATGTAAAATTGAATTTCAGTGGGGAGAACAAGTATTTGATACACTGCCGATTTTGCAGGTTTTCCTACCTACAAAGCATGTAGAGGTCTGTAATTTTTATCATAGGTACACTTCAACTGTGAGAGACGGAATCTAAAACAAAAATCCAGAAAATCACATTGTATGATTTTTAAATAATTAATTCGCATTTTATTGCATGACATAAGTATTTGTTCACCTACCAACCAGTAAGAATTCCGTCTCTCACAGACCTGTTAGTTTTTCTTTAAGAAGCCCTCCTGTTCTCCACTCATTACCTGTATTAACTCCACCTGTTTGAACTCGTTACCTGTATAAAAGACACCTGTCCACACACTCAATCAAACAGACTCCAACCTCTCCACAATGGCCAAGACCAGAGAGCTGTGTAAGGACATCAGGGATAAAATTGTAGACCTGCACAAGGCTGGGATGGGCTACAGGACAATAGGCAAGCAGCTTGGTGAGAAGGCAACAACTGTTTGCGCAATTATTAGAAAATGGATGAAGTTCAAGATGACGGTCAATCTCCCTCGGTCTGAGGCACCATGCAAGATCTCACCTCGTGGGGCATCAATGATCATGAGGAAGGTGACCTGGTCAATGACCTGAAGAGAGCTGGGACCACAGTCTCAAAGAAAACCATTAGTAACACACTACGCTGTCATGGATTAAAATCCTGCAGCGCACGCAAGGTCCCCCTGCTCAAGCCAGCGCATGTCCAGGCCCGTCTGAAGTTTGCCAATGACCATCTGGATGATCCAGAGGAGGAATGGGAGAAGGTCATGTGGTCTGATGAGACAAAAATAGAGCTTTTTGGTCTAAACTCCACTCGCCGTGTTTGGAGGAAGAAGAAGGATGAGTACAACCCCAAGAACAAAGGGGACAGGACGACTGCACTGTATTGAGGGGAGGATGGATGGGGCCATGTATCGCAAGATCTTGGCCAACAACCTCCTTCCCTCAGTAAGAGCATTGAAGATGGGTCGTGGCTGGGTCTTCCAGCATGACAACGACCCGAAACACACAGCCATGGCAACAAAGGAGTGGCTCCGTAAGAAGCATCTCAAGGTCCTGGAGTGGCCTAGCCAGTCTCCAGACCTGAACCCAATAGAAAATCTTTGGAGGGAGCTGAAAGTCTGTATTGCCCAGCGACAGCCCCGAAACCTGAAGGATCTGGAGAAGGTCTGTATGGAGGAGTGGGCCAAAATCCCTGATGCAGTGTGTGCAAACCTGGTCAAGAACTACAGGAAACGTATGATCTCTGTAATTGCAAACAAAGGTTTCTGTACCAAATATTAAGTTCTGCTTTTCTGATGTATCAAATACTTATGTCGTGCAATAAAATGCAAATTAATTACTTAAAAATTATACAATGTGATTTTCTGGATTTTTGTTTTAGATTCCGTCACTCACAGTTGAAGAGGTACCTATGATAAAAATTACAGACTTCTACATGCTTTGTAAGTGGGAAAACCTGCAAAATCAACAGTGTATCAAATACTTGTTCTCCCCACTGTATGTATTCTTTTGTATATTTATTTCAGTAAATAGTTTATTGCACCATACTGGCTGGCTACTTGTTTTCTTTCTCCAATCATCTGTGCACAAATCATTTGACCGCTGCAGTTTGAGATTAGTTATTCCCTTTTATTTATGAAAAGAAGCTCATACGATTCATTTAAGGTATTCTAGCTTAATTAAATTGATTTCTATTATGGTGTTTCTATTCCAAGGAAACTTTTTTTTTTGTTTTTGCAGTCTATTTATTGCTTACCTAAAACAACCGCTAATACATTTGAAGTACTTCAAAATAGAAACTACATATCCTAAATGTTAGAAAGTAGAATATAAACTTCATATAGGCTACTGTGGATGGGGTAGGCTAAATAATTACAACCCAATATGCCAAATTAAAAGAATTGTCATAAAGGAAATGAAATATGCTAGGCAGAGGCAGAGCATGCCCAGAGCGAAATTGGAGCCAGAGAAGACCGACACCATTTAAAAAAATCTATTTTGAATTATCCTCGCTCCACACTCGCCCACTTACATGCTCTGGCATTTCTACAAAGTACGTTTCTTAGTTTTTTTTGCCTTGGGCTTCAGGGCTTCTGTATTAATATCTTATTGATGTATCATGACCGAAATTGAAAGTCTACACACCACTTACACACCAGAATGGCTTTCCAAGAGGTGTTGAGTGTTCCTGAATGGTCCAGTCTCAGTCCTGATTTAAATCTGCTTAAATAAATCAGATGAGGTTTGAATATTGATGTCCATCAATGATTCCCAACCAAATTTACTGATTTAGAGCAATTTTGACAAAACAATGGATTTACAGTGCATTCGGAAAGTATTCAGAACCCTTCACTTTTTCCACATTTTGTTACGTTACAGCCTTATTCTAAAATGTATTAAATCGATTTTTCGATCATTTCGATCATTTTTCCTTCATCAAGCTACACACAATACCCCATAATGACAAAGCAAAACGTTTTTTGGAAGTTTTTGCAAATGTATTAAAAATACAAAATAAAATATCACATTTACATAAGTATTCAGACACTTTACTCAGTACTTTGTTGAAGAACCTTTGGCAGCGATTACAGTCTCGAGTCTTTCAGTTCTCCCCAGAGATGTTCGATTGGGTTCATTCAGAGACTTGTCCTGAAGCTAATCCTGCGTTCTCTTGGCTGTGTGCTAAGGGGCATTGTCCTGTTGGAATGTGAACCTTCGCCCCAGTCTGAGGTTCTGAGCGCTCTGGAGCAGGTTTTCCTCAAAGATCTCTCTGTACCTTGCGCTATTCATATTTCCCCTCGATCCTGACTATTCTCCCAGTCCCTGCTGCTGAAAAACATCCCCACAGCATGATTCTGCCACCACCATGCTTCACCGTTTCCTCAGGTTTCCTCCGGATGTGATGCTTGGCATTCAGGCCAAAGAGTTCAATCTTGGTTTAATCAGACCAGATAATCTTATTTCTCATGGTCTGAGTGTCACGGTGCGCATTATATAAGGGACGGTAAACGGAGCGCTGGTGAAGTGTCATCCTTTTATTTGGAAATGAGTTGTTCTCACGAGGCATTTACAAATAAAGGAGAGTGAAAACAAAACAAAAACACGACTACAAAAACACAGTGACTTACTTTGCTCTCTGTAACACGAAGCAGACAAGCAGGAACAATGATCCACACACAGGTGGATTTGGGTAGATCTTAAATACTATCCCCAATCAGAGACAACGCTAGACAGCTGTCTCTGATTGGGGATGATAATCTCCCTAATAGGAGTGTGAGGACTTGGTTGTGTGCATCTCTCCTCCCCTAGGTGGGAGTAAGAGGCCTTACCACAACCAAGCCCTCACAGTACCCCCCCCCCCAAGGTGCGGACTCCCGATCGCACACACAAAAATCCCCCCTCTCCTGAAAGAAAAAATGTCCAAAACTCTAGGGGGGGACATGGCGGGGTACTGAGGTGGTTGCTGGTGGGGGCTCCGGTTCCGGTTCCGGGCGTGGCACAGGCTGTGAGAGTAGCTTCCCTCCTACCTCTCCGTTGCACGCCCGGTCCGGTCCGGACCCCGGCACGATGGTTCCCCCCTCAGTACTCCCGCCTTCCACCAAGTCCTGTCTGGACCCTGGTGTGGGAGCCCTCGACCCTGGAGAGGGGCTGACAACCGGCCCCGGACTGGGCACCGGTGGAGCGGACTGCTCCGTCACTGGAGCGACGTAGACGACCGGCCCCGGACTGGGCACCGGTGGAGCGGACTGCTCCTTCACTGGAGCGACGTCGACGACCGGCCCCGGACTGGGCACCGGTGGAGCGGACTGCTCCGGCACTGGAGCGACGCAGATGACCGGCCCCGGACGTGGCACCGGTGGAGCGGACTGCTCCGGCACTGGAGCGACGCAGACGACCGGCCCCGGACTGGGCACCGGTGGAGCGGACTGCTCCGGCACTGGAGCGACGCAGATGACCGGCCCCGGACTGGGCACCGGTGGAGCGGACTGCTCCGGCACTGGAGCGACGCAGACGACCGGCCCCGGACTGGGCACCGGTGGAGCGGACCGCTCTGGCGCTGTAGCCGAGCAGACTGCTGGACCCGGATGTGGATCTGGTGGAGGTTCAGGGCTGCTCACCTTCACCTGAGGTCCCGGGCTGCTGACCTTCCCCGGAGGTCTCGGGCTGCTGACCTTCCCCGGGGGTCTCGGGCTGCTGACCTTCGCCGGGGGTTTCGGGCTGCTGACCTTCACCGGGGCCCTCGGGCTGCTGACCTTCACCGGGGCCCTCGGGCTGCTGACCTTCACAGGAGGCCTCGGGCTGCTGACCCTCTCCGGAGGTCTCGGGCTGCTGACCTTCACCGGAGGCCTCGGGCTGCTGACCTTCACAGGAGGCCTCGGGCTGCTGACCTTCTCCGGAGGTCTCGGGCTGCTGACCTTCTCCGGAGGTCTCGGGCTGCTGACCTTCTCCGGAGGTCTCGGGCTGCTGACCTTCTCCGGAGGTCTCGGGCTGCTGACCTTTACCGGAGGCCTCGGACTGCTGACCGTCACAGGAGGCCTCGGGCTGCTGACCGTCACAGAAGGCCTCGGGCTGCTGACCGTCACAGCAGGCCTCGGACAGCTAACCCTCACCGGAGGTCTCGGGCAGTTGACCCTCACCGGAGGTCTCGGGTTGGACGCCGTGCCCACCCTGGGCACCGACGCAGAGGTGGTCTTCAGCCCTGCAGCTGGTCTGGCTGTCGGCCCCACCCTGGACACCGACGTAGAGGTGGTTTTCAGCCCTCTGGTTGGGCTGGCTGTCGGCCCCAGACTGGGCACCGACGCGCTATGGAGCTCCTGCTCCACAGCGGGACTGAACGTCGTGCCCACCCTGGGCACCGACGCAGAGATGGTATCCAGCCCTGTGGTTTGGCTGGCTGTCGGCCCCGGACTGGGCACCGACGCGCTATGGAGCTCCAGCTCCACAGCGGGACTGAACGTCGTGCCCACTCCGGGCACCGACGCAGAGATGGTATCCAGCCCTCTGGTTGGGCTGGCTGTCGGCCCCAGACTGGGCACCGACGCGCTATGGAGCTCCTGCTCCACAGCGGGGCTGAACGTCGTGCCCACCCTGGGCACCGACGCAGAGATGGTCTCCAACCACAGAGCTGCGCTGTCGACCCTCGCTGTAGGCTCCGTGTGAGGAATGGGCACGGGGCATACTGGACTGGGTGAGCGCACCACTGGTCTGCTGCGAGGCGCAGGCACGGGCCATACCGGGCTGGGGAAACGCACCGTTGGGTTGGTGCGTTTAGCTGGCACGGGTCGCACTGGGCTGGAGACACGCACCGTTGGGCTGGTGCGCGGCGCAGGCGCGGGCCGTACCGGGCTGGGGAAACGCACCGTTGGGCTGGTGCGTCTAGCTGGCACGGGTCGCACCGGGCTGGAGACACGCACCATAGGGCTGGTGCGTGGAGCAGGCGCGGGCCGTACCGGGCTGGGGAAACGCACCGTTGGGTTGGTGCGTTTAGCTGGTACGGGTCGCACCGGGCTAGTGTTGCGCACCGATGGTTTGGTGCGCAGAGTCGGTCTCCTCTTCCTCCGACTCTGGACCGGCGCTGGAGGCACCGGACTGGGAACTGGCGCTGGAGCACGACTGTCCCTGTCGTCCCTACTCCACCGCCAATCCCCATCCTGTGAGGGTTCCTCCGGGAACCCCCACGAGTGAGGGAACAGAAGCACATCGTCGTCGTCTTCCTCCGACTCCTCTCTGTACTCCTGCTCCCACGGCTGTAGGGGCTCCTCCTGGAACCCCCACGAGTGCAGTGGTCGGGGCTCTTCTCCCTCGATCCCGACCACCCCCATAGCCCCCCCCCCAAAATCAGTTTGGGGGTTTTTCAGGGCTCCAGGCTGGTCCTTCGCTTTCGCCCGGTGACGTTTCCCCCGTCTTCGGCGCCTCTGCTCCGGACCCCAGCCTTCCTCCACCGCATGATAATGGTAGACATCCTCTCTCGATAATTTACCCATATCATAGAGGATGTCTACCAGTGTCTGCTCTCGTTGCGTCCCAGGGTGGTGGATCATTCTGTCACGGTGCGCATTATATAAGGGACGGTAAACGGAGCGCTGGTGAAGTGTCATCCTTTTATTTGGAAATGAGTTGTTCTCACGAGGCATTTACAAATAAAGGAGAGTGAAAACAAAACAAAAACACGACTACAAAAACACAGTGACTTACTTTGCTCTCTGTAACACGAAGCAGACAAGCAGGAACAATGATCCACACACAGGTGGATTTGGGTAGATCTTAAATACTATCCCCAATCAGAGACAACGCTAGACAGCTGTCTCTGATTGGGGATGATAATCTCCCTAATAGGAGTGTGAGGACTTGGTTGTGTGCCTCTCTCCTCCCCTAGGTGGGAGTAAGAGGCCTTACCACAACCAAGCCCTCACACTGAGAGTCCTTTAGGTGCCTTTTGGAAACTCCAAGTGGGCTGTCGTGCCTTTTACTGAGGAGTGGCTTCCGTCTGGCCACTCTACCATAAAGGCCTGATTGGTGGAATGCTGCATAGATAGTTATCCTTCTGGAAGGTTTTCCCAACTCCACAGAGGAACTCTAAAGCTCTGTCATAGTGACCATCAGGTTCTTGGTCACCTCCCTGACCAAGGCCCTTTTCCCCTGATTTCTTAGTTTGGATGGGCAGCCAGCTCTAGGAAAAGTCTTGGTGGTTCCAAATTTATTCTATGCAAGAATGATGGAGCCCACTGTGTTCTTGGGGACCTTCAATGCTGCAGAAATGTTTTGGTACCATTCCCCAGATCTGTGCCTCGACACAATCCTGTCTCTGAGCTCTATAGACAATTCCTTCAACCTCATGGCTTGGTTTCTGCTCTTGACATGCACTGTCAACTGTGGGACCTTATATAGACAGGTGTGTGCTTTTCCAAATCATGTCCAATCAATTAAATGTACCAGAGGTGGACTCCAATCAAGTTGTAGAAAAATCTCAAGTATGATCAATGGAAACAAGATGCACCTGAGCTAAATTTTGAGTCTCATAGCAAAGGGTCTGAATATTCATGTAAATAAGGTATTTCAGTTTTTTATTTTTAATACATTTGCAAAAATGTCTAAACCTGTTTTCGCTTTCTTATTATGGGGTATAGTTTAAAAATAGTTTAATACATTTTCGAATAAGGCTGTAACAACAAAATGTGAAAAAAGGGAAGGTGTCTGAGTACTTTCCAAATGCACTGTATGTCGCTCTAAGAGTTGTACAAGGTTGGTAGAATCTTAATCAAAATGATTCACAGCTGTAATGGCTACCAAAGGTGCTTCCACCAAGTGTTATCTCAGGGGTGTGAAGACACGCAATTTCTATCATTCTTCTTTTGTTTTGAAAATGTGGAGTAGGTTGTGTCGATGAGGGAAAATGAGGGAAAAATCAAATATAATCCCTTTTTAGGCAGCAAAATGTGAAGACTGTGCAAGGGGTGTGTAAACTTTCTTTAGCGACTGCATGAGTATCCTAGTAGAGGATGTTGTTGTAGATGTTGACTGCCTTTCTCTCTCTCTCCCTCTCCCTTTCTCCAGATCTGTCGGTGTAACGTGAAGGAGACCCAGCAGCAGTTTTTCCACAGCCTGGCGGTGAGACAGAGCCTTGCACTCCACTTCAACATCCAGCAGGACTGTGGCCACTTTCTGGCCGACGTCCCCCCCCGCCTGTTGCCCTGGGAGGAGGAGGAGGAGGAGCAAGAAGAAGAGGAAGGCGATGAGGAAGGGCAGAAAGAGAAGGAGACTGTCGAAACAATGAATTCCATGCAGAACGGGCAAGCCGAGGAGGCCCAGATCACAAGCCACCACATGGGCACCACCGGCCGCCTGCGCAGCCGAGTGGTGGTGATCACCCGTGAGGTGCCCTTCCAGACCGTTGCTGACTTTGTCCGGGAGGGCGCGGTCCGGCACGCCCGCAACCCAGACCTGTACGAACGTCAGGTGTGCCTGCTGCTGTTACAGCTGTGCTTGGGCCTGGAGCACATGAAGCCCTACCACGTGACCCACTGTGATCTGCGCCTGGAGAACCTGCTGCTGGTGCACTGCCACCCGGGCAACCCCTGGAACTTGGACCTGCTCGAGCCCAACAATAACAGCAGCAACAGCACCACCTCTGGGGCAGGTGCTGCCAACACGGCCACCAACGCCACCTGCCCCGCCCGCCTAATCATAAGCAACTTCTCCCACGCCAAGCAGAAGAGCCCCCTGGTGGTGGACCCTGGCGCGCTGCGTAACCAGTCGCGGCTGGCGCCCGAGATCGTCACAGCGACGCAGTATCGCAAGTGCGACGAGTTCCAGACGGGCATCCTCATCTACGAGATGCTGCACCGGCCCAACCCCTTCGAGGAGACGCCCGAGCTGAAGGAGAGGGAGTACACCTGGGCCGACCTGCCACCACTCCCGGCCCGCTCCCTCTACTCCCAGGGCCTGCAGCAGCTGGCCAGCCTCCTGCTCACCGTCAACCCCTCTGAAAGGATCCAGATGGCCGAGGCCAGGGCCTGCCTGCAGTGTCTGCTCTGGGGGCCCCGAGAGGACCTCTTCCAGGCGCTCAGCTACACCAGTGGCCACACTTCAGGTGCCAACTCCAGCCAGCATGAGACCACCCTCCAGAACTGGCTGGACCTGAAGCGGACGCTGATGATGATCAAGTTTGCAGAGCGCTCGCTGGACACGGGATGTGGCGTGAGCCTGGAAGATTGGCTGTGCTGCAAGTACTTGGCCTTTGCAACCACGGACACTCTCAGCCGAGTGGTGCGCATCCTCCAGCAGCAACACACACAGTCCCAGCATCTGACCCAGTCTCAGCAGCACCTAACCCAATCCCAACACCTGACCCACTCCCAACCGCTCTGAGCTCCATTACTCACTAGCTACCCATTACTCATCCAATTCTCTCTAGACTCGCTATGTTAACAAAGATCTTAGACTTCCCTTCTCATCTCTGTCCAATCCCTTCAACAACGCAACCAAACCATGAGCGGAAAATCTATGATAACAACTATAATAAATCATTAGCCTTATTGTGGACTATGACATTGTGTGCAGTGCTCAGTTGTTTCATCAGTGTATCTTTTCTTTTGGCGGGAAAAAGTGTAGGGGTTGGGTGTTTATTAAATTAAACCTGCTTCATTGTACACTGAAGTACTCGAATGAGACAAAAAGTACTTTGATACTACAAACTGGCAAATAGCCCTCACTCGGTAAAGTCTCAATGAGCTTCAATGAACAAGTAGGAAAAAAACATAAACCCTCAAAAAGGATGGTTGAATGGCTCTCAGCTGGAGTTGCCACAGCAATGGGTTATCTTCACCTTCAATTCAATGGGCCCCGAACGGAAAATCCAATCTCCTCAGACTTGAGTCTACATTCACATTATTAGCCAATAATTACACAGGTCCTCTCTGCCATGGTTTGTTGTTCGGTTTACAGTATGTGACAATAATACATCAGCACTGAGACTGGATTATAGGCCTAGTGATAGTGACCACATAGCCCAGCCAATCTCTATTGACTCCAGTTTCTCTGACATCCCCTTGTTGTTTGTGTAGCCACCTCTCAAAAGTCCTAGAGGGAATTCATAGGGATTTAGCTTTCAGATCAGAGCTATCCTAACTAGTGCTGTCAGACACCTTGAACTAGCAGTTTGAATAATGCAGTTGAGTTTAGCGTTGAATGGATTTCAAGATAGAATGTCAGCGTGCATAGTTTAATGGTCGTACTTGCCCCAATACTACAGCTCATTCAGCTCAGTCCTAGTCTAAACATCTCCAATGCTCTGCTCAGCACTCGCCCACTCCCTCTCACTATCAACCATTACTGAGAGGGGGAGAAAGGGAGGGTTGAGGCTCCAAGTACGATTGATTAAGAATACAGGCTCCTCAGTTCCCCAAGGAAGACAGACACTCAGCCCAAATGTAGCATTACATCTTCTCCTCTCCCATAAACTAAACCACCCAATAAGGAGGTTTTGCCTCCTTATTCAAAGGTAATAATTGGAATTAGCTATTTTTCTACCACCAAGTGTGTTATGCAAAGTGAAAATCACCAAAGCTCTGCCACGCAGTCTCTATTTTGACAATTGTGAGAAATAGATTGAGACTACAAGATTTTAGATGTTTGTGTAAGAGGCATCAGTTTGAGTTCATCAAGGTGAATGCATTGTAACATACAGTACAGTCATTTGAAGTGTCCTTACCACTACAGTGTATGAGTCTGCAATCAATGCAGGCTGCCATGTTGCTTCGTAGTATCATTGATGAGTAGTTAGACAGTAGTTGGACATGAAAGCACTCCCAATGTAATTTGCTAGTTTTTAAGCAAAACCAGAACTTTGAATACTAGGAAGTTTGTTTTAGTTGTGTGTTTTGTGGACAAACACTCTTTTTCCTTTGGATATGTGCAATTAATGTCATGTTATTATTGACTATGAAAGTAACAGTTCTTAAACATGTATGTAGCCTACTTTTATCACAGTATGCAACTTTTCAGTTATTCTCGCTTCCATTATTATTTCTGGCACATAACTGGTGATGACGTTTAGCTGAAAACACAGGATTTAGTCTCAAACCCTAATTTAGAACTTGTTGTAGGGAGCTAGGACAACATTATTGCAGCGTGTAGGGAGGCTGCTTGTTGGGTTTTATTATTTTTATTTGTTTGTAGTCTTTAATTATATATTTTTTTCATTGTATTTGTTCATATAAGATGCTTGTGTTTCTAATTGACTGGTTTTGGCCTGGGTGATATGATCAATGTTTGCACATTCAGATGAACTCAAGCCTCCTAAACAGAGAATGGAAATGTAGAAGCGAAACAGAGAACAGGTCGTAATGAAAAGCTGCACTCATGGAAAGAAACCCGCTGTGTTTTGCTCAGCAGCAGCACATGGAATGTAGGAGTCTGCCTGGACTCGAGTGAAGCTTCAGTTGGAACTGAAAGGATCCCATGAACCTGGACTTATTATTCACAATAGACTGTGTCAGCCACTCAGCCTCCATTTTGGGGCGTTTCGCTAGTCAACCACTATACATGACGAGCTCCCGATCAATAGAGAATGGCCACGGCCTTAAATCCTGCACATCCAGACTAACTACACCACCCAACCACTGAGATTCATCAGCCTTTTGTCCCATCACTATATATGTTTTATGGGCTGCCGTGGGAACTCACTACAACCGTTGCAGATACATATCCATCCCTCCCTCTGCCTCATCAGCATTGGTGACACCACTGCACACAGTCAGCTTGTGGTCCATTATATCCAAACAAATTAGTTTTGGCTTTATGGCCTGTCTGTCTGCCTGGAATCAATGCAACTGAAATACATGGCTTATATTTCGGCAGATCCCACATACTTTGGACTCACAGGTTGATGTCTCTAGCAGTGCTAGTTCGACACAGCAGATTCCTATAATAAGGGATTGTGTAATGTAAAATTATACATTGGTTACGTTGATACCTTGACACAAATACTTTTCTGTAACCCTCTAGATTTCTATATCCACAATAGGAGTGTGCAATGGCCTCAGGCATAGTAAATCTCTGGGGTTTACTACACACATTGCACAACAGACTATTTGATTTCCAAACATAACAGGTGTATGACTCTGAAACACATATTTGGGATTTCTCTGGTAATCTCTCATCCTGTGCGTGTCCATGCAGGTTTGGTTTCTCTTACAAAGTATTTAACTATTTTACTTATTCACCTCTACTCATCTAACAGCATCCTGTGAGAATATGGCCAAACTCTGCCATGGTTTCCTTTCTATATCAACATGAATAACAAGGCATTAGCTACGTCAGTGGGGGAGAACTACTGGGAACTACTGTGAGGAAGGGATCCTGTGTATTTAGATATAGGGTCAGATGTGATCTCAAGGACATCGAATGCAGCCCTGTAGGTGACTCCAGGTCGAAGAGTCCAGGTCGCTGTAATGGTTAATATACTGAGGAATGCATGTGGACTGCACTGGTGGCTGTCCTTGTATGTAGAGAGTTAACATTTATATTATCTAATACTATTTACAGCGCACCGCTATCGGTCTGTCACAACAGACAAGAGACCATGCATCAGTTTTAAAGGAAAAGCTTTACTTTTTTGTCTCATTTGTTTTGGGAGGAAACTGGTGAATTGGTTTTTCTGTCCTGAAGAATGTTATTATAAAACTGTTCTCACCTTTGGGATAAAGAGTGTTTGCATACAGATTCATGTACAGTATTTTTCCCTCTTGTAAATGATAGAGTTAAACTACTTTAACAGCCATTTGGGAGGAGGGTTTTTGAATGAATAACAAACACCATTAAAAAGCATTGTTCATGGATAGTGTTGCCAACAGTGAGTTTTGCAGTTTTTTACCATTGCATTTTAATCGCCACTGAACATAAAACGTAACCTCTCTTGGCTTTCTATATATGTGTATATCTCTTGGCCTGTTTCCATTTCATTGTTGATCAAGTTAACCAATAGTGTAACAACAATAAATGTATGTTTTTTATATACATTGTGTGTGAGATCCCATTATTGTCCTCTTGTGGTGATGAAGTGTAACAACTGACTAATACAAGGGCTGCATCTTGGTAGTCTAGTTGGCTTCCTTACGACGTAGGATCCTTCCCTTGACTCCTTTCTTTATTTGCACTGATGTAACAAAGCAGGACCGGAGAAAGCAAATACCTTGTAGTTAACCACTATGTTGCTTTCATGTCTTCTATGCTTTTGTCATGGTTCTTAATTAGGACCCGAGGCGCTGAGCAGTAGTATGCATACATTATTTTTTATTTGTAATCAAAATAAAAGCGAACGAAACCACGAACTGATGTGCCTAAAGCAACAAAGATCCACGCAAAGGTGGGCAACCACGTATGGCAGCTGTCTCTAATTGGGGACCAACTAAACTCAAACAAAGTTTCCCAGACAACCCTACCGTCAGGCCCCGACAGTTAACCCAAGCCAAACATAGAGATGCCTCTAGGCATCCCTACCGTCAGAACCTGATAGCTTTCAGATTATCGGGGAAAATGAAGGAGAAGCCACTCTGGAGTATTGAGCAACTGCGGTTTTCACAGTTAATCTGTGTGAGTTGAATGCTTGTTAATTGTCAATCTCATACAAGTGAAAGGTATGTACAGAGCTTCAAGACACTTTTGGCATTTGGATATGTTGGTCATCATGATGGAAACATCAGAAATGGGGAGAACCCATTCATAATTTGACTGAAAACAACAACTCCAATGATCAAACTGTGATTGAGTTATAATGAAATCGAAAGCATCCCTGTCAGACTTTCTAGCTCAATATTTAGTTTTTATTCTCAAGTCTGATTTCAGGACTAATTGAAATGTAAGAAATGTATGACCTAGAAATATTAAAATAGCATGTACTACTTAGTGACTGTCCAGTGTTTCCAGATTTCTATAAAATATGACCTATAATGAATTGAGTGAAATCGTTTTCCATCCCAAAAAAGTAATTCTCTAGTACTTTGGTATACTTTTTAGCCAGTAGTTCTTAAAGTAGCGTTTACAAGCCAAAAGGTCCCTGAAAATTGCGTACTACATCAAATATGTGCAGAAATATTCACAATGTAATTTCTCACTCCCACGCTCTGTGTGTGCATCTTGCTAGCTGTCAGTCAAATGGTGATGGGCTGAAGCTCATTGTCTAGAAATCAAATTGCTAGGCTGGCCAACGTGGGGGGAAATGTAGGGAAAATGGCGCAGCACAGATTCTAGAAAAACACTTTCAAACTCTGGATTTTGTGGCTAAATGAGGTAAGACAATAATTGATTATGCATTTATGAACTACACATTGACACATCCAGCCCAAAGTTGAAGGCCAGAAAAATACTTAGTAGTCGCCAAAGTTCCGGAGCATGTCTTTAAGTATGTTAAAAAGCAACTTGTCTGTGTTGGAATGTTGTGGGCGTACCCCAACAACAGAATGGTGTGGGCGTATACCGGTCATTGCAAATATTAATGCGAGAAGACCACTGATTGGCCAGCTCATCCTCCTCAGGAGGATGACATCGTCCTTGATGAGGAAATAGCAATTCTTTTTTAAAAGGTCTGTTTGAGATTAACGTTTGAGGTGGGGTTTTTGAAGTGTTTTTATCTCTCTAATTGACGCTTTGGCCACAAATACCTTTTTCATTGGACAGTTTATAATGTTATTTTAAAGTACAACATACTGTACATTAAATTACTAGATGTCAATATTGACTCAGCATTGACCACAAGATGGAGACATTTTAAAAACATTTCTGAAATATGACAACGGAGCCTTTGGGGCAACGGAATGTTCCTGTGGTCTCAAATCCACTGTTGGAGACTGATGCGTCGTCAGTACAGGAAGCTGGTTGATGGACAAGCATTATTATGATGCAACAGTCCGTACAGTCTCTAGAACACTGCATTGACTGTTGTGTCATAATAACGCTTTTTTGTGTGCCTGCCTGTCTGTTTGTCTGTGTTTGTCTCTGTTTATCTGTCAGTCTGTCTGCATCCTGATCTCACACATTTATGAATAAAGACTCTTGATCTACTCTAGACAAAATCTAATTGAGGATAAAGAAGTGTTTAAAAATATAATCCAGTTTCAATTGCGAGTGGTGACTGTGACTATTGTTTCATACCTGGATTTCATAATGCCAGCTCAGTTTTATCATGGAGGTTATTGCTGAGTTGCATAACCGTCCGTTGTGTAATAGCAAGGCAGAGAATCAATAAAATATGAGAGGGAAGAGAACCGTGTGAACTGCACCTCTCCCCCAGAGTCTATCCTCCAGATAGAGGTTTGTAGGCTATCTACTGCTTGACGAGAAGTGACTAAGAACTCTGAATTCACAAAAGCGGTGATATTTTTTTTCTTTGTTTTTTTTGGAGGTTCATAAAAAAAAATGTTGAGGGAGAAGTGAATTTGACCTGACTTCATCATGTTTTAGTTGGGGATAAGCTTACCATTAATGATGTTGAAGGCCATCATTTCAATATTCTCATGGCTTTTATTCAGAACACTTGATGTACAGTTCTGTTCAGACCTCAGGGGCCGTATCAAGCGTCTCAGAGTAAGAGTGCTGATCTAGGATCAGGTCCCCCACTGTCCAAGTAATCTTATTTATTGTGATCTATTTAATGAAGCTGCCAGTTGAGAACTTGTGAGGCATCTGTTTCTTGAACTAGACACTCTAATGTCCTCTTGCTCAATTGTGCACCGGGGCCTCCCACTCCTCTTTCTATTCTGGTAAGAGCCAGTTTGCGCTGTTCTGTGAAGGGAGTAGTACACAGCGTTGTACGAGATCTTTAGTTTCTTGGCAATTTCTCGCATGGAATAGCCTTCATTTCTCAGAACAAGAATAGACTGACGAGTTTCAGCAGAAAGTTCTTTGTTTCTGGCCATTTTGAGCCTGTAATCGAACCCACAAATGCTCCAGATACTCAACAAGTCTAAAGAAGGCCAGTTTTATTGCTTCTTTAATCAGCACAAGTTTTCAGCTGTGCTAACATAATTGTTTTCTAATGATCAATTAGCCTTTTAAAATTATAAACTTGGATTAGCTAACACACCGTGCCATTGGAATACAGAAGTGATGGTTGCTGAAAATGGGCCTCTGTACACCTTTGTTGATATTCCATAAAAAATCTGCCGTTTAGTCATTTACAACATTAACAATGTCTACACTGTATTTCAAATCAATTTGATATTATTTTAATGTACAAAAAATGTGCTTTTCTTTCAAAAACAAGGACATTTCTAAGTGACCCCAAACTTTTGAATGGCAGTGTATATGTATATATATATTTTGAGATAAGTATGTTAATGTTGTACTTAGTCCCCTTTGACTCCTTTCCAGGTTCAGTCATGATCCAGTTAATGGACCAGACAGTAGGTTCTTTCAAATCTGCTCTGACCAACCACAGACCAGATAAACAAGTAAAACAATCTCAATGGTTACAACAAATCTACTTACTTTTTTTGCTATATCTGGTTTAATGCATCATATTTTGGCCTCTGAAATACGTTTCAGTTGTAAACTGGTCCCTGGCATGTAAATGGACTCGAATACAATACAACTTGCTGAAAGGCACATTGGGTAATATATTAATGAGTCACATGTATTTAAGCCAACACAGTATTTTACAATGCGGGTCTCAGCAAACCAAACTCTCATGTTTGATCAACTCAGATATTTGTGTTGCAAAGGCAAACTTCAATATTTAAGTTCACTCAACATTGTTTTTCGAGTTCAACTCACACCAAGCAAAAGTAATTGGGTTAGTGGAGTATTCCATGTCATCTCAACAATTTCCCAATTTCAAGTTCAGCCAACTTGGATATTTAAGCTACATGGACTTTTTATAAGTTGCATGTTTTGTCACACACTTTTTTTTTACTAGGCAAGTCAGTTAAGAACAAATTCTTATTTACAATGACGGCCTACCCCGACCAAACCTGGATGACACTGAGCCAATTGTGTGCCGCCCTATGGGACTCCCAATCACGACCGGGTGTGATGCAGCCTGGATTCAAACCAGGGACTGCAGAGACGCCTCTTTCACTGAGATGCAGTGCCTTAGACCGCTACGCCACTCGGGAGCCCAAAAATAAGATCATATTACTGCTGTAGCCTTGAATGGCAGATTATAGTTGGCATATCTAATAGGCTACCGGTATACTATAGAATAACTAAACTGGACACCATTTAGTGGTTGTTCGGGATATGAGTATAGGCTACAATAGTCAATTTAGAGATCTCAGCCTATACATTTTCTGCTTCATAATTGAAAGACAGGTGAAAGGGATAATAACGCTGCTCTTCCTGTGGCCCAGGGGACCCAGAGGTAGATGCTCCGCAGGGCAATTTCTCACATCATTATTAACACAATCACTACCGTGCGATCAATATCATCATTTGAAGATTATGTGGGCGTCCTCTGCTGTGATATTCAGCCCCTTGTGACACTTCCATCTCTCTTTCCTTATTCAATTTAATTGTATGTGGACTATTGGCAAGAAGTAGCCTACACGGGTCAATATTGGCAAAGTAATATGAGAGTCCTAGATGAAAGTAGCCTAAGTAGTAAAATCACATACATCGTTTTCTAAGTATAGCACAATCTATTTAATTAAATCAAATGATTGGGATAATTAAATTAAATCTCTCTCTACCACCCACCCACATTAATAGAATCAGCCAATAGTGTGTTGGAATAGGCTATTACAATAAAGCAGTGTTTCCAAATTCTGGTCCTCGAGTACCCCAAACAGCAAACAGTACATTTTTGTTGTAGCACCGGAACAAAAACACCTGATTCAACTTGCTAATGGCTTGATGATTAGTTGACAAGTAGCATCAGGTATGCTTGTCCAGGGTCATTATTGATACACACAGGGAAACTGTTGAGTGTGAAAAACCCAGTAGTGTTGCAGTTTTTGACACAAACCTGTGCGCCTGGCACATACCCTTTCAAAGGCACTTAACTATTTTGTCATGCCCATTCACCCTTTGAATGGCACACACACAATCCATGTCTCAAGGCTTACAAATCATTCTTTGAACGGTCTCCTCCCCTTCATCTACACTGATTGAAGTGAATTTAACAAGTGACATCAATAAGCTTTAACCTGAATTCACCTGGTCTGTCTATGTCATGGAAAGAGCAGGTGTTCTTAATGTTTGGTATATGGTATAGTGAGCTTCTGAAATGATGTCCGTTGCATAAGAAAATAACGCGGTATCTATATCCTTTGTATTGAGCGCTCCCGTGTATTCTGGTCAAGTGCTGGAAGTTGCATTGCAGGGGTGTGACTAGGCTACTTCTGCAGTCGGGGGGAGCGCTCTCATAGAAATGCTTCTATAGCGACGGTCTCATCGGTACCTCGCATCGCATGCATCTCGAATGGGAAGGCCTCGTTGAATGATTTCAACACAATTAGTCGAGCGGATGCACTGAACAGGGAGGGGTGAAAATCCATCACGTTTCCCGCGGAAAGACAGGCACCTGTGCGGTTGGATGGAGAGTGGCGAGTAAGCTGAAGACGGGAGAGCGGTGGAGTTTACCCCCCCTTCCCCCTTGCACCAAAAGAAAACTCGTTCTAGGTAAGACCAACGCTAGTCTAATAAAATTAATCCACTTTCGTTCATGTTTGTGTTCTCGAATATATAAACTCTTGTTCTCTGAAGCACCATATGCCGAGTGTATGGAGACACTTTTTGTCTTATGTCTAACCTCTCGTTCTCCATGGATTGAGTTGTTATCCTCAATAAGAACAATTATCTTCATTTTATAGCAGTACCCACCAGAGTCGATCAAATATAATTCCATGATTCTCTATGCAACAATCGACTGAAACATTGATTTGCATCGCAGACAGTGCCAGTTCTTCCATAAAGCCGGCCCATGCTATGTAAATAAAGTAGCAATATGAATAAATATTATAATTGTGTACAGGGTGCAACATCATAATTGGACTGGTCACTACCTACATATTGTAAAGGATATAGACTACATAGCCTACTTACCCTTACAAAAAAAGATTGTCTTTTGAAACTGCAGTAAAAGTCCAGTAACTGCAGTCGACTGTGATAAGTTGGACTAACTGCAGTGTACTGCACTCTAACTGCAGTTATAGTTATACTGCACTCTGATTGCAATATATTTTCGTAAGATACTGTATATTAAGTGTTGAAGCCACAAACGAACATTCACATTAAAGCTTATGTTTGTGTAGTGCCAAAACCCCTAGGGGGCGTACTTCTTTCTGACGTTGTGTATTTCCTCTACCTGCGACCAGTTTGTACATAAAACATCCTCCTATCAGGCTGCAAAGGCATCCGTTTCGTCCTTAACTCGATTAAATAGGGAGCCGCCCAAATTCTTTTTTGAAAAATATGCATAGTCTCTTAATAAAACTAATTTCCCCTCCACCATGCTAGGGTGGCTAATGCTAAACAACCGGCTAGTGCAACCTGATTGGCTGAATGCTGTACACAACGCATTAGCCACCCTAGCAAATCAAATCAAATTGTATTGGTCACAAACACACATTTACCACATGTTTTTGCTGGTGTGGCGAAATGCTTGCGTTCCTAGCTCCAACAGTGCAGTAGCATCTAACAATTTAGGGATTCCAGAAGTTTCTGGTGGTGGAAATTGTGTTTTATTAAGACTATGCATATTTCCCCTGTTTATTTTTTCTGGAGACACGCCATTAAAGCTAGTTAAGGAGGAAACAGATGCCTTTTTCAGCCCGGATGTAGGATGTTTTATGTACTCGCTGGTTAGGAGTGCATTGCCGGTTGCGCTATTTGCATTGGGATGCCAAAGACCAGATGACATATACTTTGGCAAATCTTGGGGCTACTGTTTGTGAAAAGCCATCGAGTGACACAGCTGTTCTTTCAGAACCACACTCTAGGTTTGAGCGTGATCCCACGCTACCATTCTGAAAAGTTGATTGTTTGTTGAAAATAATTAGACTTGAATCATCTATTGTACGCAACAACCCACTCCCTAACAACCTATAGAAAGTGACTGTGCGTGGGCTCTTCTTATTCGCACGTCAAAGAGACACCACCATATGATGTTATTATTGTAGTGTTCGATGTAGCATCTATATGGATTATGAGAAGTAAGTAAATTAATCCAAATGTTCTTGCCAATAGCGTCCTGGTCAATAAATATGCCATTCTCCTAGTATTTCTTTAGTATTTAGAATATATTTAAATCGGAAACTTATTGCTTATTGACCAAGTTAGAAGTGACTAGACTGTTGCAAAATGCACAATATTTTTATATAAGGACATCTTCAGCACAAGAATAAACTCCAGTCTGTTAAAATAATGGCTTCGGAGCTGCTTATAAAAATCACTTCAAAAAAGTGAAAGAGCTGTCTTTTGTACTTTTGCATTGCTACAACCTGTCCTTGCCTCTGCTCTGGTATGAGACCACAGAATTTGTTGTTGGGGCCTCATGGAGTAGGCCTGCTACTCCTGTCTGCTCGACAATTTATTTAACACCCACGCAGTAACACAACAAAATGTGGAATGAGTCAAGGGTATAAATACTTTCTGAAGGCATTGTAGTTATAGATGTTTATGCAGCTATAGCACCTATGTGGACTATATGCAGTCCTTATAGGCTTCAGTTTGGAGCTTAAGCAATAACTAAAGTGCTCCCCAACTATAATAATAGATTGCATTTCCATAGTGTTCCCTGCTAGGTCTCAAGGGATGCAAGTATCAGCGGAAGAAGGGGAGTTGTGTTTTCATCTTGATTGATTGAGCTGGTGATTCACTGTGAGGGGGAGGCCACAGTTTCAAGATTCTCCTATCCTCTGACGTTTCAAAAGCCCTGCGCCAGCTAGCTCCCGGGGGCTCCGCGGCGCGTTGTTGCTTTTAGTTAACCGCGCAGGGGGAAAATCTGTCAAAGGTGCCGGCTAAGGAAACTATATCTGGAAACCTAAGCGAATGCGGCTTAGAGGCAAACCGGAATAACCGACACTCTAGGATAGGCTATTCCCTATTCCCAGGCACTGTGGCAGCGATGCAGTTAATTTGTATTATGACTCATTGCGCTAGATTAAAAGCAAAGTTGATTTATTAGTTGAACCGAGGCTGGCGAGAAAGAAGAGAGAGAGAGAGAGAGAGAGAAGCTGACAAAAGCACACTTGCTGTGATCGCTTTCTCTTTCTTGCCCCCCCCCCTCTCTCTCCCCCTCCAAGGCAGCACTGCATCAATTATTATTGATCACTGGTGTTTTAGCATGGACGGCCAATAAAGGGAAGTAGTACACATTCATTTTCTTCAGTAGGGGTAGCAAACCAGGTCCTGTGCTTTTACATTTGTACAGATAAGCACACATTTAGTACACACACACACACACACACATGCCCTCTGCAGTTTGTTGTTGACAGCAGATTTTCTTTGATAGTGCCAGGGCTCTCCAGTTAACAGAAGGGCTGACTGTGTGTGTGTACTGTGTGTGTTTACATGGATCAGAGCGAGTGTTTGCCCATGCGCTGTGTGGTCTCCCCTGCCAAGACACAGAGGAGCCAATCATGATGCTCTTTAGGAGATCTAACACAGCAGAAGTGCTAACAGGATACACACACATTCTATCTCTCTCACACTCACAGTATCTCTCTCTCTCTCTCACTCTCACACTCACACTCACACACGCACACACACACACAGAAAGAGAGTCTCTCACACACCGGCTGTACTCTCTTGTTCTCTCTAGGCTCTGTGCAGGCTGCAGTGTCACACAACTCCACAGGGAGGGTGTTTCCACAGCAAGCTTGCTTTTTTATCTCTGAGTCGAAAGGTTATCCTTTTCATCACCAGAAGCAAAATAAGTAGTCATTGAATCATTCTGAGTTTCCTCCATATTTCTGCTTGGCACCATCTGCTTAATTTAGTATTATTCATTGATATTTGCTTTGAGGAATATTTGAAATTATTATATAGTTATTTTTCACCAGCTTGATATTTTATCAGCTATGTTGCATTGGATTGATAAACTAACGTAAAATAATATTACCTACTTGAACCCTCCATCCATCATGATGAAAATTATAATATTAAGGTTTATATTTAAGGTGTATTTGAATTGTACACATTTGCTTAATGGTATTTGAGATGTATTGGAAGAGATTTCTGAATGTTCTTCGCACAGCATACACCCCTCCAACCAGACATGCTTTATCTACTAATTTGCTGGATGCAGAGTTCAACATAGTTGAAGTGAAGGTCAAGCAAATCATCTCTGATGGGTGGTCAAATGTTCGTGGGCAAGGAATAATTAACTACATCATCTCCAACCCTCAACCAGTATTCTACAAGGGACAACAGACACACCAGTCTCTACATTGCAGATGAGCTGAAGGCAGTCATCAATAACCTTAGACCACAGAAGGTATTTGCACTGGTGACTGACAATGCTGCCAACATGAAGGCTGCTTGGTCTAAAGTGGAGGAGTCCTACCCTCACATCACACCCATTGGCTGTGCTGCTCATGCATTGAATCTGCTCCTCAAGGACATCATGGCACTTCACCAAGCAAAGTGAGAAGATTAAGAGCACCACATTGAAGCTGCCCAGCAACACCCGTTGGGATGGTGTTGTTATCATGTTTGACAGTCTCCTGGAGGTGAAGGAGTCTCTCCAATAAATGGCCTTATCACAGTCTGCCGATATGGACAGCCCCATCAATAGGATCCTCCTGGATTATGTATTTTGGGAGAGAGTGGTAAGCAGCCTGAAACTCCTGAAACCTATAGCATTAGCCATTGCACGGATTGAGGGGAGACAATGCCATCCTGTCTGTTCAGATTCTGCTTGCAGGTGTAAGAGAATAAATCTGTACTGCCCTGCCCACTTCACTGTTGCTCCAAGCAGAGGAAACTGCAGTTCTGAAATGCATTAAAAAGCGTGAAGACTTCTGCCTGATGCCCATACACGCCTCAACGTACATGTTGAACCCCAAGTATGCTGACAAGAGAATCCTGTCTGTTGCAGAGATCATGGTGGCCTAGGCTGTCATCACTACCATACCTCACCACCTTGGCCTGGATGAGGGCAAGGTTCTTGGCAGTCTGACCAATACAAGGGTTGAAAAATTGGTGGCCATCCTGGCAAATTTGAGGCTTTTTGAGCCTGACAATGAGCCATCCTCAACAAGGTTGGAAAGTGACAGTGAAGATGAGGCCTCAGAGTCTGATGTTCAAGAGGTGGACATTGAGGAGGTCCAGGGAGAAGACATGGAAGCCTGAGAGGAAGACAACCAAAGCTTTAGTTTCTAGACTATCATTTTACAGATGTATGTTGAAAACGTATTTTGGGAGATGCGATGGATCATTGGGGATCATTCAATATTCATTTTCTTTTGTTGTTCAGTGAAATCATCCCATGTGAAGAGTCAAATCATTTAATTAAAGTTCAATTTGTAACTAAATTGTTTTTTTTCTTTCTATTGGAAGGATTTAATAATTTGCAATTGTCTAATTATGATAAAAGGTAAAATGTTAATGTTTCTGTCTTCATATGATAAATATATCCAATGCAAAAAACATCTACATTTAAATAGTATTAATATTAATTTGCATGTATTTCCGTTAATTCCCGTATATTCCCGTTAATTCCCTCAGAAAGTTACCTCTAAATATTCCCCAAAATGTGCAACCCTAGTTGGGGCTACAGTAGGAAACCTACTAATGGCATTTGAGCAGCTGTCACTCGCCTGCACTGCGCCAGCCAATTTAATTGGGCTGCCCTGCATTTACAAATGGCTCACCAGAATTGAGTGATTTCTCCCCTACTGCCTCATCCCCCCCTTCTATGTCATTAGTGTAATGTTCCTGTTTACTCCGAAGGCGTCCACATACATAGATTGGGTTTGCTCCTAGCAGAACTCGGCTAGGGGAAGCGAACATCTATGCTCTCATACTCCCTTAAAAGATCTTCACTTGAAAAACAAGAAATATTATTGTTCGTTCCTCTTGAGACGCCATAGCAACATCATAGCCAGTATACACTTACTCAAAATAGGAGAGATAAATCAAGAAATCTGTAATACATTTTTGGTGCAGTTTTTCTCAAATGAAAATATGTGCATGAAAACTAGTCGTCTCTCATTGAATGACAAACACTTCATGTTCCTACTCCTACTAGGAGTAGTACTGTTGACCAATCACAGATGAAGGGGGTGTAGATTTCAGCTACCAAACTTCGACATGCCACAAGAAAAATAAAATGTGTTCACAAACAGCCGAAAAAAAACCTGCCGAAGACCAAAACGAACAAAAAAATCTAAAGATTTTGTCATAATATAGATGCTAACAGTTTCAACTGGGAAACATACTGTAAGCTTGCAGGGAGTTTCCAAAGAGGGGGGGAAATGAGGGATTGTGGTGGGGTGAATGACTCATACTGAGGCTGCCATTTTTGTTGTTTACTGCACAGCAAATTTGCAATTGGAATTTTAACACCCACAGTGTTAAATTCAACACTTTCTTAGAAATGATGTGACCATCTCAAATAGTGTTAAACCAGGGCTCTCCAACCCAGTTCCTGGAGAGCTACCGTCCTGTAGGTTTTCGCTCCAACGCTAATCTAGCACACCTGATTCTAATAATTAGCTAGCTGATAAGCTGAATCAGGTTAGTTACAACTGGGGTTGGTGTAAAAACCTACAGGAGGGTAGCTCTCCAGGACCAGGGTTGGAGAAACCTGTGTTAAACTAGCAGTTTTGGGTGTAAATTCCGACTTAAATTAACACTTTATTAGAGCTGATGCTGTTACACTTTGTCAGTGTTAGGGAATTAACACCTGTGTGTTACAGTAACTAATTTTTTGGTGTTCTTTTGACACTGTAGGGTGTAAAGCCTTATTTGCATATTATTTTAGAGGGTGCCTTTTGTATGAATTTTAGAGGTACCAGTACCAGTACTACCAGAGGTACCAGTACTACCCATGAAATTTCCCCCCCGGGGGATCAATAAAGTACCTATCTATCTATCTATCTATCTATCTATCTATCTATCTATCTATCTATCTATCTATGACTGTGTTTGTTAGTGACAGAGACATTCTTTTTTTCCAGTCCTGTATCCTTCACCAAGTGAGCGCCTAGTTACATTATTTATGACAATATATGAAAATGTTTTCACAATGCCATACTTCGACAGCCTAGTTTTACCCAAACACAGTGGTCTGAAACTCCTGGTTTGCATGCCACATCGGCAAGTCACATTGTGCTGGCTTGCAAAGTGTTATATAATTCCTATGGAATCCAGCCGATTTAGGATATTCAACCATTGGAACTGTTAATCACCAGCAACTGCAGTTTAAAATGACTGCCAAGATGGGGAAGATTGATAAATGAGACTACCTAAACCATCTAAACTGGAACAACAATCTCAATAACGAGTGAAATAAGTCCAGCCAATTACAGATTGGATTAGTTTATTTTTCTTTGTGTAGTATAAGATAAATTAATTAATCAATGTGCATGCAGAAACATAGATATTAAAACAAACTATTCTAAAAAACAACCTGCAACAAAGTATGCTGGGAAATGTGCTGTCTTTTTTATTCTGGGCGAGTTAACGGAAATTATCTCAAGACGGTCAAGTAACAGCAGTGAACAACACGGTGATGATTCCACTATGATTCAAATAACACTTCATTTATTCACCTCAGGTGGTGTCAATTTCAATCCCACTGGTGTTAACCCCACTAGAATCAACAAATTTTAATGGCCGCAAATTTGCTTGTGTTGATATTGTGATAAAAATGTTTTGTTTTATTTGACCTTGAAAGACATGTTCTGTCTATATACATTATTATAACTTCTCTAATCTGCCTTAAAGGATCTAGTGTCATTATGTGCATGCTAAACAAACAAAGCATCTGCATGTGTCATGATCAGTAAATTGGTTGTTTTGAGTGCTTATGGCAAGATTATGACAGGCTGATTTCATGCTCAACATTGTAATAAAGGCTTCTGGACAATAACCAGTTCAATAAAATGTAATAAAAAGAGCACTCTTTAGCCATTACTTCTACTATGAATTGTGTTACTGTGTGTTTCATATCTGTTTACTGTATTTTGAAGCATACATAAGCATTTTTTTTTATATGCTGGCACAAGGAGACACAAATGATGATGAATGTTTTTAAGTCTTAATACACTATAGGTATGACTAACCACCCATAATGACTTATTAATGTAATTATGGTCTTTATACATTTATAAAGGATGACATTATAAGGGAGCTGTGAACTGTTATTAATGTTCATAGCAAGTCTTATAATGCACTTTGAGTGATGAAGCGTCTGTATGTAATCCATTACCAATGCACTTCTAGCCTTTATATGCACTTATAAAGGATGATATAAGGAGCACTTATGATTGCTTATACTGTACCTAGGATTACTCTTGTGATGTTTATGCTTATGCGTATAGTGCAAGATGTATTTAACAGATGCCATTATAATGCATTCATAATGCATTATACATTGGTGCATTCAACAAAGAACAAACTAGTGTTCTTTTGTTTTTAGGCTGGTGGCTGTACAATGTCCTCAGCACAGGGCAAGGATATATCGGACTACCATATCAGCGGTGAGTCTGTGTGTGTGCGTGGCCCCACGATGCCCCATCCATTCTGATATTTCATTCTGCTTGGTCACACACAGCAGAGCCACCGATACAGTCTGTTTGTGTGTGTCCTTAAGCCAGCCCATCATAAGAACACTTAAACAAGGCTTTGACATATCCACATTAAAAAGACCAAGGTATTACATCATTTGCTTGTCTGCTGCTTTGAAAAGGGAAGGTAAAACTGTCCACTTTGGGCATTCACAAGAAGTCATTTCCCTTAAAGAGAGAGACAGCAGTAATAATTGATAATGGTTATTTCAAAGATGTGAAATGTGTTTTAGGTGCAAATGAGTGCTGTTTTTGTTAGTAATAAGTCATCAAGTGACACTGTGTTATGAATGTATAGTGTTATAAAGGTTTTATTAAGCAATGCTTTGTTTGATACATTAAAGTAAATAGTGGACATAATTTGCTTTACAAACAAATGTTATTTCCCCTCAGTGGTCCGAGCTCCCCCTGGATGGGAGGTAGGGGTGTTCGTGGCTGGGTTCGTCCTGTTGTTGGCGGTGGCAGGAGTCAACCTCTGGAAGTTATGGAAGTCTGGCACCTTTCCTGCACCCTCACCCTTCCCAAACTTTGACTACCGCTATCTACAAGAAAAATATGGCAACTCCTTCTCAGAAGCGCGGCAAAAGGTCAGAGTTTATTTCAAGTCCATTGATAGGGAGAGAATGTTGAAAATACCAAGAATTCTCGGTAACACTTAATTTGAAGGGTACCTACATAAGGACTTAACAATATCTTAGATGTATGGCAATTATGTTAGCACGGCTGAAAACTGTTGTGCTGATTAAAGAAGCAGTAAAACTGGCCTTTTTTAGACTAGTTGAGTATCTGGAGCATCAGCATTTGTGGGTTCGATTACAGGCTCATAATGGCCAGAAACAAATAACTTTCTTCTGAAACTCATCAGTCTATTCTTGTTCTGAGAAATGAAGGCTATTCCATGCAAGAAATTGCAGAGAAACTGAAGATCTCGTACAACGCTGTGTACTACTCCCTTCACAGAACAGCGCAAACTGGTACATTAGTGTCTAGACACTCTAATGTACCTGTCCTCTTGCTCAGTTGTGTCCCGGGGCCTCCCACTCCTCTTTCTATTCTGGTTAGAGCCAGTTTGCACTGTTCTGTGAAGGGAGGGTCCAACCTGGTACTAGATGGGTGTACCTAATACTCTGGCCACGGAGTGTATATCATAAGGATGTGGTAGCCTACTGGTGATCTTAAACATTTCTCCAAATGTTGTTGAGATCTGATATTCTGCACAGTGCAAGACGAGATGTAAGCCAATGTCATAGGCCTATCGTCAAACAATAAAATATTTCAAATCCTTTTGGGCTAAATTCCAGCAAAACTTGGAGAGGACAGTTAGGCCCAACTACTTTCAAAAAGCATGCTTCTGATGAAGAGCTACAAAAGTAAGTAAATAGCCATATTAGACTGAAAGATAAGATAATTTTGTCAAACTTGTGAGGCTCTCCGGCAATGCTCATTAGTTGCTCATTCAACATGTTTACTGTTACTTCACTCAATCCCATTTTAAAAGTCTCCCTTCCTAACTGTTTTACATTTCCTGAGACCAACCAGAACTGTTTCCTTGGCCAACTCTTCCCAGATTTTCATAAAACATCCACACGTGGTCTTTCATTTCTGCATTACCAAATTTTATCGCGAGGCAAAAGAGTAGGCTAGGTGCGCTTCAATTGCTCGTTCGGTGCAGTGGATTGCAGGGGTGTAGTGCTGCCTGAGCACCATTTCTCATTGTTTGCCTGCCATGTTGGAAGATGTTTGCTTAATGTTTTGGAAAAATATGATACATCTTTTTTTTTAAATGACCCCCCAATTTGCAACACTTCTATAGAATGACCCATACAGTACAGTGCCCTCCACTTGTCAAGTCCTGACCGTAGAGAGGCCTCTGTCTTGGCAATGTTTGTCACCGTCAGGGCCTGACAGTAGAGTTCTAGGGAACTCTATGTTTGGTTTTTGGTTTGGTCCCCAATTAGAGGCAGCTGCATTACGTTGTCTCTAATTGGGGATCCTATTTAAGTTCATTGTTTTCCCACCTGCGTTGTGGTTTCTTGCGTGTGTGCTGTTTGTGTTCACACCAGTTCATGGTTGCTGTCTTTTGTTCATTGTTTGTTATTTCAACCGTAATAAAGATATCTAATCTTTACCTCAGCTCTGCGCCTTGTTTCCAACCCTTGCATCGTGACAGAAGAAACCACCACTACGGAAACATGCAGTGGCTGAATATGGAGGAACTCTGCGGAGAATGTGAGTTTGGTCCAGAGGACAATTAGCTCCGGAATATAGCCCCAGATCGAGAAGCGGATCCCGGGCAGCGGCGACGCAGACGGGGACGTCGGCACTCCAAAGGTCAAGCCCCACGAAGAGCCCAGGAAGAACCCCAGCCATTAGTAGTGGGGAGCCTCTGGGGACTCTCGACAGGGTGGGAGGAAGAGCCCAGGCTGCGACACTCGTGGGAGCTCGTGCAAGAGCCCCTGAAGCCACGGGAGCAGGAGTATGATCCTGTCTCCCCACTCGTGGAGGCTGTGGGACGAGCCACCACGGTGTCTGGAGAAAGAGGAGGGCCCACCATTTCAGCCTCCAACGGTGGAGGATCGGAGGACCCCCGAGGTCTTTTGCGATCAGACCATGGAGGAACAGGCGAAGTGGTGGAGAGCCTGGCTGGCTCTGCCTCCCGAGACCCATTAGAACCCTTTTCTGAAGAAGGTGGAGGAAGAGGAGAGCTTTGAGCGCCGACTGGAGCTCTGGAAAGATTGGCTGGCTCCTCTCTTCAATGAACATGAGACGGAGGAGGTCACTGAGCCCAGAATGGAGCGTCTAGTGCAAGTTACGCACACCCAGACTCAGGTGCCGGCCCCACGCACCAAGGTGACTGCACCGGTTAACAGCCCAGCTCCGGTGAGGAGTCCAGTTCTGAGGCAGGAGCCCTCAGCGTCGCTGCCCAGTCCGGGACCGGCGTCCAGTCCTGCTCCGGGGTTGGAGCTCCTCTCTGCACCGGTGCCCAGTTCAGCACCGAAGCCGGAGTCCTCTGCGCCGGTGCCCAGTCCGGGACCGGTGTTCAGTACTACGCCGGCGTCAGAGCCGCCCTCTGCACCGGTGCCCAGTATGGGACCGGTGGCCAGTCCTCCACCAAAGCCGGAGTCCTCTGTGCCGGTGCCCAGTCCGGGACTCTGGGGTCGTAGTCTCCCTCAGCACTGTTGTCCAGTCCGGGACCGGTGGCCGAACCAGCTCCGAGGTCGGAGCCCTCTGTGCCGGTGCCCAATCGGGACCGGTGGCCACTTCAGCTCCGCCAGAGTCCTCGGCACCGGTGTCCAGTCCGGGACCGGTGGCCAATCCACCACCACGGCCGGAACCCCCAGTGCCGTTGTCCAGTCCGGAACCGGTGGCCAGTCCTACTCCGGGGTTGGAGCCCTCTGTGCCGGTGCCCAGTCCTGCTCTTGGGCTGGAGCCTCTCCCAGCTCCGATACCACCAGTACCGTCTCCTCTCACCAGGGTCCTGGTGTCGATCCCCTGCCCCGGGACCTCCAGTGCCGGTTCCCGGGGGGGGGGGGGTTCACGAAAATCTAACCTTTTAATTTAAGTGAAATAGATATATTTCTCCGAAACATGTGTGCCACAATTATTGCCACCCCTAGAAATTATTATGACTAAAATCTAACTGAAGTAAATTCCCATTCATATTTTACGTTTTTAAGTTCACCAGAGTGATTAGGAACACTTAAGTGGTAAGCCATTACTTACTGTTTCACTGGGGTATAAATATGAGGTGACAAACAGGCCAAGTTCCTATAGTCATCAATCACTATAGGAAAGACCTGAGAATACAGTAATGATGTGCGACAAAAGGTTGTTGAGCTGCACAAATCAGGAAATGGCTACAAGAAAACGGTTGAAATGCCCATTACCGCTATCAGTTCAATAATTAAGAAGTTTAAAGCAAAATCATCCTGGAAGAGGACATGTGTCTTTTTTGACTCCACACACAGTGAGGAGCATGGTTTGAGGGGCCAAAAAATCTCCAAGGATCACAGCTGGAGAATTGCAGACGTTAGTTGGGTCTTGGGGTCAGAAGGTCTACAAAACTACGATCAGACGCCACCTACATAACCACAAGTTGTTTGGGAGGGTTTCCATAAAAAATACTTTGCTGTCATCAGACAAACTCAAATGTTACTGGAACTTTTAATGGGACCGGGTTCTATGATCAGATTAGACCAAAATAGATCCTTTGGAATCTGAAGGATCTGGAGAGATTCTGTATGGAGGAATGGTCTCAGATCCCTTGCCATGTGTTCTCCAACCTCTATGCATTATAGGAGAAGACTCAGAGCTGTTATCTTGGCAAAGGGAGTTTGAACAAAGGATTGAATGAAGGGGTGCCAATAATTGTGACACACATATATTTGAGAAACATATGTTTTATGATGAGAATATATTTTTTCTTTCAATTATTTTATTTTAATTAAAAGGGTAGATTTTTGTGAATATTTTGAATGAAAGACCAAGAGCATAAACAATAAAGAAAAACTTCACAGCCTGTTTTGCTCATATTTACCAATGTTAGTGGAGGGCACTGCAGCTGATGTGCCTTAGTTATCTCTATCATGGTAATAACACTTTTTCCTGTTGTGTAAAGCACGCCGGGATATGCAGTGAAGAGGTCAATGGAATGCGAGCAAAACAATTAAATGCCATGTAAAAGCCACCAACGCTTCCCTCGTGGGAAATAGATGCAGAATCCCTTCATTGCTGCACATCAAATGTTTATATGTGTAGTCACACTATGTTGAGGTAAAAATCGGAGTGTAATGTTTGTATAGATGTCAACCCTAATACATATTCATGTCATCGTCACCAATCAACTGCATTACACTTGAAAACATCTTCAACTAACACCTCCAATTTATATGTTAGCTTTGCTACTAGTTTATAAGAATGGGAGTTAGCGTTTAGCTGGCATTTTTTTGAAACCCGAAAAGGACTTCTAAATATTTTGCAACAAAAACAGCCAAATATATCCAAGTCGGATTTTAATAACCACCCTGTGGGCCTGTTAGAACTAATTATTTGATGAAAATCCAATTTGTTAGATCAGCTTTTTTGAATACGTGCCAATGACGGCGTCCTTCTTCTATCCCCACGCAGTGTTGCCAATTTAGTGACTTTGTTACTATATTTAGCGAGTTTTCAGCATTTCTATGGAGTAAGATTTTTTTCATTATTCTGTAAGTGTGTCTACCTCTGCATGCGTATATTCAATATAACTCAGAAATAAAACTATGATCTGTGAATATAAAATATATTGTAAATAAAACCATTATATGTAAATCTGTGAAAATATTTTACAAATGAAACCATCATCCGTGAATATGTAAAAAGAAATCACACATATTCCAAAACGGCTTGTGGGTCTTTAATCTGTGTTAACAGAATTTCTAGATTTTTTTTCACCCACCTGTCGATGTATTACAATCCACAAATGTGATTTGTTTCAGGAAACGTGTGTCACACATCACAGGAGAGGCATTTGAACATAAAATTATTTTTGGGGAGGGGCTCCCAAGTGGCGCAGTGGTCTAAGACACTACATCTCAGTGCAAGAGGTGTCACTACAGACAACCTGGTTCGAATCCAGACTGTATCACAAACGGCCTTGATTGGGAGTCCCATAGGGCAGTGCACAATTGGCCCAGCGCCGTCTGAGTTTGGCTGTCATTGTAAATAAGAATTTGTTCTTAACTGAGTTAAGTAAAGGTTAAATAAAAAAAATTATGAACATGTGTAGATGTTAAGACATTAGTTACCCATCACCTTAGCTAGATGTGGCTGGTGGTGGTTATAGCATTTCTTTCACATGACCCATCAATTCAGACAAGTGTGTCTGGGTAAGAATCTCTAATAATTATATAATATTTATCTGGACACTTTCTATTTTTGATATTGCTACTATGCAAATATGAAAGTAACCATTTCACTGTACTGTTTGCACCTTCTGTACCCTGTGCATGTGGCAAATACATTTAGATTTTATTTGCTATAGTGTGTGTTTACCAGAAACAGTAATGTGAAGAACACATTTTGCTACATAGGATCGAGCCGGTCGGTCACAAATGTGGCTTCAGATGACAGTCGGCTATCTCCTTTCACTAGGATAATCTTTGTCACATGATGCGAAGGGTGATGACATCACGGCATTCTCATTCGGCCATCATTCGGCCAACACTTTCTAGCTATAATAATAAACAACAACTTCATGAAATGTGAGTATAATGTTTATTTATTCAACCAATTATGTTAAAATGTTCAACAAATTTACTTTAATATGAATGTTAAATTCGATCACTGGTGCATGCAACGCAGAATGTGTGCTTTCGACATCAGCCCACTAGTCAAGCTAGCCAACGTTGGACTACTGATAGCAAGCAGGCGATCTCGTCAGCTGTTTAGATTCAGGAATGTTTCAATTAAGAAGAACCGCTCAGTTTTAAAATCCTGAATTGGTGATCTGGCTAGCCATCTAATGAGAAAAATTGCTAATAATATTTTTCAATCTCCACAAAGTTTGCTGCTTCAGTGTTCTTAGATCTTTATGTCAGTAGTTACTATGGTACACTGAAGTATAATTACAAGTGTCAAAGCTTTCATTGACAATGACATTCAGTTTATGCAAAGAGTCAATATTTGCAGTGTTGACCCTTCTTTCTCAAGACCTCTGCAATCCGCCCTGGCAATGCTGTCAATTAACTTCTGGGCCACATTCTGACTGATGTCAGGCCATTCTTGCATAATCAATGCTTGGAGTTTGTCAGAAGTTGTGGGTTTTTGTTTGTCCACCCGCCTCTTGAGGATCGACCACAAGTTCTCAATGGGATTGAAGTCTGGGGAGTTTCCTGGCCATGGACCCAAAATGTCAATGTTTTGTTCTCCGAGCCACTTAGTTATCACTTTTGCCTTATGGCAAGGTGCTCCATCATGCTGGAAAAGGCATTGGTCGGCAGTTGCTCTTTAACATTGGTCGTTGGTACAATTCTTTATTCATGGCTGTGTTCTTAGGCAAAATTGTGAGTGAGCCCACTCCCTTGGCTGAGAAGCAACCCCACACATGAATGGTCTCAGGATGCTTTACTGTTGGCATGACACAGGACTGATGGTAGCGCTCACCTTGTCTTCTCCGGATAAGGTGTTTTCCGGATGGCCCAAACAATCGGAAAGGGGATTCATCAGAGAAAATGACTCTACCCCAGTCCTCAGCAGTCCAATCCCTGTACCTTTTGCAGAATATCAGTCTGTCCCTGATGTTTTTCCTGGAGAGAAGTGGCTTCTTTGCTGCCCTTCTTTGCTGCAGATGCACTCACACCTGCCTGCTGCCATTCCTGAGCAAGCTCTGCACTGGTGGTGCCCCGATCCCGCAGCTGAATCAACTTTAGGAGACGGTCCTGGCGCTTGCTGGACTTTCTTGGGCGCCCTGACGCCTTCTTCACAACAATAGAACCTCTCTCCTTGAAGTTCTTGATGATCCGATAAATGGTTGATTGAGGTGAAATCTTACCAGCAGCAATATCCTTGCCTGTGAAGCCCTTTTTGTGCAAAGCAATGATGACGGCACGTGTTTCCTTGCAGGTAACCATGGTTGACACAGGAAGAACAATGATTTCAAGCACCACCCTCCTTTTAAAGCTTCCAGTCTGTTATTCTGACTCAATAAGCATGACAGTGATCTCCAGCCTTGTCCTCGTCAACACTCTCACCTGTGTTAATGAGACAATCACTGACATGATGGCAGCTGGTCCTTTTGTGGCAGGGCTGAAATGCAGTGGAAATGTTTTTTGGGGATTAAGTTCATTTTCATGGCAAAGAGGGACTTTGCAATTCATCTGATCACTCTTCATTACATTCTGGAGTAAAATTGCCATCATCAACACTGAATCAGCAAACTTTGTGGAGACCAATACTTGTGTCATTCTCAAAACTTTTGGCAATGACTGTAGAAGTCAATAATGCCAACATGGAGTGAAGTCAACTAGAATGCCATACTCAGCCTTCAAGTCCCTTTCACAGCACTGAAGTACAAAATACTCACAAATTGCTTCCTGATGTCTAACAAAGCTGGACAAAAGGGGTATTGAACCCATCATTGTTCTATTGACTACTAATATAGACAAAAATTAGTGTGCCATTATTGATTACATGTCCCCCCCTCTCTATCGTCAGTGTAAATACAGCTTCCCTGTTGGCTGATGTGTGACTGTGGCAAAGGTGTTTAGACTTTGTATAGCCTATCTCCGGGGCTAGTTAGGGACCATCAATAAATGTACAGTTGAAGTCGGAAGTTTACATACACTTAGGTTGAAGTCATTAAAACTCATTTTTCAACCACTCCACAGATTTCATGTTAACAAACTATAGTTTCGACAAGTCGGTTAGGACATCTACTTTGTGCATGACACAAGTAATTCTTCCAACAATTGTTTACAGACATATTATTTCACTTATAATTCACTATATCACAATTCCAGTGGGTCAGAAGTTTACATACACTAAGTTGACTGTGCCTTTTAAACGGCTTGGAAAATTCCAGAAAATTATGTCATGGCTTTAAAAGCTTCTGATAGGCTACTTGACATGATTTGAGTCCATTGGAGGTGTACATATGGATGTATTTCAATGCCTAACTTCTAGCTCAACGTCATATAAACATCAAAAGAAATCAGCCAAGACCTCCACAAGTCTGGTTCATCTTTGGGAGCAATTTCCAAATGCCTGAAGGTACCACGTTCATCTGTACAAACAATAGTACGCAAGTATAAACACCATGGGACCACGCAGCCGTCATACCGCTCAGGAAGGAGACGCATTCTGTCTCCTAGAGATGAACATACTTTGGTGCGAAAAAAGCAAATCAATCCCAGAACAACAGCAAAGGACCTTGTGAAGATGCTGGAGGGAACAGGTACAAATTATCTATATCCACAGTGAAACGAGTCCTATATCGACATAACCTGAAAGGCCGCTCAAATATCGTACTTTTTGGAGAAATGTCCTCTGGTCTGATGAAACAAAAATAGAACTGTTTGGCCATAATGACCATCGTTATGTTTGGAGGAAAAAGGAGGGAGGCTTGCAAGTCAAAGAACACCATACCAACCGTGACGCACGGGGGTGGCAGCATCATGTTGTGGGGGTGCTTTGCTGCAGGAGGGACTGGTGCACTTCACAGAATAGATGGCATCACGAGGAAGGAAAATGATGTGGATATATTAAAGCAACATCTCAAGACATCAGTCAGGAAGTTAAAGCTTGGTCGCAAATGGGTCTTCCAAATGGACAATGACCCCAAGCATACTTCCAAAGTTGTGGCAAAATGGCTTAAGGACAACAAAGTCAAGGTATTGGAGTGGCCATCACAAAGCCCTGACCTCAATCCTATAGAAAATGTGTGGGCAGAACTGAAAAAGCATACGCGAGCAAGGAGGCCTACAAACCTGACTCAGTTACACCAGTTGGGTCAGGAGGAATGGTCAAAATTCACCCAACTTATTGTGGGAAGCTTGTGGAAGGCTACCCGAAAAGTTTGACCCAAGTTTAACAATTTAAAAGTTTATGCTACTAAATACTAATTGAGTGTATGTAAACTTCTGACCCACTGGGAATGTGATGAAAGAAATTAAAGCTGAAATAAATCATTCTCTATACTATTATTCTGACATTTCACATTCTTAAAATAAAGTGGTGATCCTAACTGACCTAAGACAGGGAATTTTTACCAGGATTAATGTTAGGAATTGCGACAAACTGAGTTTAAATGTATTTGGATAAGGCGTATGTAAACTTCCGTCTTCAACTGTATTACACAGTGTGAATTAGACAATATTTTCATGGTGTAATATTTGTATCTGAATTTCTACAATTCATATTTTTTAGGTTAAGTAATTAAAATGTTTAGCTATTGGTATTTGAACACGTTATCCCATGTACATGGTGTAATTTACTGATGATCCCTAACTATTCAAATAGGGATATCCAAAGTCAAACCACATTTACAACGCGCATTACGATCGGGTCGCATGCAGCTTCGACTTGATGATTTCTTGTGTGCTGTGGGCAGGATTGAAATGAACCCAACCTTCATTTACATTGTGAGACACTCAGGTACAAAACTCTGTTTAGGATGAAAATATCCTATTTACACTTTGAAGTCAATTTTGACAGTAGAATAAATGTTTCTGACTCATATGTATGCCACTTAGGCTGTTTTCTAAATGAGAAGTTGTTTTTTAGGGGCAGTTGCTTTTTAACATTATATTTCTGTCTCAACCACAGGTTTCCCCAACAAGGAAAATAATAAGTTGGTACTATTCCAGTTAAACATAATGGGAATCCGACTGGCATAGGCTAATAATAACTATTTTGTTTAGTAGGCTAACTTGACACTTTGTTCACATTTTCACTATTCTCTCCCTCCCTCTTATTGAAGTGGTCCATGAAAATAATTTTTCATCCAAGCAGGTAGCACATACAATATCCCAGTGTGCATCTGGCTCCACCAGACCCACGCCCAGAGCCGGCCACAGTGCAACGTGTGTCCCTCTGTCTCCATGGTGATCAATCCCATTGGCATGCTGACTGCAGGAATGTCCACCAGAGCTGTTGCCAGACAATTTAATATTAATTTCTCTACCATAAGGCACCTCCAATCGCCAGCCCAGGACCTCCACATCCAGCTTCTTCACCTGCCGGATCATCTGAGACCAGCCACACAGACAGCTGATGAAACTGTACGATAACCAAATAATTTCTGCACACTGTCAGAAACTGTCTCATGGAAGCTCATCTGAGTGCTCGTCGTCCTCACCAGGCTCTTGACCTGACTGTAGTTTGCCGTCTTAACCAACTTCAGTAGGCAAATGCTCAACTTTGATGGCCACTGGCACGATGGAGAAGTGTGCTCTTCACAGATTCATCCCGGTTTCAATTGTACTGGGCAGATGGCAGACCGCGTGTATGGTGTTGTGTGGCGAGCGGTTTGATGATGTCAACGTTGTGAACAGAGTGCCGCATGGAGGCGATTTGGTAATGGTATGGGCAGGCATGAGCTACGGACAACGAACACAATTGCATTTTATCGATGGCAATTTGAATGCACAGAGATACCGTGCATACCTGAGGCCCATTGTCATACCATTCATCCGCCGCCATCACCTCATGTTTCAGCATGATAATGCAGGGCCCAATTGTTGCATGTCTCGTTTATATTTTTGTTCAGTGTATGTACAAAGCCAAAATCCACATATTAGGAGAGGAGTTGGAGCTTAAAAGCCCTACAAAGGCGTAGTGCCTCGTGTACTTTGCTTAGTTTTTTTGTTAAATGTCTGCTCAGCCCACATGCCCACACTCTATATATGTAATGTATACAATAACTATGTATTTATGCTATGATCCTCCTAATCTATGAAATGCCCACTGCCATATGTCTTTAAGGAATACCTGAAATAGTATAACGGCGTTTCCGAAGAGGCTGAAAAATGTAATCTTTACAAATAATTTACAGGACACCTGGAGATTACTATTCCCAACTACAAAATATTATTATTTTTTCTCTCAAAGTAATGAAGTCTATTCAATAATTGACTACATTATTTATTTTGGATACACTCAACAATTTTCTGGATTCCTGTAATGATTGATGTTCAGAGAGGTTTCTGGATATTTTTATGTCGGTCAGGTTTAGTGTCCAGAGACCTCTCTGGATAACTCTGTTTAGTTTGGGTTTGGTCCCCAATTAGAGGCAGCTGCATCACATTGTCTCTAATTGGGGAGCCTATTTAGTTCATTCTTTTCCTACCTGTGTTGTGGGTTTTTGTGTGTTTCTACATTGTACACACCAGTTCATGATTTCATGCTCTCCTTTTTTTTTTTTTTTTTTTTTTTTTCATAGAATAAAAAGGAATGTCTTTGTACTACAGCTCTGCGCCTCAGGTCCTGTCTTTGAATCGTGACAGAAAAACCCACCTCAGCAGGACCAAGAAGCGCTGTAGTTGGGAGACTGGAGGGCAGAAGAACATTTTTTGGGGGGGCTATGGTGGTGGTCTGGCCTAGAGGAAGAAGCGCCAGTGCCACTCTCCAGCTCTGCGCCTTGGGTCCTGTCTTTGAATCGTGACAATTCCAAAATCAATTATATAGTGATACCGGATCATTCTCCAGTATCGTACTTAATTACACCAATGGACAATACATTTAGCGACAGAATTTGGAGAATGAAGAGTGCATCTTCTGGACCCGAAATGTATTAAATACGTAAATGTTGATATGATAGGTAAGATATACAAAACCTTGCAGAGAGCATATCCACCAGACAATCTCATAAAAAACTTGAATAAACTATTGGAACCAAGACATAAAAAGAACTGATGTTGGCACAAGATAGAGGGAATGTTGACGCATAACTAACAAAATTACAGTTAAAGAAAATGTATGTTTTATCCATTATAAACTAATGTATAGAATGTATTATACAAGAGACAGCACAATGGCAGAGTCATGTCTTAAATGCGAATTTCACCCTGGGGAGGTCTGGGCTTGTTTTAATCATGTCTGAGGCATTTCTAAGACCGTGAGATGTGTTTCACACATAATTACCAAGCAGGAAGGCAGGTCAGGTCTCAGTCTTGTTTCTCATGGTCTGAGAGTCCTTTAGGTGCTTTTTGGCAAACTCCAAACAGGCTGTCATTTGCCTTTTCCTGAGGAGTGGCTTACGTACAGTGGGGAGAACAAGTAGTGTATCAAATACTTGTTCTCCCCACTGTATGTCCACTTTACCATATGGGCTTGATTGGTGGAGTGCTGCAGAGATGGTTGTCCTTCTGGAAGGTTCTCCCATCTCCACAGAGGAACTCTGGAGCTCTGTCAGAGTGACCATCGGGTTCTTGGTCACCTCCCTGACCAAGGCCCTTCCCCCCCTATTGCACAGTTTGGCCAGGTGGCCAGCTTTGGGAAGAGTCTTGGTGGTTTCAAACTTCTTCCATTTAAGAATGATGGAGGCCACTGTGTTCTTGGGGACATTCAATGCTGCAGCCATTTTTTGGTACCCTTTCCCAGATCTGTGCCTCAACACAATTCTGTCTTGGAGCTCTACAGACAATTCCTTCAACCTCATGGCTTGGTTTTTGCTCTGACATGCACTGTCAACTGTGGGTTCTTATATAAAAAGGTGTGTGCCTTTCCAAACAAAATCTAATCAATTGAATTTACCACAGGTGGACTCCAATCAAGTTGTAGAAACATCTCAAGGATGAAAACAGGATGCACCTGAGCTCAATTTTGAGTCTCATATCAAAGGGTCTGAATACTTTTGTAAATATGGTATCAGTTTTTTTTTTTTTTTTAACAAAAAAACCTGTTTTCACTTAGTCATTATGGGCAGTGTGTGTACATTTGAGGAAAATATTAATTAAATCATTTTAGAATAAGGGTGTAACGTAACAATACTTTCCGAATGCACTGTAGCTAGCTAGCAACATTAACTAGCTAACTTTAGTTTATCTACTGAAACCCATATTGTGTATTGCTGGCTAACTTGCTAGTTTTTTACAGTGGGGGGAAATCAAATATTTTTTCAGTTTCCTAACTTAGCTATCTATTTTAGCTAGCTAAACATCTATCGGTAGCCATATCTATGGCTAAAAATAGAAAAGGTTTTACAATTGGAGACTCTTCTCTTTTTAATAGTAGATATGGCTAGCTACTAAACAGCAAGCTACAATGTTACAATCAGCCACCTAAAGTTAGGTTTACCAGCAATTGTTTGCACATGACTGGAGTTTGCTAGCTAGTTAGCCTGGCGCCTGCTAACTTATGCACCACAGCTCGCATTTGTATCTTGTGTTACATCAGCAACTGTAATCATTTGACTAGCTAGCTACAGTCGTATGCAAAAGTTTGGGCACCCCTCTGAGGCTGCATAATAATTTACTCTGTCGTCACAGAAAATGATCACAGTGGCATGCCATTCATTTTCGAATAAAAGCTGAGTACTGGGGTATTGTCCACACAAATATTTTTAGTGTAGCAATATTAAGTTGTATGAAATTTAAAAAACAACTCTCAAATGACCTGAAAACAAATATTGTTCAACATTATGGTTTAGGGGAAGGCTACAAAAAGCTATCGCAGAGATGTAAGCTGTCAGTGTCCACTGTGAGGAACACAGGAAATGGAAGACCGCAGGCACAGTTCTTGATAAGGCCAGAAGTGGCAGGCCAAGTAAAATATCGGAGAGGCAAATGCGAAGGATGGTGAGAACGGTCAAAAACAGTCCACAGACCACCTCCAAAAGACCTACAACATCATCTTGCTGCAGATGGTGTCACTGTGCATTGTTCAACAATTCAGCGCACTTTGCACAAGGAGAAGCTGTACGGGAGAGTGATGCGGAAGAAGCCTTTTCTGCACACACGCCACTAACGCACATTTGGACAAGCCAGCTTCATTTTGGAATAAGGTGCTGTGGACTGATGAAACAAAGATTTAGTTATTTGGTCATAACAAGGGGCGTTATGCATGGCGGCAAAAGAACACAGCGTTCCAAGAAAAACACTTGCTACCCACAGTAAAATTTGGTGGGGGTTCCATCATGCTGTGGGGCTGTGTGGCCAGTGCCGGTACTGGGAATCTTGTTAAAGTTGAGGGTTGCATGGATTCCACTCAATATCAGCAGATTCTTGGGAATAATGTTGAAGAATCAGTCACAAAGTTGAAGTTACGCCGGGGCTGGATATTTCAACAAGACAACGACCCAAAACACTGCTCAAAATCTACCCGGGCACTTATGCAGAGGAACAAGTACAATGTTCTGGAATGGCCATCCCAGTCCCCAGACCTGAATATCATTGAGAATCTGTGGGATGATTTGAAGCGGGATGTCCATGCTCGGCAACCATCAAACCTAACTGAACTGGATATGTTTTGTAAGGATGAATGGTTCAAAATACCTTCATCCAGAATCCAGTCTAGAGGCTGTTATTTTAGCAAAAGGAGGCTCTACTAAATATTGATGTGATTTTTCTGTTGGGGTGCCCAAATTTATGCACCTGTCTAATTTCATTTTGATGCATATTGCACATTTTCTGTTAATCCAATAAACCTCATTTCACTTCTGAAATATTACTGTGTCCATCAGTTATTTGATAGATCAAAATGAAATTGCTGATCCAAAAACCCAATTATTTATAAATGGAAATCATGGAAATTGTCAGGGGTGCCCAAACTTTTTCATACGACTGTACGTAACATAATTGATGAGGGTTGACATTGGTTATGATTATGATCCTGGGTGCATTTCAATCTCACAAAATTATAGGCATGACTCAACATAGCATTCCAAACCTATGCAAATAACAAGTATTGCATGTCCAGCAAGCTAGCTAGCTAAATTTACTGCCAAACAGTTAGGAGAAACAATAATACTACTACTAGAATTGTAAATCTTTATAACTGAAGCTGGTTTTACTATTAATAGTTTTTTGCCTAAACATGTCTTATAGACGTGGCTGAGGTAGATGCTGTCTGCCTACCTATCTAGGTACATTTGTACGGTCTGGTCACTGTGCAAAGGTTGAGGGTTATGCCATATTTATTTCTATTGGCATAGATATTGTTGTAAATGTGATCTCTGTGCCTGTGCACATGTATGCATGTTCAACTAGTCTACCCTAATGTTAATGTTATTCTGGCATGGTTCAACTGTTGTTCCAACTGTACAATGAGTATATAATCTGACAATATGTGTGCCGCCATCGTGTCTATTTCAAGTCTTCTCACTCATTGATCAAGACAGGTCCCTGTCATCATGACATGCAGCACTTTGAGTTGGACACCCACCTGTCTCAATCAATGAGAAGACTTAAAATAGACAAGATGCCGGCAAAAATCTTTGGGTAAAGAACATTAACTGGTGTCGAGGCAAATTTATGGTGAAATGATTGCCTTTCCACTTCCGTATTATGGCCCCAACAGTGCTCACTGGAACATTCAGAAACTTAGAAATGCGCCTATAACCAATGCCATCATTATGTTTTGCAACAATTAGGTTGCGAATGTCTTGAGACAGCTCTTTGCTTTTACCCATCATGAGATGTGTCTTGTGTGACACCTTGGCAATGAGACCTTTTTGTAGGTCATCAGTTGGGACTGAACCAGCTGATATTAATTTGCACTGACAGGGGGCTGGATTGCTTTTTAATTACTGATAGTTTTCAGCTGTTGTCTTGGCTTTCCATGCCTTTTTGAACCTCCCTTTCTTCATGTGTTCAATACTTTTTCCCTGTGTCATTTCACATTATTACACATAACTTAATTTCTGAACTTAATTGTTTTGGTTTCTTTGTATGTATGGATTACTTGGGTTGTTACCAACATCTGGTGAAACTTTCATGTCAATAGCACCTTTGGAAATATATTTACTGAGAAAAATTGTGACGTGTTCAGTACTTATTTCACCCGCTGTATTTGATCTTTGAGATTCTTCAAACTAGCCACCCTTTGTTTTGATGACAGCTTTGCACACTCATGGCATTCTCTCTCTTTGGGGCAACAGGTAGCCTAGTGGTTAGGGTTTTGGGCCAGTAACCGAAAGGTTTCTGGATTGAATCCCTTAGCTGACAAGGTAAAAATCTGTCGTTCTGCCCCGGAACAAGGCAGTTAACCCACTGTTCACCGGTAGCCCATCATTGTAAATAAGAATTTGTTCTTAACTGACTTGCCTAGTTAAATAAAAATAAATAAATAAAATGTAATAGTTTTGATGTCTTCACTTTTATTCTAAAATGTAAAAAAAATTGAATGAGTAATATTCCAAACATTTGGCCCCCAGTATAAATATATACTGTAAATCCAAAAGGGCAGACGCATGTTTAGGACTGATAGAAAATATCCATATTTATTTTATGGTGGTTATACATCAGGGCTCTCCAACCCTGTTCCTGGAGAGCTACCCGTCCTATAGGTTTTCACTCCAACCCTAATCTAGCACACCTGATTCTAATAATTAGCTGCGTTTACACAGGCTGGCCAATTCTGATTCTGGTTTTACACAAATTGGTCTTAATCACATCAGTTAACCCACTGTTCACCGGTAGCCCATCATTGTAAATAAGAATTTGTTCTTAACTGACTTGCCTAGTTAAATAAAAATAAATAAATAAAATGTAATAGTTTTGATGTCTTCACTTTTATTCTAAAATGTAAAAAAAATTGAATGAGTAATATTCCAAACATTTGGCCCCCAGTATAAATATATACTGTAAATCCAAAAGGGCAGACGCATGTTTAGGACTGATAGAAAATATCCATATTTATTTTATGGTGGTTATACATCAGGGCTCTCCAACCCTGTTCCTGGAGAGCTACCCGTCCTATAGGTTTTCACTCCAACCCTAATCTAGCACACCTGATTCTAATAATTAGCTGCGTTTACACAGGCTGGCCAATTCTGATTCTGGTTTTACACAAATTGGTCTTAATCACATCAGATCTTTTCAGAACTGATTTGAAAAAGAATATCAGAATTGGGCTGCCTGTGTACAGACTGGAAGCTTTAAAAGAAGGGTGGTGCTTGAAATCATTGTTCTTCCTGTGTCAACCATGGTTACCTGCAAGGAAACACGTGCCGTCATCATTGCTTTACACAAAAAGGGCTTCACAGGCAAGGATATTGCTGCTGGTAAGATTGCACCTCAATCAACCATTTATCGGATCATCAAGAACTTCAAGGAGAGAGGTTCTATTGTTGTGAAGAAGGCGTCGGGGCGCCCAAGAAAGTCCAGCAAGCACCAGGACCGTCTCCTAAAGTTGATTCAGCTGCGGTATCGGGGCACCACCAGTGCAGAGCTTGCACAGGAATGGCAGCAGGCAGGTGTGAGTGCATCTGCACGCACAGTGAGGCGAAGACTTTTGGAGGATGGCCTGGTGTCAAGAAGGGCAGCAAAGAAGCCACTTCTCTCCAGGAAAAACATCAGGGACAGACTAATATTCTGCAAAAGGTACAGGGATTGGACTGCTGAGGACTGGGGTAGAGTCATTTTCTCTGATGAATCCCCTTTCCGACTGTTTGGGCCATCCGGAAAACACCTTGTCCGGAGAAGACCAGGTGAGCGCTACCATCAGTCCTGTGTCATGCCAACAGTAAAGCCTCCTGAGACCATTCATGTGTGGGGTTGCTTCTCAGCCAAGGGAGTGGGCTCACTCACAATTTTGCCTAAGAACACAGCCATGAATAAAGAATGGTACCAACACATCCTCCGAGAGCAACTTCTCCCAACCATCCAAGAACAGTTTGGTGATGACCAATGCCTTTTCCAGCATGATGGAGCACCTTGCCATAAGGCAAAAGTGATAACTAAGTGGCTCGGGGATCAAAACATCGACATTTTGGGTCCATGGCCAGGAAACTCACCAGACCTTAATCCCATTGAGAACTTGTGGTCTATCCTCAAGAGGCGGGTGGACAAACAAAAACCCACAACTTCTGACAAACTCCAAGATTTGATTATGCAAGAATGGCCTGCCATCAGTCAGGATGTGGCCCAGAAGTTAATTGACAGCATGCCAGGGCGGATTGCAGATGTCTTGAAAAAGAAGGGTCAACACTGCAAATATTGACTCTTTGCATAAACTGAATGTCATTGTCAATGAAAGCCTTTGACACTTATGGAATACTTGTAATTATACTTCAGTGTACCATAGTAACTACTATAAAGATCTAAGAACACTGAAGCAGCAAACTTTGTGGAGACCAATACTTGTGTCATTCTCAAATCTTTTGGCCACGACTGTAAATACAGCCATAGTTATTTATTCTGCTTTGGTACACTGGCAATGGTGGGCTGGGGAAGCTGAGACTCTTTGTGCTTATAGCGATGGGCTTTGCGGGTCTGCGGTGAACAGCCAGCTAGATAAGACTGCCGAAAGTGGTGTAGGGCTTCTTAACAACCAACTGTTTGGTCCTCTTGCAGAAGATTTGCTGGACGTAGGGCAACACGTCTTTGTTGATAAAGTTATAAACCAAATGGGACCGGCTAGCGTATTTAGGGACAATGAGAGGACATTGGCAGCTGCTTTAGAGAGGAAAGATCAGTCAAAAAAGTGAATGGGCTAGGGGGGCTAAAGAAGGTGTGAGGAAGGCAGTTCTTACACAGTATAAATCACTCTCATACACAGCAATAGATTTACTGTCTAAGCACAACCAAAACCACCTTCCTCGACTCAAAGTACTCTTTGTAAACCTCCCCAAAAGATAGCTGTATGATTTAGCTGATGGCTTTCCGAGTTCAATACAGGACTCTAATGTTAGCTATCTAACTAACTTACCAAGCTAGGCTGGCAACCTCTAATTGAGAATCTTCCGTTTTGGCCGGAAGGAAAACAAATCTCTGTTATTGCATCCCCATCAGTTCAGCCTGAAAATCCCTCTGAAAATCTTTGGTCACCTCATCATTCTTGATAGCCGCAAGCCACTGGCAGAATCGGGGTGAATCTCTGGTAGGTAAAATGGTGAAAGATAACTCATCTTCACAAATGTTTGTAATTTGATCAGCCAGGCACAGAACACCACACGGGCATGATGACCAACAGTAAAAAAATTAAATAAAAATGTACCTTGAGAAGTTCTGAGATTATTGTGTGTTGGTCATTTGAAGTGAACAACACCATTATTCATGTTTGTGGGCACGCCCCCTCTACCTAACGGGCGGTATCAGCATTCGCTATGAATGCCGGACTTTGTGGTTTACTATGAGCAGACCAATACACAGGGAGTCGAAACTTCCCGATTTGTACCAGTGAAATGAAAATGTGCTAGTTCTAGCTTGTGGTTTGAAAAATGATGATGTTTATGATAACGTAATATTGTTAATATAGTAATGACTCTATGCCGTGGCAGAGCCAGGGTGAAATTCCCCTTTAAGTGTAAAACTAACAATGACTCAATAATCCATGCTTTCTGGAAATGCTATAAAGTCAACAAATTATTGTTGGAGCTAGAAAGTTGTCTGTTAGAAGTATTACAATGTTGGAAAAGTGGAGTCTGTCAGAGTGACCAAGGGTGGTCTTATTTTGATTCATTGTATTTCTGAAGAGCAGAGGAAGATTGCAGTGGGCCTCAAAAGAATCCTGACAACAGAAGTTTTGTGTTCCTAACTCCGGAGTAGAGCACCCGTCAAAGGAGTCATCTCAGGGTTGACGACAGATGTTCAGGTTGAATACCTGAAGAGAATTCCTGGTGTGGTTGGTGCGTCTGATCCACTGGGTGAATGGAGTAAAAGAAGAAAGTCTGTCTGTCCCTAAACCATTGCAGTGTAGAAATTGTAATGGATTTGGCCATATTCTATACTCTGTGTGCAGATGAACAGAGTATACTGAAGAATGGTGTGTAGAAGGACGACGGTGTTACAATTGTGGTGGGGATCATGATCCTGAGTTCCTGGAGTGCCCTGTAAGTGTGAAGGAAATTGAGGTTGCAAAAGCTAGAGTGGTCAATGAAATTTCCTATGCGGAGGCAATTTTAAAAGAATTGAGAAAACAGGTGATGCTAGTGGATAAACCACAGCCTCTAGTAAATGTTTGCTGCCAGACAAAAGATAACCTGTGTGTTAAAAAGGTGGATTTTGTTGCGTTCTTTGAGCACAAGTCTCAAAGAAGTCGAAGAAACTGGACATTATTATGGCTGCAACAGAAACGTTTTTGGGACTCAAGGATTTTACATCTGAAGAGCCTGTGTAGGTATTAGATCTGTTTTATCTATTTTTAACAGAAAAGTTATTTGATTTACTTAATTTTATTTATTTATGTTTGTCGTTTTTTGGTAGTTAAATTTTTTGGGGAATCCTGTTTCCATCCTGCATAGTAGGTGGCAGGATGCACATTAAATTGTGTCATCGCCAATATATTGGCAACACTGCCCCACAGTCTGCATTCCATTGATCTCTTTACCGCAAGCTAGCTAGCTAATGAAGTAGGTAGCTGCAAAGAATTTGTCTATCTGATATTTATAGAAATATAATTCAGGTATTTTGAAGATATTTTGCTAGATTAATCTCCCAAATGAGATCTGATATGTTTTTTTTTGGAGAGGTTATTATGAACTCAAATGGCATGTTAATGCAAGCTAGCTAATTTATGCTAAAAACAATTAACAAACGGAATAAATGAAAGTGGAAAAGGGCAGCTGGAGATGGATTACCCAAAAGAAGTGGCAGAAGGTTGGCTAAATGTACAGCTTCATGATTTAGTTTTGAGGATCAGGATGGCCTAACACTTGCAACCCAAGAGAAGGAGAGGATGTTGTGAATATGCCGTCTCCAGAGTTTGGTACAGTAAGGGGGACCTTGTGAGTAAATGCGAATTGTGGAGTGGTGGAAGCAGGCGCAGGGAGACAGGATACGGTTACTGTGTTTTAATCTCTAACGAGAAATGGCAAGAAAAAACAAACATCCAACACGAAACAATCACGGACAAGAACCAGGGGGGACATTACTACAGATGCGGTTTCGAGCCCCATCTGTGTCGCAGCCGGCCACGACCGGGAGACCCATGAGGCGACGCACAATTGGCCCAGCGTCGTCCGGGTTAGGGAGGGTTTTGCCGGCCGGGTTGTCCTTGTCCCATCGTGCTCTAGCATCTCCTGTGGTGGGCCGGGCGCATGCACGTTGACTCAGTCGCCAGGTTTACGGTCAGGTTTACGGTGGTTCCTCCGACACATTGGTGCAGCTGGCTTCCGGGTTAAGCGTTCATTGTGTCAAGAAGCAGTGCGGCTTGGTGGGTTGTGTTTCGGAGGACGCACGGCTCTCAACCTTCGCCTCTCCCGAGTCCGTACGGGAGTTGTAGCGATGGGACAAGACTGTAACTACCAATTGGATATGACGAAATTGGGGAGAAAAAAAAAGAACCAGGGGGGAGAAGAGGGAATAAGTAACGAACATACAATTAGTGAAATGGGAACCAGGTGTGAATGGAACGGGACAAACGGAGAGTGTGTAATGGATCGGTGGTGGCTAGTATTCGGGTGACGTCGACCGTCTACGGCCGCCCGACCCAGGGGAGGGAGCAACTTTGGCCGAAGTCGTGACAGACCTGTGATAAAGATTCTGCATACGAGCTCAGTAGCGTATCCTGGTTGCACCACTATGTTTTTTGGTATGTAATTCCCAAAATGTAAAACATGTACAAGTAATTGAAAAAAATGCCTATTCGGCACCTCCAATCACTCATTACGTCCATGCCCAGGTCATTAGTCTACAACAGATCAAAACATTGGAGGTGCCGAATAGGCATTTTTTCTGTTGCTTGTACGTTTTATTTAGACCTTTTTTGGAAGTACATACCAGCCCTAATGAGAGTAAATGAATACAGTGAATACAATGAGAGTAAATTAATACAATGAATGGGAGTTTTAATCTTCGCTTTCTGGGCGTTAGAGAGGTCTCTAACACACATATACTGGTTCACACTGTACCCTGAAATTAAACTAAGGTAACACTTTATATGAAGGGGTATACATAAGGATTTCCCCACACCTTCATGAATGTTGCAATATCATCCATACATCATTCGTAACAGATTTATTCAACATCATTCACAAGAGGTCCCTTATTATTATTATTATTATAGTATGAACATTTCTGGTAGGAATGAGCCAGATGGTTGCTGGTGTTACTAACTGGGGTAGGTTCAAGCCCAGCTCTCCTGCTCACTCACCACCATACTGTCTTAGCCTGCTAAGACAAAGGCTAGGCATTAGTTTGTAGACGTATTGCAAGTCATCAGTTCTCAGCTAAGATTGCTTACTACTTGCATTACTCAAGTGTAATCCAAATAGTGTTTGAAATATTTCACATTCTTTGAGCATTTTTTTCTTTTTTTTTTAAGCAGGCAAGTCCATTAAGAACAAATTCTTATTTACAATGACAGCCTAGGAACAGTGGGTTAACTGCCTTGTTCAGGGGCAGTAGAACAGATTTTACCTTGTCAGCTCGGGGATTCGATCCAGCAACCTTTCGGTTATGGGCCTAACACTCTAACCACTCGGCTACCTGCCGCCCCAAGCATGCCTGGAGTGCCACATGGGTGTGCGGAGTTTTCACTTTTGGGACTATTCCATTAATTTCATTTCATCAGGCAAGCTCAATCAAGTACAGATAGCTTATGTATTTGAAAGGTACTACACCCAGGGCTGTTTCCATCCCCTACTGCCATTGTAGCCTTGAGCAAGGCATTTAACCCCTAAACTCCCAGCCTGTTGCGTGAATGCTGTGTTAGGTACTGTGACAGCAAAAATACAAATAACATTTTTATAATAGGCCTTTAATTTGGAAAATACCTTCTGAATGTTGTAAATAAATGTGTTACGAAGGTTGTTATGAATAATACTGCAACCCTCATAAAGGTACTTATGACTGGTTTCATAAAGTTCTTATGTATACCTTCATATAAAGTGTTACCTAAAAAATATTACTTTGTTAGACCTTGGTGCAAGAGTGTAATGTAATGTTGCATTTTTTGCATCCTCAGAGAGTGGTTGCCAACAACCACCGACGGGCCTCGGCCTCCACCAACCTGAGTCGTAAGCCCAGCCTACAGCTGGTGGACACCCCGGACGGGCTGAGGGACCTGTGCCACCTGGAGCTGATAAGCCGGGACCTGATGGACCCTGCCAGTGGGGTGGTGCCCTTCAACCGCTCCATGTCCACCGACTCTCTAAGCTCCATCTCCTCCATCGGCAACAATTTTGGGCACGACTACACAGTGGGGCAGCTGGAAGTGACCCTGGAGTACGAGGCCCGACCAGGGCCTGGGCCGGGGGTGCTCCACATCGCCCTGCACCAGGGCAAGGACCTGCTGGAGAAGGAGGAAGGGGACTTCCCCGGCTGCTTTATCCGGGTCACCTTGGTTCCTGAGGAACTCAACGTGGGCGTCACCAGGGTGAGTGTATGCATGTGGTAATAGTCTTTTAGATTGGTATCATCATATTTTATTTGGGATTTGCAGAATGGTTCTGTGATATCATATTTCACTGAAGATGCAACACTATTGATGTTCTGGGATCATTCTTGTAGAAATGTAAAATAACTAAATGCTTCCTCTCCATGCCTCTTGGTCCTAGGCTTTGGGATAGTTTAAAGGCCAGTGTCAGAGGTCCTGAGGTACACTACCTTTTCTACACTACCGTTCAGAAAAGGAATTTCTGTCCATTTTAAAAGAACATAAAATTGATCAGTAATACAGTGTAGAAATTGCTAATGTTGTAAATGACTATTGTAGCTGGAAACAGCTGATTTTTAATGGAATATCTACATAGGCGTACATTATCAGCAACCATCACTCCTGTGTTCCAATGGCACATTGTTTTAGCTAATCCAAGTTTATAATTTTAAAAGGCTAATTGATCATAAGAAAACCCTTTTGCAATTATGTTAGCACAGCTGAAAACTGTTGTGCTGATTAAAGAAGCAATACAACTGTCCTTCTTTAGACTAATTGAGTATCTGGAGCATCAGCATTTGTGGGTTTGATTACAGGCTCAAAATGGGCAGAAACAAATAACTTTCTTCTGAAACTCCGTCTATTCTTGTTCTGAGAAATAAAGGCTATTCCATGTGAGAAATTGCCAAGAAACTGAAGATCTCGTACAACGCTGTGTACTACTCCCTTCACAGAACAGTGCAAACTGGCTCTAACCAGAATAGAAAGAGGAGTGGGAGGCCCCGGAGCAAGAGGACAAGTATATTAGACTGTCTAGTTTGAGAAACAGACGCCTCACAAGTCCTCAACTGGCAGCTTCATTAAATAGTAACCGCAAAACACCAGTCTCAACGTCAACAGTGAAGAGGCGACTCCGGAATGCTGGCCTTCTAGGCAGAGTTGCAAAGAAAAAGCCATATCTCAGACTGGCCAATAAAAAGAAAAGATTAAGATGGGCAAAAGAACACAGACACTGGGAAGAGGAAGATATGGCTTTTTCTTTGCAACTCTGCCTAGAAGGCCAGCATCAAGTTCTTTGTTTCTGGCCATTTTGAGCCTGTAATCAAACCCACAAATGCTGATGCTCCAGATACTAGTCTAAAGAAGGCCAGCTTTAAGTACATCGTTCTTGTCTTGATTTAGTTGAAGGAAGTTGTGAGCCATCCAAGTATTTAAATCACTAATACATTTAGTTAATTTAGCAGATGCTATTATCCAGAGCAACTTACAGGAGCAATTAGGGTTAAGTGCATTGCTCAAGGGCACATTGCTAGATTTCTTTCCCCCACCTAGTCAGCTCAGGGATTCAAACCAGCAACCTTTTGGTTACTGGCCCAAAGCGCTTCACCACTAGGCTAGGCTACCTGCCGCCCACTAATACAGTCTAATAATTTATCCTTGGAGCTAAAATCCTCTGGTGACACAGAAATGTAAAGTTGTGTATTGTCTGCATAGCAGTGTAAATCAATGATGTGCTTTCTGATAACGCTGCCAAGGGGTAACATAGAAACTGAACAGTACCGGACCCAAAATTGAACCTTGTGGAACCTCACATGTGATATGTATTTTCTCTGAGTTATGTTCACCATGTGTGACAATGAACTCTCGACCGGTTAAATAGGTCCTTAACCAATTTAGAACTGGACCGGTAAGGCCAACCCACCTCTCCAGTCTGGACATCATGTTCAGCAGTGTCAAATGCAGCACTTCAATCAAGAGTACAAAGACAGAGAGCTTTTTGGCATCTGTGTTGGCTCTAAGATAATTTACCACTAACACTGTCTCTGTGCTGTGGTGGGTATAAAATGCGTTATTAGCTCAGGAATTGTTTTGTATACAGCCGGGAAGAACTATTGGATATTAGAGTGGCGGTAACTCACCTGAACCAGCAGTATTACGACCAGGATTACGACTTCCCCTGAGCAGATCCTTTGTTCATTCTCCCAAGTGCAATTTAAATTATCCCAGATGCCGAGCCAAAACAACAACGCCGCCGGCGAAGAAGAGGTACTCGGGGCAGCCTCCTGGTCCGACTCAAAAAGCATGCACACCACCCACCGCTCCCGAGTATTTTACTCGGCAATGTCCAATCTCTGGATAATAAGGTTGATGAGCTTAGGGCGAGAGTCGCTTTTCAGCGAGACACTAGGGATTGTAACATACTCTGCTTCACAGAAACATGGCTTTCTGGAAAGGTTCTGTCTGACTCCGTAAAGCCGGTTGAGTACTCAGTACATCGTGCCGACAGGAATAAACATCTCTCCGGGAAGCAGAAAGGTGGAGGTATATGTTTCATGATTAAGGAACTCTAGTCCTTCTGCTCACCTGACTTAGAATATCTAACAATCAAATGCCGACGATTCTACCTCCCGAGGGAATTTTCGGCAATCATCGCGACAGCCGTATATATCCCCCTCAAGGCGATACCAGGTCGGCCCTCAAAGAACTTCATTGGACTTTGTGTAAACTGGAGACCACATATCCTGAGGCTGCATTTATTGTAGCTGGGGACTTTAACAAAGTTAATCTGAGGATAAGGCTCCCAAAATTATACCAGCACATTGACTGTCGCACTCACGGGGCTAACACATTGGATTATTGCTACACTTCAGGCTGAACACAGGCTGAACACAAAATGCATATAAGGCCCACCATTTGGCAAATCAGACGACGATTCTATTTTGCTCCTCCCCTCCTATAGGCAGAAACTCAAACAGGAAGTTCCCGTGATCAGGTCTATTCAGCGATGTCTGACCAATCGGAATCCACACTTCAAGTTTGTTTTGATCACGTGGACTGGATGTTTAGGTTAGCTTCGGAAAATAATATCAACATACAAGTCGGAAGTTTACATACACTTAGGTTGAAGTCATTGAAACTCATTTTTCAACCACTCCACAGATTTCATGTTGACAAACAATAGTTTTGGCAAGTCGGTTAGGACATCTACTTTGTGCATGACACAAGTAATTCTTCCAACAATTGTTTACAGACAGATTATTTCACTTATAATTGACTATATCACAATTCCAGTGGGTCAGAAGTTTACATACACTAAGTTAACTGTGCCTTTAAACAGCTTGGAAAATTCCAGAAAATGATGTCATGGCTTTAGAAGCTTCTGATAGGCTAATTGATATAATTTGAGTCAATTGGAGGTGTACCTGTGGATGTATTTGTGAGGGTTTGGCTGTGGTTAGACTCCCAATAAGGGGAGTGATAGAACCACAGTCGAACCCTCACACCCTAACTAGGGGAGTAATGATCCTCAATCAGAGACAGCTGTACAGGGTTGTCTCTGATTGGGGATTGCATTTAGGCACCACTCTCGGCCACCTGTGTGTGGGTCATTGTTAGATGTTTGTATGTCTACATGTCCGTCGTAAAAGTAAGTGTGTTCTCCATTATTGTATATTCTTTATTGTTTTGCATAGTTCCACGTTACGTGTATTTCTTTAACATTAAACAATGTCGAACTACAATGAATGGGCTTCGAATTGGTCTCTCCACCTACACGATCGTGACAGTATTTCAAGGCCTACCTCGTTCATCTTTACAAACGAGAGTACGCAAGAATAAACACCATGGGACCACGCAGCCGTCATACCGCTCAGGAAGGAGACGCGTTCTGTCTCCTAGAGATGAACGTGCTTTGGTGCGAAAAGTGCAAATCAATCCGAGAACAACAGTAAAGGACATTGTGAAGAAGCTGGAGGAAACGGGTACAAAAGTATCTATATCCACAGTAAAACGAGTCCTATATCGACATAACCTGAAAGGCCGCTCAGCAAGGAAGAAGCCACTTCTCCAAAATTGGCATAAAAAAAACAGCCTACGGTTTGCAACTTCACATGGGGACAAAGATCGTACTCTTTGGAAAAATGTCCTCTGGTCTGATGAAACAAAAATAGAACTGTTTGGCCATAATAACCATCGTTATGTTTGGAGGAAAAAGGGGGAGGCTTGCAAGCCGAAGAACACTATCCCAAACGTGAAGCACGGGGGTGGCAGCATCATGTTGTGTGGGTGCTTTGCTGCAGGAGGGTCTGGTTTACTTCACAAAATAGATGGCATCATGAGGAAGGAAAAATATGTGAATATATTGAAGCAACATCTCAAGACATCAGTCAGGAAGTTAAAGCTTGGTTGCAAATAGGTCTTCCAAATGGACAATGACCCCAAGTATACTTCCAAAGTTGTGGCAAAATGGCTTAAGGACAACAAAGTCAAGGTATTGGAGTGGCCATCACAAAGCCCTGACCTCAATCCTATAGAAAATGTGTGGGCAGAACTGAAAAAGTGTATGCGAGCAAGGAGGCCTACAAACCTGACTCAGTTACACCAGTTCTGTCAGGAGGAATGGGCCAAAATTCACCCAAGTTATTGTGGGAAGCTTGTGGAAGGCTACCAGAAACGTTTGACCCAAGTTAAACAATTTAAAAGCAATGCTACCAAATACTAATTGAGTGTATGTAAAATTCTGACCCACTGGGAACGTGATGAAAGAAATAAAAGCTGAAATAAATCATTCTCTCTACTATTATTCTGACATTTCACATTCTTAAAATAAAGTGGTGATCCTAACTGACCTAAGACAGGGAATGTTTACTAGTATTAAATGTCAGGAATTGTGAAAAACTGAGTTTAAATGTATTTGGCTAAGGTGTATGTAAACTTCTGACTTCAACTGTATATGCAGACACGGTGAACTAGTTTATAAGGAAGTGCATAGGAGATGTTGTACCCACTGTGACTATTAAAACATACCCCAACCAGAAACCATGGATAGGTGGGAGCATTCACGCAAAACTGAAAGCGCCAACCACCGCATTTAACCAGGGCAAGAAGACTGGGAATATGGAAGAATACAAACAGTGCAGTTATTTCCTCCGTAATGCAATTAAGCAGGCTAAATATCGATATAGGGATAAAGTTGAGTCACAGTTCAATGGCTCAGACACAAGACGCATGTGGTAGGGTCTACAGACATTCACGGATTATAAAAGGAAAACCAGCCACGTCGCGGACACCGACGTCTCGCTTCCAGACAGGCTGAACACATTCTACGCTTGCTTTGAGGATAATACAGTGCCACCGACGCGGCCCGCTACCAAGGACTGTGGGCTCTCCTTCTCAGTGGCTGACGTGAGTAATACATTTAAGTGTGTTAACCCTCGCAAGTCTGCTGGCCCAGTTGGTATCCCTAGCAGCATCCTCAGAGCATCAGATCAGCTGGCTGTTCTGTTTTACAAATATATTAAATCTCTCCCTATCCTTGTCTGTTGTCCCCACATGTTTCAAGGTGACCACCATTGTCCCTGTACCTAAGAAATCAAAGGTAACTGAACTAAATGACTATGGCCCAATAGCACTCACCTCTGTCATCATGAAGGTAGGAAACAACACCTCCTCCTCGCTGATCCTCAACACTGGGGCCACACAAGGGTGTGTGCTGAGCCCCCTCCCTGTTCACCCATGACTGCGTGTCCAAGCATGCCTCCAACTCAATGATCAGGTTTGCAGACAACACAACAGTAATAGGCTTGATTACCAACAATGATGAAACAGCCTACAGGGAGGTGAGAGCTCTGGCAGTAAGGTGCCAGAAAAATAACCTCTCAGTCAACGTCAGCAAAACTAAGGAGATTTCCTGGACTTCAGGAAACAGCAGAGGGCGCACCCCCCCGATCCACATTGATGGGACCGCAGTGGAGAAGGTGGAAAGTTCCTCGGCGTACACATCACTTACAAACTGAAATGGTCCACCCATACAGACAGTGTGGTGAAGAAGGCGCAACAGCGCCACTTCAACCTCAGGAGGCTAAAGAAATGTGGCTTATCACCAAAACCCTCACTAACTTCTACAGATGCACAATTGAGAGCATCCTGTCGGGCTGCATCACCGCCTGGTACGGCAACTGCACCGCCCATAACCGCAAAGCTCTCCAGAGGGTGGTGCGATCTGCCCAACGCATTACCGGGGGCAAACTACCCGCCCTCCTGGACACCTACAGCACCCGTTGCCACAGGAAGGCCAAAAAGATCATCAAAGACATCAACCACCTGAGCCACTGCCTGTTCACCCCGCTATCATCCAGAAGGCATGGTCAGTACAGGTGCATCAAAGCTTTGACAGAGAGACTGAAAAACAGCTTCTATCTCAAGGCCATCAGACTGCTAAACAGCCATCACTAACACACCGGAGTCGGCTGCCTATAGACACTGATAAGAAATAATAGGCCACTTAAGGAATAGAACACTAGCCACTTTAATAATGTATCCATATCTGCATCACTTATCTCTGTCTCTATGCACTCCACACTATTCTACGGTATCTTAGTCACTCAATTTGTGTGTACATATTGCATCACCCATCTCATATGTACTGTATATACTATATTGTACTCTATACTATGCCACCGACTGCTAAACAACCATCTCCAGCACATCAGAGACTGCTGCCTATAGACATAGATTAGAAATCACCGGCCACTTTAAGGAAATGAAACACTAGTCACTTTAATAATGTTTCCATATCTTGCACTACTGATCTCATTTTTAAACTGTACGCTATATCATTCTTCAGTATCTTAGTCACTTAATCGTGTTTACATTCTGCATCACCAATCTCTTATGTGTATACTGCATACTATAAAGCTTACTATTCCACTGTATCTCAGTCCAATGCTGCCCTGACATTTATGTATACAGTGGGGAGAACAAGTATTTGATACACTGCCGATTTTGCAGGTTTTCCCACTTACAAAGCATGTAGAAGTCTGTAATTTTTATCATAGGTACTCTTCAACTGTGAGTGACGGAATCTAAAACAAAATTCCAGAAAATCACATTGTATGATTTTTAAGTAATTAATTTGCATTTTATTGCATGACATAAGTATTTGATACATCAGAAAAGCAGAACTTAATATTTGGTACAGAAACCTTTGTTTGCAATTACAGAGATCATACGTTTCCTGTAGTTCTTGACCAGGTTTGCACACACTGCAGCAGGGATTTTGGCCCACTCCTCCATACAGACCTTCTCCAGATCCTTCAGGTTTCGGGGCTGTCGCTGGGCAATACGGACTTCCAGCTCCCTCCAAAGATTTTCTATCGGGTTCAGGTCTGGAGACTGGCTAGGCCACTCCAGGACCTTGAGATGCTTCTTACGGAGCCACTCCTTAGTTGCCCTGGCTGTGTGTTTCATCCATCCTCCCCTCAATACGGTGCAGTCGTCCTGTCCCCTTTCAGAAAAGCATCCCCAAAGAATGATGTTTCCACCTCCATGCTTCACGGTTGGGATGGTGTTCTTGGGGTTGTACTCATCCTTCTTCTTCCTCCAAACACGGCGAGTGGAGTTTAGACCAAAAAGCTCTATTTTTGTCTCATCAGACCTCATGACCTTCTCCCATTCCTCCTCTGGATCATCCAGATGGTCATTGGCAAACTTCAGACGGGCCTGGACATGCGCTGGCTTGAGCAGGGGGACCTTGCGTGGGCTGCAGGATTTTAATCCATGACGGTGTAGTGTGTTACTAATGGTTTTCTTTGAGACTGTGGTCCCAGCTCTCTTCAGGTCATTGACCAGGTCCTGCCGTGTAGTTCTGGGCTGATCCCTCACCTTCCTCATGATCATTGATGCCCCACGAGGTGAGATCTTGCATGGTGCCCCAGACCGAGGGAGATTGACCGTCATCTTGAACTTCTTCCATTTTCTAATAATTGCGCCAACAGTTGTTTCCTTCTCACCAAGCTGCTTGGCTATTGTCCTGTAGCCCATCCCAGCCTTGTGCAGGTCTACAATTTTATCCCTGATGTCCTTACACAGCTCTCTGGTCTTGGCCATTGTGGAGAGGTTGGAGTCTGTTTGATTGAGTGTGTGGACAGGTGTCTTTTATACAGGTAACGAGTTCAAACAGGTGCAGTTAATACTGACTGGAGAACAGGAGGGCTTCTTAAAGAAAACTAACAGGTCTGTGAGAGACGGAATTCTTACTGGTTGGTAGGTGATCAAATACTTATGTCATGCAATAAAATGCAAATTAATTATTTAAAAATCATACAATGTGATTTTCTGGATTTTTGTTTTAGATTCCGTCTCTCATAGTTGAAGTGTACCTATGATAAAAATTACAGACCTCTACATGCTTTGTAAGTAGGAAAACCTACAAAATCGGCAGTGTATCAAATACTTGTTCTCCCCACTGTATATTCTCAATCCATTCCTTACTTAGATTTATGTGTATTTGGGTATATGTTGTGAAACTGTTAGATATTACTTGTTAGATATTACTGCACTGTCGGAGCTAGAAGCACAAGCATTTCGCTACACCCGCAATAACATCTGCTAACCACGTGTATGATTTCATTTGATTTGAAATATAATTTAGCTGTTTGAAAACCAATTTCTCCTAAATTTTGCTTAGGTTGAAGATTGGCCAACATTGCTATGAGTTGAAGACTCTAGATGACTTTTCTTCAGAAGGGGTATCACCATAGTTTTTAACAGTAGCTTGCACTTCTTCAGATATGCAATTAAAAACTGTTTTGAAGAAGGTTGTGGGGATAGGATCGATATCAACTTTCCTGAGCATGTCTGTGTCAACCATGGAAAATAAATCCATAGTGTCTTTGTGTGGTAGGCTAGGGCAGATATCATCAAACTTCTCATCAGGTCTGGCTTGACTAATACCCAGCCTAATGTTGGGTATCTTATCTCTGAAATATGCTGCTAACTCATCACATTTAGATGTGGAGGAAAGTTCACATAGGTTTGCAGTGTAAGATTTATTAGGCATTTTTAATTGCCTTCTTATATAAGGCAAGGCAAGGCAAGGCAAGATTATTTATATAGCACATTTCATACACAATGGCAATTCAAAGTGCTTTACATAGAAAAAATTAAGATAATCAAAAGAAACAAGAACAACCAGAACAGTTTAGAATAAAGAATTTAAAACAATCAAAAGAAATAAGAACAATTAAAAGTAAAATTAAAAATTAAAATTAGATAAAATCCAGTACAAACAGTTGGGACGAACAGTGGCACAGTGCTCATTCAGTAAATGCAAAGCTAAACAGATGTGTTTTGAGTCTGGATTTTAATGTGACTACTGTAGGAGCACATCTGATCTCTTCTGGAAGCTGGTTCCAGCTGCGGCTGGCATAGTAGCTAAAAGCAGACTCTCCTTGCTTTGACTGAATCAAATCAAATGTATTTATAAAGCGCTTTTTACATCAGCCGATGTCACAAAGTGCTATACAGAAACCCAGCCTAAAACCCCAAACAGCAAGCAATGCAGATGTAGAAGCACGGTGGCTAGGAAAAACTCCCTAGAAAGGCGAAACCTAGAGAGGAACCAGGCTCTGAGGGGTGGCCAGTCCTCTTCTGGCTGTGCCGGGTGGAGATTATAACAATTTATGGCCATTAAGGAACCCTTGGTATTTCTAGCTGATGTGATCCTAATGATCTGAGTGATCTGTTGGGTTTATATTCAGTGAGCATATCTGCAATGTATTGAGGTCCTAGGCCATTAAATTATTTATATACCAGTAATAATACTTTAAAATCAATCCTAAATGTAACTGGGAGCCAGTGTAAAGACCTGAGGACTGGTGTGATGTGTTCATATTTTCTGGTTCTGCTCAGAATCCTGGATGAGCTGCAACTGTCTTATGGTCTTTTTGGGAAGGCCAGTGAGGAGTCCATTACAATAATCCACCCTGCTGGTGATGAAAGCATGCACAAGTTTCTCTAAGTCTTGACTTGAAACAAAGCATCTAATTCTTGCAATATTTTTCAGATGATAATATGCTGATTTAGTTATTGCTTTGACATGACTACTGACGCTAAGGTCTGACTCTAGAGACACACCGAGATTCCTGACTTGATTTTTAGTTATTTGACCCCTAGAGTGAAGGTATGCGTTCACCTTGAGAACTTCATCTTTGTTTCCAAACGCAATGACTTCAGTCATTAGCCTGCTCCGTTTTAATGATGGCTAGCAGCTAACTGCTACTTAACAAGAATCCAGGACACAAACTTGCAGTCCCAACCGCAAAGGCTGACCGCGTCGCAGAATCCGTAGCAATACAAACTTTAGCTTTAATTCAAAATGATTTAATGAAAATAATGAAAATATAATATACCCTTGTGTGCATTTTTTAAACCATTCAATCCTATGTGAAGTCTAAATAGCGCATTGAAGCCAAATTAAGTCGGTTAAGAGGGCGTCTCATGGAGAATTAACATGCACAGTGTGAGGTACCACAGGAAGTGATGTTGCAGTCTAGCTCAGTGCTGCCCCTCAACAAAAACAATTTAAATAAAATATCAGTGCTGCCCCTCTCATTGAGTAACTCAAGTTGAAGACCGACCAGGGTACTGCAGGCTTCCATTAGCAACTAAATTATCCTTAACTTCTTCAAAATAAAATAATTGGTTCAATGACAAACATCTGGTGCATTACAAGCATTTATTGGTACCATGATTGTCCTCAATATTTTCTGATTGACACGAAGATTGCCATTTTTCCATTCACTGTAATGGGGGATCCTGTCTTCCACTAACATTGCCTGCAGTACCGCAGTCGGTCTTGAACTTTTGTGGCTTCAATGAGAGGCGTCAGTCGTTCTCCCCTGGTTTTGGTAACTTTTCTTGTTAGCTGAGAAGTGTTGATGACATCATCACCCAAGCCTGGAGTCAGAGAGAGAGAGCAATGAGTCTCTTGGGTTAGTTTTGAACCTTCAGCTCGATGGGATAATCTTATTCTTGTCTGATGGGAAAGTGCATTTGATTTGCAGCACCAAGTCTCCTGGGGCTTCTTACAGTAGGTTTGAGCCGGAATAAAGGGCTGTCACACACAGTAGGCTACATCCACAAACATGATAATTGCAACCACGCTGCACTGCACCACAATGTAAAGTAACCAGCAAAGTCTCCAGGCTTGTCACCCTCTGTACTGCAAGATAATCAGGATCAGAGAAAATCACTGTATAAATGCATTCACACTAGCCACAATGATAGCCACTAGTGTGGCAGCATCGAGGAATGTTGGAGACGGGGGAAATCAGCTCGGTACAATCCACAGGGGAGCAAGCCGTTAAGCCTGGCTTCTCTCTCTAGCTCTCCGACGGTTCCCTTTTGCCTCAGCCACGCTGTATAGTGCTGGTATTCACCTTAACCATAATTATAAATGTTCAGACTGTCACATAATAGAGATTCAGGGAATGCTCCATGTAGGAAAACATTATGAATACATTACAGGCCGAGGAGAATGTGTTCATTGTGTTGGATGAGATTCACATCCAGCCCTGCTTATTTACAGTTGAGTGGTGCTTCAGATTCTGCAGGTGTTTGAAGTAGGGTGGTAATGTGATTCTGGTGTTTGATATAGGGCAGACTCCAAGGTTACTCTTCGGGAATATTATGCAGGTTTTATAAATCCACTATGGGCTTTTATGAAGAAATTCCACACAGGTTGTATGACAATTTATCAGGGAGACTATTGTGTTAAGATGCAGGTTATGTTGTGTTATGATAGCAGCCATGGCTAATTAGCATTTTGTTGTTGATTTCTGTAAGCAGGAATTTGCCCTGCTGTGTATGATGATATCATGTTTCTGAGTCTACCTTTAACTAGGCATATACTGTATGATACAATGCATATTGAATACCACGTTCTCTTTGGTCTTTCGTGCGATGTACTTGAATATTACTTTGTTAGGAGCTTTCGAACCATTATAACTATTCAATCTTTATCATTTGTTAATGTATCTATCATCGCCAGTCATTTAAATCATGAACAATGGAACTCATGCATTTACTCAATTTAATCCCGCTATGGCCTCAGATGAGCCATCAAACAGGCTCTGTTCGATGGCTCTGATGCTCGTCGGATGTGGCAGGGTTTGTAAACTATCACTGATTACAAAGGGAAACCCAGCCCCGAGCTTCCTAGTGACACGAGCCTATCAGACGAGCTAAATGCCTTCTATACTTGCTTCAAGGCAAGCAACACTGAACCATGCATGAGATCACCAGCAGTTCCGGACAATTGTGTGATCTCGCTCGCCGTAGCAGATGTGAGTAAGACCTTTAAAAAGGTTAACATTCACAAGGCTGCGGGGCCAGACGGATTACCAGGACGTGTACTTGGCATGTGCTGGCTGACCAGCTGGCGGGTGTCTTCACTTTTTTTATCTCTCCCTGACCCCGTCTGTGATACCTGCATGTTTCAAGCAGACCACCATAGTCCCTGTGCCCAAGAACTCCAAGGTAACCTGTCTAAATTTCTATCGCCCCATAGCACTCACATCTGTAGGCATGAAATACTTTGAAAGGCTGGTGATGGCTCACATGAACACCATCATCGCAGAAACCCTAGACTCCAATTCGCATACCTCCCCAACAGATCCACAGGACACAATCTCTATTGCACTCCACACTGCCCTTTCAAACCTGTACAAGAGGAACACTTATGTGAGAACGCTGTTCATTGACTACAGCTCAGCGTTATACACCATAATGCCTTCCAAGCTCATCACTAAGGTCAGGACCCTGGGACTAAACACCTCCCTCTGCAACTGGATCCTGGACTTCTAACTGGTGCTGAGTGTAGGCAACAACACATCCGCCACGCTGACTCTCAACATGAGGGCCCACCAGGGGTGCGTTCTTAGTCCCCTCCTGCACTCCCTGTTCGCCGCGCACGACTCCAACACCATCAAGTTTTCTGATGACATGACAGGGGTAGGCCTGATTACCGATAACACTGCCTATAGTGAGGAGGTCAGTGACCTGGCAGTGTGGTGCCAGGGACACAACCTCTCCCTCAACGTCAGCAAGACAAAGGAGCTGATCGTGGACTACAGGAAACGGAGGGCCGAGCACGCATCCATCCACATCGACAGTGCTGGAGTGGAGCAAGTTGAGAGCTTCAAGTTCCTCTGTGTCCACATGACTAAGGAATCAACGTGGCCCACACACACCAACACAGTTGTGAAGAAGGCACGACAACGCCTCTTCCCCCTCAATCTGAAAATATATGGCATGGGCCCTCAGATCCTCAAAAAGGTCTACAGCTGAAACCATTGAGAGCATTTTGACTGGCTGCATCAACGTTTGGTATGGCAACTGCTTGGCATCCAACCGCAAGGAGCTACAAAGGGTAATGCGTAAGGCCCAGTATATCACTAGGGCCGAGTTCCCTGCCATCCAGGACTTCTATACCAGACAGTGTCAGAGGAAGGCCCTAAAAATGGTCAGACTCCAGCCACCCAAGTCATAGATTGTTCTCTCTGCTACAAGCGGTACCGATGCTGTTAATTATCTATCCTTTTGCCTAGACACTATACCCCTACCTATATGTACAGTACCAGTCAAAAGTTGGACACACCTACTCATTCTAGGGTTTCTCTTTATTTTTTATATTTCCTACATTGTAGAATAATAGTGAAGACATCAAACTATGGAATAACACATATGGAATTATGTAGTAACCAAAAAAGTGTTAAACAAATCAAAATATATTTTAGATTTGAGATTCTTCATAGTAGCCACCCTTTGCCTTGATTACAGCTTTGCTCACTCTTGGCATTCTCTTAACCAGCTTCATGAGGTAGTCACCTGGAATGCATTTCAATTAACAGGTGTGCCTTGTTAAAAGTTAATTTGTGGAATTTCTTTCCTTCGTAATGCGTTTGAGCCAATCAGTTGTGTTGTGACAAGGTAGGGATGGCATACAGAAGATGGCCCTATTATGGCAAGAAAAGCTCAAATAAGCAAAGAGAAACTACAGTCCATCATTACTTTAAGACTTGAAGGTCAGTCAATCTGGAAAATGTTAAGAACTTTGAAAGTTTCTTCAAGTGCAGTCACAAAAACCATCAAGCACTATGATGAAACTGTCTCTCGTGCGGACCGCCACAGGAAAGGAAGACCCAGAGTTACCTCTGCTGCAGAGGATAAGTTCATTAGAGTTACCAGCCTCATACATTGCAGGCCAAATAAAAGTAACAGACACATCTCAACATCAACTGTTCAGAGGAGAATGCGTGAATCAGGCCTTCATGGTCAAATTTGTGCAAAGAAACCACTACTAAAGGACACCAATAAGAAGAAACTTGCTTGGGCCAAGAAACACGAGCAATGGACATTAGACCGGTGGAAATCTGCCCTTTGGTCTGAGTCCAAATTTGAGATTTTTGTGTCCAACCGCCGCGATACCCAATCCAATCTGGTTTGCGCTTAGTGGGACTATCATTTGTTTTTCAACCGGACAATGACCCAACACACCTCCAGGCTGTGTAAGGGCTATTTGACCAAGAAGGAGTTATGGAGTGCTGTATCAGATGACCTCACCTCCATAATCACCCGACCTCAACCCAATTGAGATGGTTTGGGATTAATTGGACCGCAGAGTGAAGGAAAAGCAGCCAACAAGTGCTCGGCATATGTGGTAACTCCTTCAAGACTGTTGGAAAAGCATTCCAGGTGAAGAAGGTTGAGAGAATGCCAAGAGTGTGCAAAGCTGTCATCAAGGCAAAGGGTGGCTACTTTAAAGAATATAAAATATATTTTGATTTGTTTAACACTTTTTTGGTTACTACATGATCCATATGTGTTATTTCACAGTTTTGATGTCTTCACTATTATTCTACAATGTAGAAAAACCCTTGAATGAGTAGGTGTGTCCCAACTTTTGACTGGTACTGTACATACTGTATCTCCCTCAATTTCCTCGTACCCCTGCACATCGACTCGGTGCTGGTACCCTGTGTATATAGGCAAGTTATTGTTACTCTCTGAGTTGTTAGGAAGTGCCTGTAAGTACTGTAAGTATTTCACTATTAGTAATAATGTTTATAAACTAACCGGCAGACCTGTTTAATCCTATGTTTGTTGTGTTGTTTGACATAATCCAGATCTAGATCACTAAGATGTTTTGATTGTGATGCAGGTCCAGAGGAACGCTTTCACAGTCATGTTCGACGAGCGTTTCTCCATAGCCCTGGATCCATCTTGTCTGGAGGAGAACAGCCTGCGCTTCGCTGCATTCGGCTTTGACGCGGAGGAGAGGAACATCAGCGCCGGGCTAGCAGAGCTCAAGCTGTCTGACCTGGACCTTTCTATCAGACCCTTCAATGCCTGGCTATACCTGCAAGATGTTAACAAGGTAAAATCACCACCTTTGGGTTGAGTGTAGTACTGCCTTAAGGTGCTGATGACCTGTGTCCTGCCGCCTACATCACACATGTCTCAGTGTCGGCGTGGGTTGGAATCTGGCCCACTGCCCATTTTGACATTCTCCTCCTGTCTTTCTCGTAATCTCTCATCTGTCTACCCTTACAAAAAAAAACATGTCCATTTTGCGGTTTCACATTTTGAGGTTCAATTTCACATGTGAAACCATATTTTTACATGTATTACATTTAGAGTTCTCATGTTAACACCACCTTTTCACATGTGAGAAAAACACCATGTTTTCACCTCACATGTGAATTGCAATTTGAAATGTGAAAATTGCTGTTTCACATGTTAAAAACTTTCACATGTGAAAATCACATTTGTTGTTTCACATGTAAAACAACTCCATATGTGAAAATCTCACTTTCACATGTGGAATTGCAAGTTCACGTAAAAAAAAAATCACATGTAAAAATCTAATTTGCAGTTTTTTAAATTTTCTCACAAAGTTCATGTGAAAATCTCACATTCACATGTGGAATTGCGTACATTTTTCACATATGAAACTGCAAATTAGATTTTACCATGTGATTGTTTTTCAAATGTGAACTAACAATTCCACATGTGAAAGTAAGCATCTAATTTGCAGTTTCACATTTAAGATGTGTTTGTAAACAAAACAAATGTTGATATCATGGATGGTCAGTCCTTGCATCCATAGTGTATGGATTTGAGAATGGTTGCATTTCTCCAGCCCCATCCCTCAGCTGTTTACCGAAACTGTGGCAGGGAATACACTTTGCTAATGTTTCAATTAAGGATTGCCGCTTTAATAGAGTAATAGTGTCATTATATGGTGCAATCCTCTACTGAGTTACTTTTGTGCCATTAATATCAAGCAAAACTTCTGAAGTCAAGAACAAAAGTATTAGTATTGCAAACAAAAAGAGGGATATTTAATGAAAAAAATAAACCCAAAAGTATTGATAGCAAAACAAGGAAATTATTTTGAAATGCGAGAGCAAATGAACTGTAAATGGATACAAAAAAATAGTTTTCTGTGATTATTTTTATATTTTTTATGATAATGCTATTAAATAGAACACCTCCCTCTTTCCTGCAATTTTCTCTAGCTTTGGTTATGTTACCCTGGCCTTTGATTTCACTGCAAATTTTGGAAAATTAATTCCAGCAACATAGCACCCTGCATCCCACTGCTGGTTTACCTCTGAAGCTAAGCAGGGAGATGGGAGACCAGATGTAGTTGGAAGTGGTGAAAATAAACCAGGGAAAAGTCAATGTGAAAGTAAATGTCACATGGAGAAAAAAATGTTCACGAGGGAAAACTTCACACGACTCCGAAAACCACGTGTCTGACTCGTGACAATTTCTAATGTGACTAATTGTTTTCTCATATGAAAATGTTCACATGATTTGTTCACACGTGTCCGAAAACCAGATATTTTTTTCATGTGATTTCATTCCAGTTTTTTTTTTGTAAGGGTAATAAAGCATATAAAATATTTTAAATGTGCTGATGGCAGGAAGGGGAACATGAGACATTGAGGATAAATCATGTAAACAGTTTCATCTTTATAGAATCGTCAGTGACGGTGGTTTCTATGCAGTGTGCAACAACGGCCTCTTTTGGCTTGTGTTGTCTGTAGGCCGTGGATGCAGTTGGGGAGATTCTGCTGTCTCTCAGCTACTTGCCCACCGCTGAGCGCCTTACAGTGGTGGTGGCCAAAGCAAAGAACCTTGTGTGGACCAATGACAAAACCACAGCAGGTGACACTACTTTACAGTTTTAGCTATATATTGCATCCTGTGTGAGCACCTACAGCACCCTCCACTAATATTTAAATATTCACAAAAATCTAACCTTTAATTGAAGTCAAATGATTGAAAATAAATTAAATCAATATTTTTCTCCGAAACATGTACTACAATTATGAGTATATTCTAACTGAATATATTCCATTCATATTTTACATTTTTAAGTTAGGAACACTTAAGTGGTAAGCCATGACTTCCTGTTTCACTGGGGTATAAATATGAGGTGACACACAGGCCAAGTTTCCCATAGTCATCCATCACTATGGGGAAGACCCGAGAATGCAGTAATGATGCTCGACAAAATGTTGAGCTGCACAAATCAGGAAATGGCTATAAGAAAATAGCTCAACGGTTGAAAATGGCCGTCTCCACTATCTAAATTAAGAAGTTTAAAGCAACTGGAGATGTTAACAATCGGTCTGGAAGAGGACGTGTGTCTATATTGACCACACAAACAGTGACGAGGATGGTTAGAGTGGCCAAAAACATTATCACAGCTGGAGAATTGCAGACGTTAGTTGGGTCTTGGATTCAGAAAGTCTCCAAAACTACGATCAGATGCCACCTACATAACCATAAGTTGTTTGGGAGGATTGCCATAAAAAAGCCTTTGCTGTCATCAAACAACAAACTCAAGCAACTACAGTTTGCCAAACGTTACTGGAACTTTCAATGGGACTGGGTTATATGGTCAGATGGGACCAAATAGAGCTTTTTGGAAACAAACACCAGAGGTGTGTTTGGCATAGACAGAAAGATGGCCATGCAGAAAAGTACCTCATCCCCACTGTGTATTATGGTGGTGGATCTTTGATGTTGTGGGGCTGTTTTTCTTCCAAAGGCCCTGGACTACTTGTTAGGATACATGGTATCATGAACTCAATCAAGTACCAGCAGATATTAAATCAAAACCTGACTGCCTCTGCTAGGAAGCTCAAACTGGACTGTGGTTGGATCTTCCAGCAGGACAATGACCCAAAGCACAACTCAAAATCAACACAAAAATTATTCACTGACCACAGAATCAAGGTTTTGCCATGGCCATCCCAGTCCCCTGACCTAAACCCCACAAAAAACCTGCGGGATGAGCTGAAGAGGAGAGTCCACAAGCGTGGACCTCGGAATCTGAAGGATCTGGAGAGGTTCTGTATGGGGGAATGGTCTCAGATCCCTTGCCATGTGTTCTCCAACCTCATTACACATTATAGGAGAAGACTCAGAGCTGTTATCTTGGCAAAGGGAGGTTGCACAAAGTATTGAATGAAGGGGTGCCAATAATTGTGGCACACATATATTTGAGAAAAATATTTGTTTTATGATGAGAATATATTCTTCATTCAATTATTTTACTTTAATTAAAGGTTAGATTTTTGTGAAAATGTTGAATGAAAGACCAAGAGGATAAACACTAAAGACATTTTTTTTCACAGACCGTTTTGCTCTTATTTACCAAGGGTGCCAATGTTAGTGGAGGGCACTGTATTCACATCAATAATATATATTACCCAATCATTCAACAATGTATCTTTCTATTTTGCTCTTTGCAAAGTGATTTGCCACAATTATCACTAGAATTTATGACTGAATATCTCAAAAAGGGGGTAAATCCTCTGTAAAATGAAATATTTACCTTAACTTTACCTCCATTATGCTAACATGCAAAGTTAAATATGAAGAACAGTGGTCGCATGGGTTAAACATCTCTTTTTTGATCGCTGTCTACACACACACACACTATTATCTCTGATGACACTTTTGGTATTTAAAGTGAACAAAGCTATCACAATCTCTCTTTTAATAGATCCCTTTGTCAAAGTGTACCTTCTGCAAGATGGTAAGAAGATCAGCAAGAAGAAGACCTCCATGAAAAGAGATGACACCAACCCCATCTTCAACGAAGCCATGATCTTCTCTGTGCCTGCTGTTGTGTTACAGGTGACACTGGGAAGGGATAGTACCATGGTAGTGAAAAGACAGCTGAAAGGATTGTTTAGTCAAATGAAATTCGCTATAATCAAATGAAATCAACCAATGGCCTGGTTTAACATGTTTGTGCTATGCTATCTATGATTTGGTTCTCTCCCTGCTTCTTTCCCTTTGTTGCCCTTTGGCCCGAATGTAGCTAGCTAGCTAGGTCATCCAGTATAGCAGTCTACACTTCATAGTGGTATTTTAGTTGAGCAGTTGTTGTAAGACTGCATTAATTGTGAACTACATAGACTTCACTGTTGACCCTCTCTGGAGAAATAAAGTACACTAATCTTATAGTGAATGTAGTTATAGTGGCCAACCGTTTATAGTGATCAAATTGTCCTGTAATGAGGATTGCGCTGTACTATGTTGGGGCCGGGGGCTGGTGCTGACACTGTGCTCCCTCTTCAGGAACTCTCCCTGAGGATCACAGTGGCAGAGGGCACAGACGACGGCAGGGGCGAGAACGTGGGTCACGTGATTATCGGGCCTGAGGCGAGCGGCATGGGCATCACCCACTGGAACCAGATGTTGGCAACACTGAGGAAACCTGTGTCCATGTGGCACCCTCTGCGGAGGACCTAGTACCCCTCCATCTCCCCCTGTACCATGCCTCCGGTCACCAGGGTTGGGCTCAATTCCATTTCAATTCACTCCATTCAGGGGATACATTGAAATTCCAGTTTGAGAATTGAAAAAGTGCCATTTATTTTCAAGGAGAATTTTCCACTTCCTGAATTGAACTAATTGGATTGGAGTTGATCCCGACCCTGCCGGTCACTCCTCTTTGCATGGTGCCTACTGTAGTACTATTTTACTGTCCTCCAGATAGGGAGAATAAAAAAGGAAGGGGTAAAATAGCTTATTTTTTCAGGAAACTAATCATTTGTCTTTTGAAACCAGTCTTACTCTGCATCTGGTGGTATGGAGGACTAATTTGCAGGTGGCGTGGTAAGCTTTATCAGATTTGCTTGTGATCATTTGTAAAATGTGAGTGACAAACTTTTCCTAGTATGGTTTTTGGTATGTATCATATCTTCTTGTGCTTTTTAAAATCCAGGTTCTCAAATCCAGGTGATATCAATTGTAATTTGTAGCAATTGTAACAGGGTGCCCAAATCTGACCTAACAGGTATATAGGTACTTTAACTTGTTGCATTGTACTATTTGTATCATAATAAATGCAATACAAGTTGCAATGTCATTCTGATAAAACAGTGTTAGGAATGTAAATAATGTACAACTGCTTTGTTTTTGTTTTATTCATTCAAATATGAATAATTATGTTACTTTTATTATATTATTATGTTGATAATTAGTGCATCTGCACTTTATTGCATATTCATAATCACCAAAAAGCCAATGCTGCATTTACACAAACACATTATCAGGTGAATATTAATTCAGTAGATTGATTCATTCTTGCTATGTCTTAAAAGGTATGTCATCCAATGCATTCCACAATGAAGCCATATGTCATGCTTATGTAGCCATTATAAACATGTAATAATTGTTTGTGGATGCATTTAGTGGTCAGTTTTACCCATTTTATCCTCTACGTGCTTTAAACTGCTAAACATAACCTTCTGGACTCACTTTTGGAGTAAGAGCACCACATTATCTGGGTTAATGCATCAAATACTAAAATGGTCTTTATCGATGTTGACCTTGACAACCATTACTGTCGACTTGGATGTAACTGATTATATCACTTGGTTGCATTGTGAGGGGATGCAAATAATACCTTTATTTGCTTTGTGTAACAGTTTGGCAATAATAATGTTTGTACAACAGAATGTGAATTAACAAGTGACCTCCCCTTGCATTGTATAAACAGGTCAGATCGCCCTTATTACCTGGCGAATGTGATTTTTATTCATTCAGTGCAAAACTAACCATGCATTTAATGCAAAATAAATACAGTTTTGTCACTCAATAACCTCAACAAAAATTCTAACACAAAGCTTGATAAATGCTGCATCTGGGCAACCATTCCTTGCCACTCCTTTGCATTCCACAATCAATAATGTGATACAATATTTCCAACTGTGCCAAATTCATTATTGAAGCAATATTTTCATTTAGCCTACAGTGAGCATTTTGTTATCAATGCCATGCATGCACTTGTTTAGCACTTGTTATGGATGTGCCACCAAATATGTGTATTGTGTAAACATTGTTTGAAATATAAGAAATGCAACCAATGGCCAGGTTTAACATGTTTGTGCTATGCTATCTATGATTTGGTTCTCTTCCTGCTTCTCTACCTTTATCTCTCCCTTTGTTGCCCTTTGGTCCCAAAGTAGCTAGCTAGCTAGGTCATCCAGTATAGCAGTCTACCAAACTAGCTAGGTCATTAGTCCAAACTAAAACGAGTGTTATGGTTAGTCCCTCCCCGTTTGGTTCCGTTTGCGAAACGTTTTGAAACAGAATCGGCAAAACGAATATCCCGTTAGCCAAGGAGGAGGAGCCAATCCGTACAAAGTACAGAAACTCTTCTATTTAGCTAGCACTGACACATCACTTTCCCACGCATTTGTGGTTTAAAGTTCTGCCTTCAAGATGGCTGATCATAGAGGGAAAGCAACCGATCAAATGAAGCTTTGGAAAGAGGGCCGAAGCGCTCAGGTTTGTCCATTTCAATGCTTAATTTATATAGACGCGACGATAATGTTGCGCAGTTGAAGCAAGGGGGTTTGTTGTGAAATGGGTGAGAGGTCGTCCACGGTCCCATTTGTGCCTCCAGGCTCGACAGTTAGCTAGATCAGTTATCAACACATTGACTATAATTTAAGAACCATGTCACTATGCAATTCCACAACATTTTGTACAAAACCGCCCCCCGCACATTTATGTTTGAATTGTATTAATTTCTGGTCATGCAATTTCTGGTTAATTTCTGGTGGCTGCTAGCCGATTGCTGTGGTTAGCGTTCGTTTGTAACGTTCGCTTATTGCAGGTTGGGCTGTCTTGCCATTTTTAGAAGTGAAGAATTCTAGCAACAAGAATCCGATTAATGTTAGACGTCCATTACATTCTCTCTAGTCGGAACGCGGCTATACCACGATCAGGAACCGGCGCTTTATTTAACCAGGTAGGTCAGTTTAGAACAAGTTCTCATTTACAACAGCGACCTGGCCAAGACAAAGCAAAGCAGTGAGACAAAAAACAACACTTAGAGTTACACATGAGAATAAACAAACGTACAGTCAATAACACAATAGAGACTCTATATACAGAGTGTGCAAATGTAGTAAGGTTAGGAAGGTAGGACAATAAATAGGCCATAGTTGTGAAATAAATTACAAATTAGCATTAACACTGGACTGATAGATGTGCAGATGATGTGTAAATAGAGATACTGGAGTGCAAATGAGCAAAACGAATAAATATGGGGCTGAGGTAGTAGGGTGGGCTATTTACAGAAGGGCTGTATACAGGTGCAGTGATCGATAAGCAGCTTTGACAGCTGGTGCTTAAAGTTAGTGAGGGAGATAAGAACTTCTAGCTTCAAGGGTTTTTGCGGTTCGTTCCAGTCATTGGCAGCAGAGAACTGGAAGGAATGATGGCCAAAGGAGGTGTTGGCTTTGGGGATGACCAGTGAAATATACCTGCTGGAGCGCATGCTACGGGTGGGTGTTGCTATGGTGACCAGCGAGCTGAGATAAGGCGGGGATTTACCTAATAAAGACTTATAGATGACCTGGAGCCAGTGGGTTTGGCGACGAATATGTAGTGAGGGCCAGCCAACGAGAGAATACAGGTCGCAGTGGTGGGTAGTATATGGGGCTTTGGTAACAAAACGGATGGCACTGTGATAGACTACATCCAATTTGCTGAGTAGAGTGTTGGAGGCTATTTTGTAAATGACAGCGCTGAAGTCAACATACAAGGGCATGTTTGGCAGCATGAGTGAAGAAGGATTTGTTGCGAAATAGGAAGCCGATTCTAGATTCAATTTTGGATTGGAGATGATTAATGTGAGTCTGGAAGGAGAGTTTAGTCTAACCAGACGCCTAGGTATTTGTAGGTGTCCACATATTCTAAGTCAGACCCGTCGAGATTAGTGATGATAGTCCGGTGGGCAGCGTTCGATTGAAAAGCATGCATTTAGTTTTACTAGCATTTAAGAGCATTTGGAGGCCACGGAAGGAGTGTTGTATGGCATTGAAGCTTGTTTGAAGGTTAGTTAACACAGTGTCCAAAGAGAGGCCAGATGTATACAGAATGGTGTTGTCTGCGTAGAGATGGATCAGAGAGTCACCAGCAGCGAGAGCGACATCGTTTATATATATATATATATATATATATATATATATATATATATATATATATATATATATATATATATATATATATATGTATGTATGTGTGTGTGTATATATATATGTGTGTATATGTATATGTGTGTATATATATATGTGTATGTATATGGGTTGGCCCAAGAATTGAACCCTGTGGCACCCCTATAGACTGCCAGAGGACTGGACAACAGGCCCTCCGATTTGACACACTATCATTTAGTATGATATGTTACCTTTCGTATGGCATATTAATTTCTGAATGTCAATCACCCATTTCGTATAACACGTTACAAATTACAATGTGTATGACGTTACGAATTTGCAAAATGTACTAGGTGTTACTAATTTGCTAGTTGGCTAATGTTAGTTAGGCTAGGGGTTAAGGTTACGTTTAGGAGTTAGGTTGAAGGATTAACTAGAAGGGTTAGCTAACACATTAGGTAGTTGAAGAGTTTCTAGTTAGTTAGAATTCTAGAGTTGTCTGTGTGGCGATTCGAACACGCAACCTTTGGGTTGCTAGATGATCAACCACTTGTGTTTTTCTTAAGTAACCGTCTGTCTTATGTACCATACCAAATGTAACATATACTCATGTGAGTGTCCTGCATTTACGTTTACTATGTTATGTCTAGTCTGTGAGACCAGGCTGGCACGAGATGGCTCTGAAAATGTACCTAAATCAAGGGATGTGATATCATACTGTAGTCCTAATTAACCCATTATCCAAACTGACAAATTGGAAAGATTGAAATGCTTCTAGTTTTTTACGTAACTATCTTTTTTTTTTTGTCAGCATGCTAGGCTAACTAATGCTATAGCAGCCATTGCATTGGATTCCATAAAAAAGTGACGCCTATCGTTGAGGGTGAATAGCTACCGGAAGTGTTGTCAAATCCTATGTGTTGCGAAAGATTTTTATAACTAAAACAAGATAGACCACTGCCTGTCGTTTCCAATGGGAACAGATGAGTCATAGTGGGCAGAACAAGCAAGGAGGTGGGCAGAGCCAAGCTCGAGCCTGTGAGATCCTATTGGCCCGTTCTAGTATACATCTACATATTTCCGTTAGGTAACGCCTACTCTGTGAAATACTTATGTGCAATAACTCAATTTGACTTTGCACTCCTAAACAAAGGCTAAAGTCTACAAAACTTAGTCCACTCTTGTTCATAACAGATTATAGTTTTGGGAACAGAAGACTGTATTGAGATCAAATGTTTCATTGATGAGAACAGGGCAGTTAACCCGCTGTTCCCCGGGCACCGAAAACGTGGATGTCGATTTAAGGCAGCCCCCCTCACCTCTCTGATTCAGATTTAAATGCGGAAGACACAATTCAGTTGAAAGCATTCAGTTATACAACTGACTAGTATCCCCGTTTCCCATTGATACATCCAGTGAAATATGTCTCATTGTGGGGTTGCTTTAGCATTAGCTAGCCTAGCAGGCAGTTTTATTAAAAACGAGCAGTATTTCAATCTTGGCGATTTTGTCATTTGGGATAATTAGGAGTACACTCCCATATTAGGTTCCGCTATTCTGACTATAGAGAGATTGTAATGAAAGTTTAGTCGGATTCTTTTGGCTAAGAATAATTTTAAAGTAAGTCATGGCAAGGCAAACTAAGGCATATAGTTAAGAATATAGGATCTCTATGAGCTAGGGTTTACTCCTGTACATTACTGTGATCATTTTTTTAATCAACGGACCCAGTCGAACCGTCTGGTGGGGGGGGGGACAACCTGACGTTACCTACGTCACCCCATTGGCTCACAGCACAAACTTTACGTTTTTCAAATGCAATTTTCTTTTTGTCTGCCTGTTTTAGTCAATTACAAAACGACATTTAAGAGAAGGACATGTCTAAAGATTACTGAACATTGTTTGCTCCCAAGCGTTCTCACTACTTAGAACAACGTAATATTGTAGGGTGGTTAAGCGGGTCGTGTTTCGGAGGACTCATGACTCGGCCTTCGCCTCTCACGAGCTTGTTGGGGAGTTGTAGTGATGAAACAAGTTCGTAATCACGAAAAAGGGGATTTAAATAAATGTATTCCGAGCACGCAAGGGAAACATGCATGCAACGCCCGTTATACACCTGCGTAAGGTAAGTCTGAATACCAACTATTGAGAAGTGCTTAAGTAAGTGCTTAAGTAAAGCATGCGTAGGAAATGCTTACATTTCCTGAATCGGGCCCATATTGAATTGTAACAATTGCATTAATGAAGCATATGATCATTCAATGTCTTCGCTATGTATAATGTCTATTTCAATGTCTATTTCATTGCTTTCCCTTCAGAGGCCAGACACCCTGACCACGGGGGCTGGCCACCCGGTAGGGGACAAGCTGAATATAATGACAGCAGGTCCCCAGGGGCCCCTCCTGGTGCAGGACACCCCGTTCATAGACGAGATGGCACACTTCGACCGTGAGCGCATCCCAGAGAGGGTGGTGCACGCCAAGGGAGGCGGTGGGTGTCCAGCACTACCAATAAATTTACCTGATTGGCATTAATGCAATATATATTGAAAAAATAAATACATGTAACATGCAGCAATTTTTAAGCGTTTACTTAGTTACAGTTCATATAAGAAAATAAGTCAATTGAGAAATATATTAGGCCCTAATCTATGGATTTCACATGACAGGGAATACAGATATGCATCTGTTGGACACAGATGCATTACATGACCAACAGTGTTCGTTGTCCGTAGCTTATGCCTGCCTATAACGTAACCCCGATTTATCGTAGAGAAATTAACATTAAATTCTCTGGCAACAGTTCTGGTGGACATTTGTACAGTCAGCAAGCCAATTGAGAACTCTGTGGCGTTTTGACAAAACTGCACATTTTAGAGTGACCTTTTATTGTCCCAGCACAAGGTGCACCTGTGTAATGATCATGCTGTTTAATCAACTTATTGATATGCCAAACCTGTCAAGTGGGTGGATTATCTTGGCAATGGAGAAATGCTGGGCAGAGCAGGCAAGACAGTCAGACTCCACTAGATTTCTTTCCCCACTGCGTGGGCTAACCAAGTCCATGGCCATGTTTCTCAACCAGTCTAAATCATGAATCAGCTGGCATTTTTATGGATATATACAAAGAAATGTCAATTGAAAAAAAGGTAAAATAAAGTGGAGCTTCACGTAATGGTAGGGGAAACACTGTCCTGTCCTAGACATCTAGCTCTCAATTGTGGGTATACTTTTGGGTCTAAGCCATCTGTAAGCGGCTCTTGTCTAATGACAAGTTCAGTGGTTCTCTTTCAAATACTTGTTTTGATGTATCGCTATGATCACCAACTCACAGAAGGACCTGTCAAAAGTGTCTGTTGGAGACCGGTAGGTAGTGGAGAATGAGATGAGCCCTTCACTTCCTTATAAGGAGCCACTCTCCCACCCTATGGTCATTCTTGCTTGTGAAGAGCATTACTCTTTAGCTCTCCTCTGCACGATTGATCCCTGTTTTCCTGCTCAACTGCTTACAAGCGAACCATGAAGGATATCGCTGCTGACCGTAGGTCTTCAGACCCTTTTGAGAGGTTTAGTACGGACCTTCATGGCAATCTATTGAGACTCTGTTAGCCAACGCTGCAAGGCTAACTTGGCTAGCTCACTGAGATGCAAGCTAACCTCACTAGCATAGCTCAAATGCAACACGGTAGCATTGCTAGCTCCCTTCTCTCATCTAGCTTAACCTACGTTAATCATTCTCAGTCTCAGCTCCTTCTGTCATGGGAGCGCACTACCTGCAGGCTAATTCTGATGCTAGCTGATGCCCCACTAGCCTTGTGGTTGTAGCATTATTGCTAGCTATCAGCTGCTATGCTTCTAACTAGCTAGCTTATAACACTGTTTACACAAGCTACCGTTTGCTAGCCACCAGACGCAAGGCTTCTAACTAGCTAGCCTACTCGTTCTTACAACAGGCGTTGCTTTTTCCTCCAAGCAAGCCTTGTTCCTCACAATGGCCTCTGGTATCCCAGGACGAGCCTGGCCCGGCACTCAAACCCCCACGTTCTTGCACTTGCGATTCCATGATTACGGGGAAGGATACCCACCCTCTAAGCATCAATTGCTTGTGAAAGGAACATGCCCAAGAGGCGCTCGACGACCCTGAGTCCTGTGAGCACTGCTGATCTGTCTCGATAGCCCCTTTCACCTCCAAGCCAACAGCGAAGCCTTGGCTCAGCTCCCCGCAACCTAGCCCAGTTTTGGCAAGGTCATAGATAGCCTCGAGTCCTTCCCCTCACTGTCTTACGATATTGTGTCAGGGGAAGGCAAGCCTAGGGATAACAAGGATGACTATTGAATTAATCGCACAGATACCCTCGAGATGGCTCAGGAGCTGGGGGATGACCCTTTTCTCCCGTCCTCTCAGCTCCGCAGGTCTGACGGCCACGAGACCAGAGAAGCCGCCCCTACTCCATTGGAGTTTGTGCTCTTCTGTGACTGCTAGCGAGCTGTGGCCCATTTAAGGGACTTATATGATGAGAAGAGACTCCGGTCTCATACAGCCCTGGTAAAGCAACTCCCTGCGGTACCCGCCTACCTCAGGGAAGCTAAGAAGCTTGTATGACAGACCCCTGACTAGCAAGATTCTTGCTAGGGGCACCCAAGCCTGGACATGCACAATATGGAGCAATTTAGGTTTGTTAACCCTCCCACAGTGGAGCCGTCACTGGCTTAGCACCTCAGCCCCTCGCGTCGTGTTATTAACGACACTGGCACCTCACTCGCCAGAAAGATGGTGCTTTACTGCCTCCATTTTTCTTCTTCTGAAAACGTACAATGGCTCGGCCCAAGCAATCGGCTCTCAATGTGACCTTTTATTGTTGGTTTATGCTGAGCTAATGGATGAGGTGGTCGGGAAACAACTGGACTCAGACACCCTAGATCCAGATGCTTGGGAGGAGATATGTATGATTAGACTTAAACCTCTGTACCTCCCGTAGTGCCTTTTTTTTTTAATTAATTTTTTAGGCTGTGGTCGTACCTTGCACTGGTGGGAGAAAGGCCAGAGCCTCAGACAATAACCTTATGTCCCTTTTTTTGCAATTTGTTTACACAACTGGTCCACTGCCTGCTCTGCCTCCCCATCAGTTGGGAGCAAGAGGCTGGGGTTATCTTCGCTCTTGGAGCAGGGCCAAGACATACCAGTTACATAGCTGTTCTACTTCCCAGTATTAGGAATACTTCGCTGAGAAAAGTGTGTCCAGGGGTTTTTCAGGTTAATGTACCTAAACCCATCCTTTGACCTAGGTCGATATTTTCTTATTGTCGCACCTTGGCGCCTATAGCTTTTCACCTGTCGCCTTCCTCTGTAAGGCGTTGCACATCTACTTGGATTGAAAAAGAGCTCAGGCAAGGGTGTTATGCTCTTTGCTCATTGGGCAAGAGTGCCTTCTTATAAGGAGGTGAGTAGCTCACCTCATTTGCCACTCTACCTGTCTGTCTCCAAAATATGCTTTTTATATAATCGGTCCTTCCGAGAGTTGGTGATCCTGATCCTGGCGAATATCCATAGTGCTACATCGTATTCATCGTATCAGAGAACCGGGGTTACGCAAGTAACCTTACGTTTTGCACTGCCTACAATGACTGTAAAGATAAATTGGTTTTAAATTAGGAGTGATCATCTACGTTAGCCTAACTAGCTGTGCCATTTCTAGTCTCGGAAACTGACTCTAGGCAACAGCAGAGACTGGGGTCTGGTTTCAATGATGGACTCTTTTGGTAACTTCAATAAGTAAACAAAAATGTCTAACTAGCTAACATAAAATAAAACGGTAACTGACCATGTACTGCCTCTTACTCCACAGGAGCGTTCGGCTACTTTGAGGTGACACATGACATCTCTCGCTACTGCAAGGCCAAGGTGTTTGAGCATGTGGGCAAGACCACACCCATCGCCGTCCGCTTCTCCACCGTGGGTAAGATGCACCACCGCATAGCTAGATATCTTCTCCACTTTCTTACTGGTTACATTACATTACTTTTTTGTTGTATTTTTTTTTATCCCATACTTTCCTGGTATTTAATCAAAACTTACATTTTTGTATTTTGAGGTTGCTCCCTTCGGCTTCTCCATAAATCTGCTACAAACATATTTACAGTTATTTGTTTCCTCAAGAACATGTGTAAAGAAGCACTGTATCATGTAATTATATGTATTTGCTACCAATATTAGTTTGTTTATGATAACTAGAGGCAATAACTAAACATGTCCTAGAAACATATTGGACCTTCTGAACCCACCATAAGTTCCCTGGAATGGAATCTATTTTCTATTGAATTGGCTAGACCTAGTTCTCTATTAGCTTTTTCAGGATTGTTTGGCATTTCTTGAGAGAATTTAAAATGATACAAAATAAAGGGTAAATTAAATGACTCAGCAATTACAACATCCAAAAATACATATTGTTTTATCTGTAAATATCTTGTTTTAAACTGAGTTTCTTATCATTATATTTTGTCTCTAACTCATGTAGCTGGGGAATCGGGCTCAGCCGACACAGTGAGAGACCCACGTGGCTTTGCAGTCAAGTTCTACACTGACGAGGGCAACTGGGACCTTACTGGCAACAACACTCCCATATTCTTTATCAGGGACGCCATGCTGGTGAGTCCAGACACGTGTGGGTCAAGATTGAGCCTGTGTGCGCCTGGCCAAGGTTCAGGGTGTAGTGTATGTATGTATGTGTGTGTGTGTGTGTGTCCAAGGTTCAGGGTGTAGTGTGTCGCCACGTGCATGTGTCTGGCTAAGATTCTGGAGGGTGTGTGTGTGAGACCAAGATTCAAGATGTTTTGTGTGTGTGGGTGGATATTATGTGTTGTGGTGCTATACATTAGTTAATCTCTTCGTATGATCTGTACCATTACCGCATCTCTCTGATATTCCTTTGTCGGTGCAGTTCCCATCCTTCATCCACTCTCAGAAGCGCAACCCCCAGACTCACCTAAAGGACCCAGACATGGTGTGGGACTTCTGGAGCCTGCGGCCTGAGTGTATGCATCAGGTGCTGTAGCTGCTCCTCTCTTCCCTGCAACTAAACCTTTACACGCACAACCAAAATTTTATTTGATTTAGATCGATGGATGGATTTCTGACAATGTATTTTCTGATTTCACCCCACACTAAAGCCATATTTTAGTAAGAACATGCTATTAACAACTTTATAGCTGTGCCATTATGTCTAAGAATGGTGGCTGCTGCATATATACAAATGGAGTTTTGCATCCTTTTTCTGATCAGTTTATTATTATATCATGCTTCTATACTTATGTTTTTCTAGATCTTATTTGCCAATGACTGAATATGTGCTTTTGTTCATGATCTTCAATTTGTTCTCGTCTTTGTGAAGGTGTCCTTCCTGTTCAGTGACCGTGGTCTGCCTGACGGCTTCCGCCACATGAACGGCTACGGCTCCCATACTTTCAAGCTGGTCAATGCCGAGGGTCAGCCCGTCTACTGCAAGTTCCACTACAAGGTCAAAGCACAAGAAAAAAAGAATGTAGTGAACAGGATAGGACAGGACTAGTGAAATGCACTACACTTAAATGGATATAGGAGTCGACTATACCTAATTAACTGAAGGAAAAGAAGGAAACATAGTTGGATAAATTGGGACAGGCTCCATAGTAACCCATAGCAACCTTCCCATCTCAGACCGACCAGGGCATCAAGAACATGAAACCTGAGGATGCCGGGCACCTGGCTTCCACCGACCCGGACTACGCCATCCGAGACCTTTACACCTCCATCGCCAACGGCAACTTCCCCTCCTGGTCCTTTTTCATCCAAGTCATGACCTTTGAGCAGGCAGAGAAGTTCCAGTGGAACCCCTTTGACCTGACCAAGGTACCATAGAGATGCAATATGCAGAAATGGCTCTGCCATTTGCCTAATTTTTTGTTTGTGACACAACCAAGTAGTCATTGTGTAGAGAATCATTGTACCATCTAAACCGCTGTGATATACTTTACTTTCCATAAGTAAAAATATTTTATTTTAAGCTGTTTGAAGCTGGTGTACTAAACCGAAAACAGAACCACTTCTTAGACTTGCTTTCAATGAGAATTACCGATTTTAGTACTCAATGTCTGTGAATTTGGTCGGGTTGCCCAAATTCTCTGGCTTTTACACCAGAGGGGGGACTTCCTCCACATAACCACTGAAAGATCAGACAGTGGTCTGAGATCTGTTATGGTGTCATAGCATCTGTGAGCAGTAGCATGATTGGCAACTTATTCACAATAGCTGTTATTTAGTCAGAATAATTATTAGGTGAATATAATACATTATGGGCGTTCATGTATGCCTACATTTTCATCTAATATTTTTGCACATCCATGCGCCTTGGTTGGCAAGCAAGGTAGCTACACTGTTCTCTCTTGCTCCTCAGGTGTGGTCTCACAAGGAGTACCCCCTCATTCCTGTGGGGAGGTTGGTGCTCAACAGAAACCCTGCCAACTACTTTGCTGAGATCGAGCAGCTAGCCTTTGACCCCAGCAACATGCCCCCTGGCATCGAGCCCAGCCCTGACAAGATGCTGCAGGGGCGTCTGTTCTCCTACCCAGACACACACCGGCACCGGCTGGGCGCCAACTACCTGCAGCTGCCCGTCAACTGCCCCTTCAGGACCCGTGTGGCCAACTACCAGCGAGATGGGCCCATGTGCATGTTCGACAACCAGACTGGCGCTCCCAACTACTTCCCCAACAGCTTCAGTGCTCCAGAGACCCAGCCCCAGCACGTGGAGACCAGGTTTAAGGTGTCCCCAGACGTGGGCCGCTACAACAGCAGTGACGACGATAACGTCACACAGGTAGAGAACACATATGTTGGGAATATTGGTCAAGTTATTAGTAAACATTATGAATTCATATTTTTGATGAATGGGGGCACCAATCATTATTGGACAAACATGGTATTCTAAGAATAACTCATAAGTCCGGTCTTCGCAATAACGCTATGACAGAACTCGGAATAATAGTAATAATTTGATTTCTCTGATGAACATATCAGATTTGTGAAATTGTACAGTTTTTTTTAGCTTGTTTTGTATCAGAAAACCCACAAACAGGTAAAATAGTAAAAACCTATAAATGAATCAATAGTTACAGGGTAAATTATAATGTTATCTAATCAATACTGGAGAAGGATGAATTCATTAATTTGTTTATCAGCAAATTTCTAGAGAATTAAATTCTAATTTTGGATAGAGCAACGTTTACACAATCAAGCTTGTACTTAACAGGTCACTCGGGCGCATACTGCTAAAGAGTATTGACTATGGGTTGTGAAGTGAGCAATTTAAAAGGCAAGTAGTGGTTCAGTTCCAACATGTAGTTACTGAATGTCAACCTAAAGATTTACACAATACACTTAATGCCAATGCAAGAGAGCAAATTAGATGTATAGTTACTCTCAAAAGGGGAAACTGGAGACTCCGTGCTAGAGGCGTCACTACAGACAACCTGGCACAATTGGCCCAGTGTCGTCCGAGTTTGGCCGGTGTAGGCAGTCATTTTATTTTATTTTTATTTAACCTTTTATTTAACTAGCCAAGTCGGTTAAGAAAAAATGTGGGTCAGCCCCTGGAGCAAATTAGGGTTAAGTGCCTTGCTCAAGGACACATCCACATGTTTTTCACCTTGTCTGCTAGGGTATTCGAACCAGCGACCTTTCGGTTACTGGCCCAACACTCTAACCGCTAGGCTACCTGCCTCCCTTAACTGATTTGCCTACTTAAATAAAAAAAAAATATATAAATAGTTTATTAGTGCTTATTAATGTGTGTGACCAGTGCCCTGTGTCGTGGAAATTCTAATCAAAAGGAAGAGACTGCAGATTCTTCAAACAATAATAATTTAATATCAATTTAATTATTGCAATAATGGAGCTGGTCAACTAACCACCTGTAGGTGAGAGCCCAACGACCCAGAGTTTGGCCTGCCCTTTTCTAGAAAGAGACACTCTCTTGTCTACTTTCCTAGCTGCTGCTGCTCAAGCTGGCCTCTGTTCTCCTCATATCTCCACACAGCTGTGTCCTTGAAAGATACTTACAGAACAGGATGGACCAAAACTGTGGTCCCTCAAACACTTTTTTTGTCTTTGGCCACATGACCAAACCACACAAGGACAGAGGGAAAAATACTAGCTCTTCTCACATAAACAAAACAGATATGGGTAAAATACAGATTTAATACTGTGCATAACATAAGCTTATCATTAAGAACTATTAAAGTAATTCTTCATTATATTGTCTCTGCTATACAAGCTTAAAGAGGTTATACAGGATTTTTCCCTCACACCTGACCGTGTGTGTATATGTACTGCAGGTGCGTACCTTCTTCACTAAGGTGCTGAACGAAGAGGAGCGCCAGAGGCTTTGTCAGAACATGGCTGATGCCCTGAAGGGAGCCCAAGTCTTCATCCAGAAACGCTGGGTGAGTTCTCCTCATCCTCATTGTCATCACCATCATTAAGATTGTCTAAAACAGTTTCATCATTAGGATCGGCTACTATGTTAGATTTGTGTTTTTTTTTATCACCACCATTACTACTCTTTGGCTGTTAGTTGGCATCATCTTCCGCACTACCACAAAGTTCATATTGCAATGTTATGTTTAACAATGTATAGTGCCATCACTAACACTGTTCTGACCCTCTCTCTCTGCTCTCACTGTTTTTCCAGGTTCAGAACCTGATGGCTGTGCATGAAGACTATGGAAATGGGGTTCAGGCCCTACTCGACAATGCTGAGCCCAAGAAGGTAAGTCCATTTATTGCTGTCAACAGACACTAAAGTTTATGTCAACAGTATAGTAAAAATGGGAAAAGCACTCGCACACCGGAGTCGGCTTGTTACAGGTGAGTAGGAATAATTAATTAAATAACTTGAGAATACATAAAGATCAAAGTATAGTCTCATCATTTACATGAGCAGTTTTAAGTATACTGTAGATCCTTCATGAAAATCAAAAGTTGCACTAACTAAATAGTTTCATACACATTTTATATAGGTAGGACTTTTTGTATGTACTTTTTTTCCTTTCTATTTGGTATGTATGTGACTTTCTCTCAGGACCCCTCGTAAACAAGATTATAGCCTCAAATCTAAATAAATCTCACTCTCCCTTTGTCTCCTCCCCTCCCCCTCTCTCACAGGACACTGTGAGAGTGTACACCCGTGGAGGTGCAGCTGCCATCACTGCCTCCTCCAAGATGTGATGCCTTAACTTCCACCTGGGGGCAGTTGCACTTACCACCCCGCTATACAAGATCCTACTACTAACCGTCCGTGAATGCGATACCTAATGAAATGGGAAACTATCATGATTTAATATTATATTCCTCAGGCTACTTACTGCACAGATGACTAGAGGCAACATTGTTCTAACATGTAGTTTCCCCTCCATTTTGCCAAAGTTCACACAGAAATGTATGTAGTCAGACTGTAGCCCTATGGGAGAAGATCTCTCCCCAAACTACATCTGTCAAATATACAGATCTGATGTCTGAAATGGTCATGCCATTGTCAGTATAGTGATCCATCTCTTCCCAATTATGTATTGTTTTTTGCGTCCATGCCTCATCTATGCCCTGATAGTTAGCTTAAAAAACAAGATATGTGTTAGACTATATGCACAAAATTACATTTGATCATAGTTAAACAAACCACCAATGTTTTCGAATAAGATTCATAATTATTTTGCAGTTTAAACTTCTGAGTTCTCTTCAAAAATGTTTGTTTTTAGGCCTACACTGTATTCCTTGTTTATATTTGAAATAGTTTCCGGCCATCGATCGGTGTGAGAAACTGTGATTGAGTCATGAAAGAATGTTTTAAGTCATTGTCCTCGCAGCCAAACTAACACAGCAGTGCCTTTTGGGTTAGAAACTAATCTGTAGTCATCATGGCATGATAAGGGGTTTGCCATGACTTTAAATCGTACATAATGTTTTCTGTATATTAGTGTTGTTTTATGTAGATACTCTGAACCACAATTAATGACTAAAGAGTTTGGTTTAATTAGACCTTGGGAAACAAGAACCACTGTTTACTGTGGAGGAAACGTTGTCCTTATACCTTCTCACAAATCTCCCTACTCAATTTCTATGTTCCAGCTGAGCCTATGAATGTTAGTGTTTCTGTGCTTGGTAGCAGTCCCGCTCATATCGCCTGTCTGAAGAGAAGTAATTTGTTATATTAGTATGCAGCTATGAACTTTGAACCACAAAATTGGATACATTATTGAGTGCTTGATCTTTTTATAATTTATGCAAATAAATCCAAAGGCAATGCTGTGTGGTTTTAGTGTGTCTGGTTTAAAGTAGGCCTTAAAGTAAGCTTTCGTTCTAACCCAGGACTCCAGCTGATTCTACTCATCAAGCCCTTGATTTGTTGGTAGAGGAGTGTTGCTACTGGGCTGGAACAAAAGCCTGCACACCCTGTGGGTCTCCAGGATCAGAGTTGAATAACCCTAGTGCTTTGTAAATGCATAATACATTGAGGATTTTCATGAGGTTGTCATATGTAGTGCTGTTCAAGTCGTGAATGGGGTTTGTCCTTTTTGTTTGGTCTCACCATTTCAAGACATTGTCCTACCTCCCTCATCTAGGTCCAGTAGATTAGTGGTTGACGATGACTATAAAGTAAGCATACCATTGCTAAGGCACACAACATGCGTGCTATGGGTAAACACTAACAATGACCAATTTCAACATTACAAAACATTCAAGTCAGGTTCGTACTTAGTTTCCATCAATTAATTTTCAATTGTAGGCCTACATTGTTTGACTAGTGACCAGGTAGCTAGCATTTTCTTCACACTGAAATCCTCAATGTATAATATTTTATGTGAGTCATGTGGGTGAATGAGTAAGCTTTGTCATCTTTAATATTTCCTATACTTTGCTTTATAATGTACTTATTTAAACTTGATCAGTTAATCAAAAACTAAACATCTCTCAATTTATGCAAGCCATGGTATCAGACCTGGGGTTTTTATATTTGAAAAAACAATTTCTAATACTTTGTGCCTTGAGCTTGCCTGCTCTGGCTTAATAAAGGTATCTTGGTAAATGTATATGGCCACGAATCCTTCAGAACTAACTTGCTTAGGGGCAGGCTTACTCGGGACTAAGAACATTTATCCTGAATGAACCAGGTAAGTAGGATAGGGCTCTGAAGGTTAAGGGTTTGCCGATGGACAAGCTTACACTTCTAACTTTATATATAATATTTATATCACAGGCCCCTGTCGCATGTAGCAGATCTTTTGCATGTAATTATGGCATTTATTAATGTGACATACACTACACGACCAAAGGTTTGTGGACAACTGCTCGTCGAACATCTCATTACAAAATCATTGACATTAATATGGAGTTGGTCCCCTTTTGCTGCTAGAACAGCCTCTACTCTTCTTGGAAGGCTTTCTACTAGATGTTGAAACATTGCTGCAGGGACTTGCTTCCATTCAGCCACAAGAACATTAGTGAGGTTGGGCACTGATGTCGGGAGATTAGGCCTGGCTCGCAGTCTGCGTTCCAATTCATCCCAAAGGTGTTCGATGGGGTTGAGGTAAGGGCTCTGTACAGGCCAGTCAAGTTCTGCCACGCCTATCTCAACAAACCATTTCTGTATGGACCTGGCATTGTCCTGCTGAAATAGGAAAGGGCCTTCCTCAAACTGATGCCACAAAGTTAGAAGGGGGCTTCCAAGTGGCGCAGTGGACTAAGACACTGCATCTCAGTGCTAGCGGCGTCACTACAGACAAACTGGTTCGAATCCAGACTGTATCACAACCGGCTGTGATTGGGAGTTCCATAGGGCGGTGCACAATTGGCCAGCGTCGTCCGAGTTTGGCCGGTGTAGGCCCGTCATTGTAAATAAGAATTTGTTCTTAACTGACTTGCCTAGTTAAAAAATAAATAATAAATGTCTAGAATGTCATTATGCTGTAGCTTTAAGATTTCCCTTCACTGGAACTAAGGGACCTAGCCCGAAACATCAGTGGCTTGTAGGCTATGTGTGGAAGCCCAGAGATGCTAAAGGAGTTTATGTTACTTAATGGTCAATTACTGTGAGACCGGCAGTTATTTGCATGACAGTTACCGGCTGACAAAATGTCATGACCGCCACAGCTCTAGTTGTGACAGGAGCCATGGATGTAATCGGGACATCCTATGCTCATCAGTCGCTCCCAGGACAAGCTGGATGATGTGACCAGGCAGCTTGAGGAGCAAAAAAAAGGTGGAGACCAGGACCATCCGTTATGGAATAGGTTAGGTAGTCTAGACCGCACACTACAGCTCACTACCACTTCCACACTCCATTCCCCCAGGGGCAGCAACAACCTTGTCCAAGTGCTGAGCCTGGTTGATAAGCACATCAGGTGCTGCCAGTAAGGGTGGACACCAGTCAGAGTGCCAGCTTGGAGAGCCTAATGGTTGAGGCATTTGGTTTGTTTTTGAGTCTTTGGTTTGGGCACCTTTTGTATATTTTCGTTTTTGTATTTACGTTTCGTCACCATCTGAACCAATAATTATCCGTTTGGACTGGCCAACCAAGAAGTCAAGAGAGACAGAGCTGGCCCTGGACCAAGGTAAGGTTGCTCCCTGGGCACATGTACAGTATTCACACCCCTTAACATTTTCCACATGATGTTGTGTTACAGCCTGAATTGAAATGGATTAAATTGGGTTTGTGTTACTGATCTACACACAATATCCCATAATGTCAAAATGGAATTATGTTTTTAGAAATGTTTACAAATTAATTAAAAATGAAAAGCTGAAATGTTTTGAGTCAAGTATTCAAACGCTTTGTTATGGCAAGCCTAAATAAGTTCAGGAGTAAGTAAAAATGTGCTCAACAAGTCACATAATAAGTTGCATGGACTCACTCTGTGTGCAATAATAGTGTTTAACATGATTTTTAAATGACTACCCCATCTCTGTACCCCACACATACAATAATCTGTACGGTCAGAGAATTTCAAGCACAAATTCAACCACAAAGACGAGGAATGTTTTCCAATCGTTCGCAAAGAAGGGAACCTATTGGTAGATGGGTAAAAAAAACAGTCATTAATACACCAAGTCAATACAAAGATACAGGCGCCCTTCCTAACTCAGTGTCCGGAGAGGAAGAAAACCGCTCGGGGATTTCAACAAGGCCAATGCTTAATTAAAACAGTTAAAGAGTTTAATGGCTGTGATAGGAGATAACTGAGGATGATGGATCAACAATATTGTAGTTACTCCACAATACTAACATAAATTACAGAGTGAACAGAAGGAAGCCTATACAGAATATAAATATTACAAAACATGCACCCTGTTTGCAAGAAGGTAATATGGGAAAAAAAGTGTCAAAGAAATTCACTTTTTGTCCTGAATACAACGTGTTATGTTTTGGAAAAATCCAACACAAAACATCACAAAAGACACCAGGAAAACAATTACCTAAAACACAAGGTGAAATATACACTAGAGTTGCTTACCAAGACGACATTGAATGTGCCTGATATCATATCGGTTTGAAAAAAAAAGATGTCTAGCAATGATCAATAACCAGCTTGAATTTTTAAAAGAATAATAAGCAAATATTGTAATATCGAGGTGTGCAAAGCTCAGAGACTTACCCAGAAAATACTCACAGCTGTAATTGCTACCAAAGGTGATTCAAACATTCATTGACTCAGGGGGTTGAATACTTATAGAATCAAGATATATTAGTGTTTTATTTAGATTTTTTCTTCCGTTTTGATCTTTGACAAAAAAATTACAATTAAATCAATTTTAATCCCACTTTGTAACACAACAAAATGTGGAAAAAGTAAATGGCTGTGAATAATTTCTGAAGGCACTCAACACCTAGGCGCATATGCTGATTTCTCACATAGATGCAAATCTTAAATCAGGTTACAGACCAGAGGTGCGTTCAACAAGGGAAAATATTTACCAACGTTTGTGAACGCTAGGTAACATATATATATATATATATATACAGTTGAAGTCGGAAGTGTACATACACCTTAGCCAAATACATTTAAACTCAGTTTATCACAATTCCTGACATTTAATCCTAGTAGAAATTCCCTGTTTTAGGTCAGTTAGGATCACCACTTTATTTTAAGAATGTGAAATGTCAGAATAATAGTAGAGAGAATGATTTATTTCAGCTTTTATTTCTTCCATCCCATTCCCAGTGGGTCAGAAGTTTACATACACTCAATTAGTATTTGGTAGCATTGCCTTTAAATTGTTTAACTTGGGTCAAATGTTTCGGGTAGCCTTCCACAAGCTTCCCACAATAAGTTGGGTGAATTTTGGCCCATTCCTCCTGACAGAACTGGTGTAACTGAGTCAGGTTTGCTCGCATATGCTTTTTCAGTTCTGCCCACACATTTTCTATAGAATTGAGGTCAGGGCTTTGTGATGGCCACTCCAATACCTTGACTTTGTTGTCCTTAAGCCATTTTGCCGACAATGACCCCAAGTATGCTTGGGGTCATTGTCCATTTGGAAGACCCATTTGCAACCAAGCTTTAACTTCCTGACTGATGTCTTGAGATGTTGCTTCAATATATCCACATAATTTTCCTTCCTCATGATGCCATCTATTTTGTGAAGTGCATCAGTCCCTCCTAAAGCAAAGCACCCCAACAACATGATGCTGCCACCCCCGTGCTTCAGGGTTGGGATGGTGTTCTTCGGCTTGCAAGCCTCCCCTTTTTTACTCCAAACATAACGATGGTCATTATGGCCAAACAGTTTTATTTTTGTTTCATCAGACCAGAGGACATTTCTCCAAAAAGTAAGATCTTTGTCCCCATGTGCAGTTGCAAACGGTAGTCTGGCTTTTTTATGTCGGTTTTGGAGCAGTGGCTTCTTCCTTGCTGAGGGCCTTTCAGGTTATGCCGATATAGGACTCGTTTTACTGTGGATATAGATACTTTTGTACCTGTTTCCTCCAGGATCTTCACAAGGTCCTTTGCTGTTGTTCTGGGATTGATTTGCACTTTTCGCACCAAAGTATGTTCATCTCTAGGAGACAGAATGTGTCTCCTTCCTGATTGGTATGACATCTCCATGGTGTTTATACTTGCGTACTATTGTTTGTACAGATGAACGTGGTACCTTCAGGCATTTGGAAATTGCTCCCAAGGATGAACCAGACTTGTGGAGGTCTATTTACTGGCTGATTACTTTAAATTTTCCCATGATGTGGGGCAGAGAGGCACTGAGTTTGAAGGTTGGCCTTGAAATACATCCACAGGTACACCTCCAATTGACTCAAATTATGTCAATTAGCCTATCAGAAGCTTCTAAAGCTATGACATACTTTTCTGGAATTTTCCAAGCTGTTTAAAGGCACAGTCAAATTAGTGTATGTAACTTCTGATCCACTGGAATGGTGATATAGTGAATTGTAAGTGAAATAATCTGTCTGTAAACAATTGTTGGAAGAATTACTTGTGTCATGCACAAAGTAGATAGATAGATAGATAGATAGATAGATAGATAGATAGATAGATAGATAGATAGATAGATAGATAGATAGATAGATAGATAGATAGATAGATAGATAGATAGATAGATAGATAGATAGATAGATAGATAGATAGATTTATTGATATCCTAACCGACTTGACAAAACTATAGTTTGTTAATATGAAATCTGTGGAGTGGTTGAAACATGAGTTTTAATGACTTCAACCTAAGTGTATGTAAACTTCCGACTTCAACTGTATGTACTGATATTCATTAGATATTAATCGGGTACAGTAGATGACCGATAGTCAACCTCTGTTTGACACTGCAATGGTTCCCCAGTAGGGAGCAGTGTAACCGGTGTGAAACGGCTAGCTTGTTAGCGGTGAACGCTAGTAGCGTTTCAATTGGTTACGTCACACTTGCGGTGCAAGGACCGTGGCTTTTGTGGAGCGATGGGTAACGATGCTTCGAGGGTGACTGTTGACGATGTGTGCAGAGGGTCCCTGGTCCGAGCCCAGGTAGGGGCGAGGAGAGCGATGGAAGCAATACTGTTACAGCAGCACTGTTTCAAGTTTTAATGTCACATGCACAAGTACATTGAAATGCCTTTCTTGCTAACTCTAAACCCAACAATGCAGTAATCAATATCAATGTTGTACTAAAAATAACATAAGATAGAAATATAAACACATGAGAAATGTACAGGGTCAGTTCCAATACCATATTTACAATGTGCAGCGATACTGGAGTGATAGAGGTAGATATGTACAGGGCTAAGGTGACTAGGCGTCAGGATTTTAATTTTTTATTTAATCTTTATTTAACTAGGCAAGTCAGTTACAAACAAATTCTTATTTACAATGACGACCTACAGGGTCAGCCCCTGGAGCAAATTAGGGTTAAGTGCCTTCTTCAAGGATTGTATGTGAGTGTGTGTAGAGGCAGCATAAATGTGTTTGTGAGCAAATTAAGTGTATGTGTGTGTGTGTAGAGTCCTGTGAGTGTGCAAAAATCAAATACAAGGGTCAACTCAGATAGTCCATGTAGCCATTTTCCTAGGTATTGAGCAGTCTTATAGCTTGGGGCTAGAAGCTGTTCAGGAGCCTGTCGGTGTCAGACTTGATGCATCGGTACCGCTTGCCGTGCAGAAGCAGAAGGAACAGTTTATGTCTTGGTTGGCTGGAGTCTTTAACAGTTGCGCCATGCAATCGAGGGCGGCGCCATTACCATAGCAAGCAGTGATGCAGCCAGTCAAGATGCTGTCAATGGTGCAGCTGTAGAATGATTTGAGGGCCCATGCCAAACCTTTTCAACCTCCTGAGGGGGAAAAGGCACTAACCTCTATCTACAAAGTATTTATTTGTATATTTCTGGTCTGTCTCTAATTAGTCCATATTTGGACAAGGTTCCCCAGTAGAGAGCAACACTAAGTTTCATGTTTGTTTGCAAATGCATCACATAATCAAGCTCTTTATTGATAGACTATATTGTGTATGTGTGCCATTCAGAAGTTAAGACAAAAAATTTGAACGGGGTAAGGCAGTAGGTGCCAGGCGCACCGGTTTGTGTCAAGAACTGAATAGAGCCCTAAGTTACAGTTCTTCTCAATCGCGTAAAAGCATTTTTTGGAACAATGTTGTCGATTTTCCAAACAGATTCCACAAGACACAGAACTCTTTGGCCATTTGCATTTGCAAAACAGTAAATGCGTTTTCAAAATGAAGTTGCCTTCTCAAAACATTATACATTCATCAAAACTATATTATACAGTCAAAATTGAAAATACATTCATCATCAAAAGAACACAACTGCCTGAAAAAAGATGTATGCAACCATACTTCTCTTGAGTCCAAGCAGACAAAACAAAGTTAGTCTGTCTTTTAAAAATCCCAGTAGATCAATACATTTTCTTTGTAGTAAGTAAATCATGATGATTAAAATTGGAACCACAACTATGCAGAATTATGGGCAATGACTCTACTTTTAATGCATATTTGAACAAACATACACATCAAATCAAATATTATTCCTGACAAAAATAAGCACATTGTTTGCAGGATGCAATCATCGGTATCATCACAATCCAATTCCATGAATTCAATACATAGGCTGGTTTGCTCATAGTTTTGTAGACTTTCCATTGGCGCAAAAAAACACAATTCAAAATAGAAATAAGGAAAGGTGAACACAATGGAGGAACACAACTGATAGGAATGTACAGGCCTTAATCCACACCAAAGCAAAGCTCTATAATGGAAGGTTACAATGTTGGAGATAATGATTTAGGAGTAGACTAACCCAAAGTTACTTATAAGTAACCCAACTTCATTATCTGCATCTGCATGTTGTAAATAAAATCATAAAAATGAGACAGCCCTGTTGCCTGGATCTTTCCCTATATTTACTGAATGCTGGAAACAGTGAACACAATTGTGAGCACGCATTTCTCTTCTACTTCGTATTATTATATATATCTATATATATTTTGTACTTAAAAAAAAATAATTCTCCCCAATTTTCGTGATATCTAATTGGTAGTTACAGTCTTGTCCCATTGCTACAACTACAGACTCGGGAGAGGCAAAGGTCGAGAGCCATGCTTCCTCCGAAACACGACCCGCCAAGCCGCACTGCTCCATGTGCTGACCCTGTAGGTAGGCCGTCATTGTAAAAAAGAATTTGTGTTCTTAATTGACTTGTCTAGTTAAATATTAATTGAAATAGGTTCAATAAAAAAATAAAATACAGAAAGCTACATAAATGGGAATGGAGTCTTTGTGATTGACATGTAAATTCACTAAAGGGTTGTCAGTTTCTGTTGTTAGACAGTGGTTGTAGCCAATCATGGTTGGAGGTGGGTTTGCCAGCAGACTATAGAATAGCTGGTGGGTGTGGGCTTACATCAGGATAGACTAGTGTTGTGGGAGTGTGATGCTACAACCTTGAGGTCTCCACACAGTCACTGAAAAGTCACTGCTTCGTCGGGTGGAGACGCCGCTCTTCTGGGTTGGGTTATTCACCACGGCCTCATTATCTTTGTGGATGCTACACCGACTCCTCCAATGTTCGAATTTGGGTCTTGGTAAATGGAAAGTTCCCCCCCCTGAAAATGGAAAGTTGTGACAGGAGCCACGGATGAAATTGGGAAATCCTATGCGGAAGAGCTTGCTCGACGAGGGTTCACCATGATGCTCATCAGTTGCTCCCAGAACAAGCTGTATGATATGGACAGGCATCTTGAGGAGACTCTTCCACAATCCATTCACCCAGGGATGACCTTTTTAAGATGACAAAAGCTGGACGTCAGGATATGCAGACTGATATTAATTGGATATTCATAGGGTACAGTAGACAATAGGTCATAGGAGGGCGATCTTGTCTATTCAACCTCAGTTTGACACTACCATGTTTCCCCAGTAGAGAGCAGTACCATCCTCTATAAAAAATGTATTTGTATATTTCTGGTCTGTCTCTAATTATAAGAGCAAGTATTGAACCAACACGACCACATTTTAAAAGTGCATAAATTATATATACAGTGCATTCGGAAAGTATTTTTTCCACATTTTGTTACGTTACAGCCTTATTCTAAAATGAATTAAATCGATTTTCTCCGCTCATCAATCGACACACAATACCCCATAATGACAAAGCAAAAGCAGGTTTTTATATTACAGCCTTGAGTCTTCCTGGGTATGACGCTACAAGCCTGGCACACCTGTATTTGGGGAGTTTCTCCCATTCTTCTCTGCAGATCCTCTCAAGCTCTGTCAGGTTGAATGGGGAGCGTTGCTGCACAGCTATTTTCAGGCCTCTCCAGAGATGTTCGATTGGGTTCAAGTCCAGGCTCTGTCTGGGCCACTCAATGACATTCAGAGACTTGTCCCGAAGCCACTCGTGCATTGTCTTGGCTGTGTGCTTAGGGTTGTTGTCCTGTTGGAAGATTAACCTTCGCCCCAGTCTGAGGTCCTGAGCGCTCTGAAGCAGGTTTTCATCAAGGATCTCTCTGTACTTTGTTCCATTCATCTTTCCCTTGAAACTGACAAGTCTCCCAGTCTCTGTGGCTAAAAACAATCCCCACAGCACAATGCTGCTACCACCATGCTTCCCTGTAGGGATGGTGCCAGGTTTCCTCCAGATGTTACGCTTGGAATTCAGGCCAAAGAGTTCAATCTTGGTTTCATCAGACCAGAGGATCTTGTTTCTCATGGTCTGAGAGTCTTTAGGTGCTGTTTGGAAAACTCCAAGCGGGCTGTCGTGCCTTTAACTGAGGAGTGGCTTCTGTCTGGCCACTCTACCAAAAAGGCCTGATTGTTGGAGTGCTGCAGAGATGGTTGTCCTTCTGGAAGGTTCTCCCATCTCCACACAGGAACTCTGGAGCTCTGTCAAAGTGACCATTGGGTTCTTGGTCCCCTCCCTGATCAAGGCCCTTCTCCCCCCGATTGCTCAGTTTGGCCGGGCGGCCAACACAATCCTGTCTTGGAGCTCTAAGGACAATTCCTTTGACCTCTCATGGTTTGGTTTTTGCTCTGACATGCACTGTCAACTGTGGGACCTTATATAGACAGGTGCTTGCCTGTCCAAATCTTGTCCATAGAAACATCTCAAGGATGATTAATGGAAACAGGATGCACCTTTGTGGTCAATTTCAAGTTTTATAGCGAAGGGTCTGAATACTTCTGTAAATAAGATATTTCTGTTTTTTATTTTTAATACATTTGCAAAAAAATCTAAAATCTTTTTCACTTTGTCATTATGGAGTATTGTTCATAGACTGATGAGTAAAACTTTTTATTTAATCAATTTTAGAATAAGGCTGTAATGTAACAAAATGTGGAAAAATACTTTGAGTACTTTCTGAATGCACTGTATATTCATGTTAGGCTACACATGTTTCACATAATCCAGCTCTAGTTAAAATGATCATTTACATGTTGCATTTGCTAATTACAGGAGTTGAGGTACTATCCTGAATAGGGTTAAACAATGCTTACACTGAGGACAGCAGCAAGTGTGTATTCACAGTAATGTCTTCAGCTATCTGGGATCCAACTCTATAGTAACCAGGCTCTCTAAACACGGGATTGCCAACTCAATCCCAGGCAGTTTGAGCGAGCCCAGCACTAACAAACCTGTCAAATAATCAACTATTTACTGTCTTCAGTCTGGACCATGATAACAGTACTTGAATCATGTGTGTTAGTACTGGGCTGGAACAAAAGCCTGCACTATCCAGTTAGAGACCTCTGATCTGAATTCAACAAACTGGTCTCTCTCTCTGTGTCTCTCTCTGTGTCTCTCTCTGTCTCTCTCTCTCTCTCTCTCTCTCTCTTTCTCTCTTTCTCTATGTCTGTCTGTCTCTTTCAGTCTTTCCTTCTCGCTCTGTTCGCTCTCTCTTATCCCTTAGTCTGTCCCAGAGGCCCGACCACATAATAACAGGCCTACAGGTCCCTGCCCAACGCGCCCTCTCACTGTCACAACCCTCCACAGGGGCATAAAAGCCCCACACAGGGGCCATGGCACACTAGGAGACGCCATCCAAGCAGAGCAAGTGGAGCAAGGCAGGTCACAGAATTAGCCAGCTTCTTTTCAACAAACTAAGGACATTCAGGACCAGATAACAAGAAACAAGAAACAAGACAAAATAATGGACAACCACACTTACAACTACCCGTCCGACTGCACTCCTCTCACCAACTGCAAGTCGGCCCGCAAGCCGGCGGGTTCCACCGTGGTGAATATGGGCACCGCAGGCAAGAAGCCACCCAGTGATTACCTAGTCTGGTCCCTGTGCAACACCCTGTATGTCAACTTCTGCTGTCTGGGATTCATGGCTCTCATCTACTCCATTAAGGTGAGTTCTTTAAAAGGCCTATATCTCTCTCACTTTCCCCAAGTCTCTCTATCCCTCTCTTTCCCCAAGTCACTATTTCAACCTGTCCTGTCTCACTAATGATTATGTTGTAGCTGTTGTATTGTTAGCTAAAATAGAGGCAACACAGAGATAGGTTGGACAGCCAGCATAAGTTGAACACAAATAATGGGTGTTAAATTGCATCCATTTAAAAATATTTTTTTATTTATTTAACTAGGCAAGTCAGTTAAGAACAAATTCTTATTTAAAATGACAGCCCACTGCGCCACTCGGGAGCCCTTTAAAGTCTATGTTTTACAGCTCCCATACAGTACTATATAACTGTAGTAATATTGAGACTTGTGTAAGATACATGCACTGTCTAAGGCTTCTCCATAAACCAAACTAGATGAGGGAGGAGTCTGTGTGTCCTGCACCACAGGAATGGGGGATGTAGACTGGGAATGCAAGAAGCCAGCAGGCACAGTGGCCCAAAATCACTTCCCCTGTAATGAAATAGAGCCCAAATTAGAGATGAGCACTGCCACCGGCAGCCTGACTGACTGACTGAAGGGTTTAAAACTGGCGTAATTGGCATCTTACTAATAGGCAAGTGCTTATGGGAGATTAAAGACTAGCATGGGGGAAGCAGGAATAACATACCAGAGTACAGACAAGTTCCAGGGGATAATATGAATATACACACAGATCTAGGATCAGTCTGCCATCCAATTCCAATTTTTTACCTAACTATTTGGGGGAGAAAAACTTACCTAAAATCAGTGTCTACAGCCAACTTATTTTTTCCAAATAATCGAGATATGTTAACAGTGGGCAGAAATATGCCAAATGTCTTAGACCAATGTTTTCCCTGTACAATTACTAACTTAGGCAGGGCAGGCCCCCAGTCATGCTTATTCTACCTCCATAAAACATGTGGTTCCTGCTGCTACAGATGATGGTTTGTTATCCTTGGTGCCTTTATAAGAACTACTCTAGAGGAAACACTGCTTACTTCAACCAGTGTATTCACCAAGAAATAAAGGTGTATAAACCTGGTCATAAGACCTGGCCATGGTGGGCCTGTCTAGGTTGAAAAGGGAGGGTATATTACTGGTAACTTTCAAAGTTTACCAGTAAACTACTGGAATTTTGGAAACTTTCAAGTATTTCATGAGATTTTCATAACATGTAATATAAAATAGGATTATAAAAAAAGTGAATGACAATGCTGTAAAACATTATCCTAAATGTAACCCTTAAACTTAGTGAATACCTTTGGTGTTTAATATGAGGGTTTCAGTAATAAATATTATTCATATGTTTACACACTTTTTATTTTACTATGTCAATATGTCTTTGTTGTAAATGCTTTGTTGCCAAACTGGTGGCAGTTATGAAAAAAGTCAATAGCTAGAAGAGTAAAAATGTTGCCATTATAAGTAGATGCTTTTTTCATTAATTAAGATTAATTAAGAAAAAACATGTATTTCACATGAATATATTACCTGTTAATTACCATAATAAGTTTGTGTCATTATTACATAATTTTTTATTTAACCATTTCCAGAGATTGAAATAACATCATCCTAAGACCAATTTTTTATTTATTAAACATAACCATTATTTAACTAGGCAAGTCAGTTAAGAACAAATTCTTATTTACAATGATGGCCTACACCGGCCAAGACAATGGGACTCCCAACCATGGCCAGTTGTGATACAGTCTGGATTTGAACCAGGTTGTCTGTAGCAACACTTCTAGCACTATGATGTAGTGTCTTAGACCACTGCGCCACTTGGGAGCCCATGATAGCAGCTATCATGATGATAACATTAGAGAACCTACATCAGAGGCCTCTCCTAATTTAAGCCCTATCAATAAATCAACTCTCTCACTCTCTATCGTTTTCTCTCTCAATTCAATTAAAAATATATTTAAAAAAATTCAAGCACTTACATTGCTTTTAACATTTGTTTCTCTCTCCCGTCCAGGCCAGGGACCAGAAGACCCAGGGAAACTTGCAGTTGGCCCAGGAGTGCTCGGACAAGGCCAAGTGGTACAACATCCTGGCGGCAGGCTGGAACCTGCTGGTGCCCCTGTTGGTGGTGGTGCTACTGGTGTTGCTTCTGGTACACCTGGGCACCTCACAGGGCTCCTTTGACTTCTTCGGAGAGGACGGCTTCCAGAGCTTCATGAAACTCTTCAGCAGGTAGAGAGACAGATGTAGAGAAACAGACATAGCGGATTATATACTCTGTTAAACAGTGTTGAAATACACAAAAAAGGCTGTATTACTCATAGTACTTGCTGCAGGGTTTATCTGAGAACTTGAGGATTATTCATGCAGATTTAAACAACGCACTTTTAAAGTGTGTTGCATGACATTCAATCGCGAGCAGTAGGCTATTCTAAACGTTTTTGGAACAGGGATTATACGTCACCTGTCAATTAAACATTTTATGTTTTTGGGTGCGATTTAGCGTACATTGAAGGCTTGTTAGTGGACAGAAGATATCGAAGAACAGAATGATAGACGTAGAGAATTAAAGGAGAAGATGGTGGATGGAGACTGGTGGATGCTTCCCTAAAAGCCACCAGACCACCACCTGACAACGGACTAATGACCTCTTTATATCATGGGTCACATTTTTTCCTTTATAAATATTATTAAGACATTAATTAATTATTGTTCTAATGTACTGTAATATTATTTTTGCTGTTATTTTTATTGGTAGCTGTATTGTTAGCTAAAGGCTAGTATCATTGTCACTGCATTGGATCTTGACCATTTCTAGACCCTTTTGTGAAAAACAAATGTGAGAAATTAAAATAAAACATTTAACAACTACATAAGGTTTGTACTAGTGACTTGTTTAAGCATTATGTTTCTTTCTCATCAATGGATTTATTTGCAACATCAAAGGTAGAATTCTGAGGTCAGTGAAAAAATATTATTTTATTATTTTACTCTCTTGTCAAAGTCTTCAGACTTTCCTCAGGTTTGACCCACTATGGCAGGTTTGACCCCCAAACTTCTCGACCAAGGATCATACTTATTTTGGTGGAAGAACACACAGTGCCTTCGGAAAGTATTCAGACCCCTTTACTTTTTCCACATTTTGTTACTTTACAGGCTTATTCTACAATGTATTAAAATGTTTTCCCCCCTCATCAATCTACACACAATACCCCATAATGACAAAGCAAAAACGTTTTTTTTTGACATTTTTGCAAATGTATAAAAAATTCATATTGAAAATATACACATTTACATAAGTACTTGTTGAAGCACCTTTGACAGCGATTACAGCATAAAGTCTTCTTATTTGTGTTTGGGGAGTTTCTCCCATTCTTCTCTGCAGATCTTCTCATGCTCTGTCAGGTTGGATGGGGAGCGTTGCTGCACACCTCATTTCAGGTCTCTCCAGAGATGTTCGATCAGGTTCAAGTCCGGGCTCTGGCTGGGCCACTCAAGGACATTGAGACTTGTCCCGAAGCCACTCCTGCATTGTCTTGGCTGTGTGCTTAGGGTCGTTGTCCTGTTGGAATGTGAACCTTCGCCCCAGTCTGAGGTTCTGAGCGCCCTGGAGCAGGTTTTAATCATGGATCTCTCTGTACTTTGCTCCATTCATCTTTGCCTCGATCCTGACTAGACTCCCAGTCCCTGCCACTGAAAAATATCCCCACAGCATGATGCTGCAACCACCATGCTTCACCGTAGGGTTGGTGCCAGGTTTACTCCAGATGTTACGCTTGGCATTCAGGCCAAAGAGTTCAATCTTACTTTCATTAGACCAGAGAATCTTGTTTCTCATGGTCTGAGAGTCTTTAGGTGCCTTTCCAAACTCCAAGCGGGCTGTCATGTGCCTTTTTCTGAGGAGTGGCTTCCGTCTGGACACTCTACCATAAAGGCCTGATTGGTGGAGTGCTGCAGAGATGGTTGTCCTTCTGGAAGGTTCTTCCATCTCCACAGAGGAGCTCTAGAGCTATGTTAGAGTGACCATCGGGTTCTTGGTCACCTCCCTGACCAAGGCCCTTCTCCCCCGACTGCTCATTTTGGCCCGGTCGGCCAGTGCTAGGAAGAGTCTTGGTGGTTCCAAACTTCTTCCATTTAAGAATGATGGAGGCCACTGTGTTCTTGGGGACCTTCAATACTGCAGAAATGTTTTGGACAATTCCTTTGACCTCATGGCTTGCTTTTTGCTCTGACATGCCCTGTCAACTGTGGGACCTTATATAGACAGGTGTGTGTGCATTTTTAAATCATGTCACCACAGGTAAATCAAGTTGTAGAAACAACTCAAGGATTATAAATGGAATCAGGAGCTCAATTTTGAGTCTCATAGCAAAGAGTCTGAATACTTATGTAATTAAGGTATTTGTTTTTTTTATTTTTATACATTTGCAAAAATCTAAAAAAAAACAGTTTTTGCTTTGCCATTTTGAAGTATTGTTTGTAGATTGCTGAGGGGGAAAAAATATTTTATCAATTTTAGAATAAGGCTGTAACTTAACAAAATGTGGAAACAGTCAAGAGATCAGAATACTTTCAGAAGTTCCCAGAAGCATCTTAAGGCTAAGTTCATCGTTAGAACCTTTGTAGGATCGAGGTTAAATCTCCGAGTTGTTTCCCAAAACCATCTTTGCTGAAGTTGCACTTGAAAACGCCCATTATTATCTGCCTCAGACCACTAGCAGAACAGCTAAGTGCGTCATTAGATGCTATTTTGCCCTTCCGCGTCACTTTATACACAGAAGATCTCCGCTAAAAACAGAATCAAGATGTTTATCTGTCTCTGTGACCGACATAACTTCAGAATGAAGTTAACTATATGTCTTTGAGAATTGTTACAAACCGAGAATAAAAAATATGCTTCAAAATGAAAACTTAGATGACTGCATTAAAAGATAAATACAGTATTGGCTACATGCCTACATCTTTCAATCATATTGAAATACATTTCATGTTAACTCAATTGTTTTACTTTGCAAATTGTAGGCTACTGTCTGTAATTTCTGCCTCAAAATATTTCATGATGTGTAACAACATGTGCACAATGATGTGTCAAATCTTAATTTTGTGCATTTGTATAGGGTAATTATAGGGTAGGCCTAATGCATAAGCATTAGAATAAGCTGGATCAGTATTTGCAGCCATATGTGATAATATCTCTCTAGAAGTGTCAGCAGCAGGTAGCCTAGTGGTTAGCGTGTTGGGCCAGTAACCGAAAGGTCACTGGTTCGAATACCAGAGCCAACAAGTTGAAAAACCTGTGATGTGTCCTTGAGCAAGCACTTAACACTAATTTGCTCCAGGGGAGCCATACTACTATGGCTGACCCTTTAGTTAGGCAATCATTGTAAATAAAATGTTGTTGTTAAAAAAATTGTTTTAAAAGAAGCTGATCCGGTAATCATTATTGTTAAATAATTATCATGCTAAGGTAAGTTTTGAATGGAGACAGCTGATTCGAGAGCAGTGCTGCTTTTCCTTCAATCCTATCAGTATCGACGCGCACTTATGCCGGGCGGGTACACTACGCGACTTTCTAAATCCTAACATTGCTGAGCCTCTCACATTAAACAACCATATTTCCTGTAGTCTTTTGTCTTGCCAACATACAGTAGTTGTGTGCACACTAAATTTTATGATACAGATGGGGGGTCACACTACATGATTCTTCACTTGGTCGTGAGGATTCTCTATACCCCGCTGTCTCGCAAAAACAATGATGTGACGATGTGATTAGATTGTTAACTAGCTAGAACGAGCTGTGGCTCAAAGCAGCATCATAAATGTTTTCAGTCAGACATTCACTTTTTCCATAGGCCTACAGAGTTGAAATATCTAGCCAATACATTTTGAATTGAATAACATTGATTGTGAACTTCAGAGCTAAAAGGCATAAAGGCTCCTTAACAGCTTCTACCCCCAAGCCATGCTGAAGACTGCTGAACACTTAATCAAATGGCTACCCAGACTATTTGCCTTAACCCCCTTATTTTGTTCGTATTTATAAAAATGTTTGGCACTGACTCTCTTGCACAGGATCGATGTACACTCACTGACACTCCAACACACACGGACACACACACAAAACCCACACATGTAGACTGACACCACACACACACACACACACACACACACACACACACACACACACACACACACACACACACACACACACACACACACACACACACACACACACACACACACACACACACATACATTCACATTCCTTCACACTCGTCACATACACTGCTGCTACTCTCTGTTTATTATCTATGCATAGTCACTCTACCCGTACCTACATGTACATACATGTATTAACTCAATTACCTCGGTACCGGTACCCCTTGTATATAGCCCTGTTATTGTTGTTTTATTGTGTTACTATTTTGCTTTAGTTTATTTAGCAAATTTTTCTTACTTTTTAAAAAACTGCGTTGTTGGTTAAGGCCTCATATGGAAGCATTTCACAGTAAGGTATAAACCTTTTGTATTCGGGCATGTGACAAATATAATTTAATTTAATCCGATATCACAGCTGTGACGATTTGTCACTTTGGCTTTGGTTAAAGGCAAGTACAAATGCATATTTGTAGTAGTCATCGCTCATGCTAAAGAGTCTACCTTGATGATTGTATCTTCACATTCTGTGATACGTCATCATCTTTGGCTTATTCTCTGTTAAGCTCTCTTTGTCTATTGCTGTTCACCGTTCTCAAAACATGTCGTTACACATCTCACACTTCAAGAGCATTGCAGATTTTGTGCCGATAAAATCAAACGTTTGAAAATATCAGGAAGTCTGGGACGGCTCAAAGACTGGATTGGTAAAACTCTGATCCATTCACATTAAACAATCGAGTACGCAATGACATGGGGATTTTGTCTCCGATCTCAAAAACTGGGACAGCTAAAGCGGGGCCAAAATCAAGTAGTGTACGCCGGCTTTAGCAAACATTCTCTCTGCATGGTGTTTTGGGAAACGCATGTTACAACTTCGGCCGTTGTAGGAATGCATCGTTAAAACAACTCGTAAGCCTAAATTCCATCGCTATTGGGAAGATAGATAGATAGATAGATAGATAGATAGATAGATAGATAGATAGATAGATAGATAGATAGATAGATAGATAGATAGATAGATAGATAGGTACTTTATTGATCCCCGAGGGGGAAATTTGTTTGTCAAGCAGCTACAACAAAACATAGGGCAGGTGCAAAATGCCACAACGAAGGTACACAAAAGACAGATACATGATACATAGAGCGGCAGTATGAAAAAGTATAGAAATACAAGATATCTGGAGTGCAAAAAAAGCTATAAAAAGACATTGCATAGTATGGGTGGTTGGCTGAATATGTACACTATACATTGGAGGATGTTGGATGGTTAACTATACTATACGGTCGATGGCAGAGAAATACGTCAGTAGCTAAAAATGCATATGATATGAGCGAGGGTAATAATAGTTACTTAATAGACAGACTGGCCAAATGAACAGGTAAGTGAATATTTTTCCTGGTTAAATTAGCTGTACAGGTAAATATACAGTTATATTTACAGATAAGTGAATACTTGCATGGTTACATAAACTGTACAGGTAAATGACAGGAAGAGAAACTTAAATAGCTAAATGTGTGTATGATATAATTTGGGGTAATAATAGTAATTCCCTTAAAATACAGTCTTTAGTGTGCAGGGTTGAATTACAGATAACTGCACGTATTGCACATTCGATATACTAAAAGCAATGAGAAAAGGTGCAACTGACAGGATACTAATATGCATTCCTGAGTGAATGACTACGTAAGTTAGGTCCAAGAATTACTTGCAATATTGCACGTGATATGATATAAGAACTGTACATGAGTATGTATATACAGATCTGCATGAATAAATAGGTCCTGAGTGAATGAGTGATTACGGACCAGAGTTACTCACGGATGGATGCATAATTGTTAAACTAGGGCCTAGCACCCCAACAGTTCCAGATCTATGTTGCCGACGGCACGGCACCCCGGTGAGGCATTATATAGTCTAATAGCCGCCGGCAGGAAGGACCTCCTGTAGCGCTCTCTGGCACACCGTGGTCGGATCAGTCTGTGATTGAAGGTGCTCCTCTGCGTCATAACCATGGCATGCAGAGGGTGTGTGACGTTGTCCATGATGGCCAGCAGTTTGGCCAGGATCCGTCTCTCCACCACCTCCTATAGAGTGTCAAGGCTCATCCCCAGGACATAGCTAGCCTTCCTGATCAGCTTATTTACCCGAGAAGCATCACCGGCTTTAATGTTGGCTCCCCAGCACACCACTGCAAAAAAGATGGCACAGACTGGTAGAAGGTATGCAGTAGTTTGCTGCACACGTTGAAGGACCTGAGCCTCCTTAGAAACTTGTATGACCCATTTCCACATCCATCCCCTGTATAGGGACTGCAGTCAGTTGGGCTTTGGTTCTCCTGAAGTCCACCACCATCTCCTTTGTTTTGCTGATCTTGAGCTGAAGGTGGTTCTGCTCACACAACAACACAAAGTTACTGACTGTGCTCCTGTACTCCTCCTCCTGCCCACCCCTGATGCACCCTACAATTGCGGAGTCATCCGAGAACTTCTGTAGGTGGCATGTTTCAGAGTTATATCTGAAGTCTGAGGTGTAGAGGGTGAACAGGAAGGGGGACAGGACCGTTCCCTGTGGGGGCCCCTGTGTTGCTCACTGCCAGTTCTGACACACAGCTCTGTAGTCGCACAAATTGTGGCCTACCGGTCAGGTAGTCCGTGACCCAGGAGACTAAGGGTGCTTCCACTTCCATCCTCCTCATCTTCTCACCCAGTAGCAGGGGCTGAATGGTATTGAAGGCACTGGAGAAGTCAAAAAACATAACCCTCACAGTGCAATCTGCGTTGTCCAGGTGAGAGTAGGCCCTCTGCAGAAGGTAGATGATTGCATCATCCACCCCGATGTTGCGCTGGTATGCAAACTGCAGGGGGTCCAGTGATGTACATACCAGGGGTCTGAGGTGAGCGAGGACTAACCTTTCCAGGGTCTTCATGATGTGTGATGTTAGCGCGACAGGTCTGAAGTCATTCAGGACAGTGGGGTGTGCCTTCTTGGGCACTGGGACGAGGCAGGATGTTTTCCACAGCACAGCACAGGGATTTCTAGGCTAAGGTTGAAGAGACGCTGGAGTATTCCACACAGTTGGTCAGCACAGACCCTAAGCACCCTTGGGCTGATGCCATCAGGGCCTGCCGCTTTCCACTGATGTAGTCTCTCCAGCTCTCTCTTCACTTGGTTGGTGGTGAAAGTCAGCCCCGGTGGGGAGATGGGGGGAAGGGGGGTGTTGAGGACCAGTCCAGGGGGAGCAGGGGTGGAGGAGGGGTCACTGATTGTCTCAGCAGAGGTGTTGTGGGCAAACTGGGGGTGGGACAGCCATGATGGTGTGTGGCCTGGGGAGCTGGAAGGGAGGTGGACAGGGCAAGTATCAAACCTGTTAAAAATTTGGTTCAGCTTTGGCTCTGTCCTGGGTCCACCCGGTCTGCCCACTGTTTGACTTTTTGAAGTCAGTGATATTTCTCATACCCTTCTACACCTCTCTCACCTGGCTCTGCCTCAGCTTGTCCTCCATCTTCTCCTTATAGCCTCTCTTCCCCTCAGCAATCCGCAACCTCAGCTCCCTCTGGACGCATTTCAATTTGTCCTTGTCCTTGTCCCTCTCTTTGAAGGCCCTCTTCTTCTCATTCAGCAGGGCCTTCAGGTCGCTGGTGACCCAGGGTTTATTGTTTGGAAAACAGTGTACCTTCCTGGTGGGTACAGTGTTGTCTACACAAAAATTAATATAGTCCGTTATGCAGTCAGTAAGTCCATCAATGTCCTCCCCATGAGCCTCACAGAGCACATCCCAGTCTGTTGTTTCAAAGCAGTCCTGTAGGGCCTCATTCGCCTCCGGGGACCATCTCCTAATGGTCCTGGTGGTCGCAGGCTGCTGTTGGACCAAAGGCCTGTAGAGTGGAATGAGGTGGACAAGGTTTTGATCCGATCTACCGAGGGGAGGGAGTGCAGTGGAGTTGTATGCGTATTTCAGTTTAGCTTGTAACAAGTCCAGAGTTTTATTATTCCTGGTTTGGCACTTCACAAACTGTTTGAACGTGGGCAGTGTTGAAGAGAGAGATGCATGGTTAAAATCCCCCGAAATGGCAAAGAAAGCACTGGGATGCGCTGTCTGTAACCTCGCGATAGCAGAGTGGATGACGTCACACGCTGTGTTTGCGTCTGCGGAATAACAGCAATGGCCGCCGTGAATTCCCTCGGCAAATAGTAGGGTCTCAGGCTAACTGCTAATAGTTCAATGTCTGGGCTACAAAACTCTTCCTTAAGAGTAATATGTCTTGGATTACACCATCTATTGTTAACTAATAAAGCCAGCCCACCACCCTTGCTCTTACCGGAAGAGACGCGATCCCTGTCCGCTCTGATGGTCTGGAAGCCGCCGATAGTGACGTTCTCTATGGGGATTTTATCGTTCAGCCAAGTCTCCGTGAAAAACATTAGGCTCGTTTCCCTATAATCCCTTTGTCCATGGACAAGAGCCTCAAGCTCATCCATCTTGTTATGTAGTGACCTCACGTTGCCCATAATAATAGACGGTATAGCCGGCTTGTACTTCCTCCGCTTCGCCTTACATTTCAATCCTGCCCTATGTCCACGGCGTCGCCTTTTCAACTCGTCCGGAATATCAAACTTTTTCCTGGGGTGCAGCAGCGCTGCGTGTGCTAAATCCAGGAGCTGGGCTCTGTTGTAAATAATAATAGTTGACAACTCCTGTCGACGTTCAGCTGCGAGAAAATCCATGATCCTGAACTATTATAAACTGGGCCAAGGTTGGTCCTTGTGGTCACCTACTGTATCCGAGAAGGCTAGGAACTGTATGTAATATGGACCTTCAAAACTGTTCCAGAGTAGATCAACTCTACATTTGATTTTGGCTTAAAAGGCTAAGGATGATTTTTGGGGCGGATCATTGAAGGTACAGCTAAAACAATAAACTGGTGTATTTTTTTTTCTCCCGCCTCCAAGCCTACTTCAGTGCTTCTGTCTATATCTGGATCATGTCATTTGGAACATGCTGGTTGTGTAAATACACCCTTGACTACAGAGTAGGGCTGCCCAAGTAGACCACTACAGAGGTAGGAGCAGTCTGCTATCAAGAGGCCTACAGTACCATTACATGGGCTGAGCATGCCCCCTCAATAATCACTCTGCCTATTGAATTAATGATAGGAGCTTCTCAAGGAACCTTCAGAAGTCCATGTCAGAAGAACCTACTTTTTTCCTTCATTCAAGTTATATTTTTAAACATGACTAAAAACTCCACCTAATTTACACAATAGTTTGATCTATTATGGAGTTTGATCTATTACGATACAGCCACATGTCAAAGTCAAGTCCAGGGCATTGCTTTGAGTTTATGATGCAAAGTCCACATGCTGTTGCTGTTTCTGTTCAAAAAGTATGTTTAGCAGCCTTGTCTGTCATATTCATAGAATTCTAATTCTATTTCTATTGTCACATTCATTCATGTGCCGATTTAACCATAGAATTACATGTAGGATCAAAACTCCCAATATGTCTTTTTTTTTTTCACATCTCGCTCTGTTGAAGGTCTGTAGACATGTCTCTGTCCATCCAACATGTTGCAGAGGTAAAACGGAAGTACTGTAAACACTTTGATCCTCCATCCATCCCTCCAGCAGCCCCTCCCGACCTCCCACCCTTTAGCTGTTCTGTTATATTAGTGGCCTCTCCAGTACCGATCCAAATCACAGGCCTCGCTGCCAACTTTCTATTTTCTCCCAGGGTCAAAGTAGTTGCAGATGTGAGTCTCCCAGAGAATTAAAGGCTAGGCCAGGCTCCACGATTTGAAAACAGAGAGGGAGTGGCCCTTCCCTTCTGGGATCTGTGTGCTGGTGTTCTGGTCAGAGCAGTAGGCTAGCTGTACTTTAGTCGGTGCCTGAATAGCAGAGGCAAAATACATACACACACACACACACACACACACACACACACACACACACACACACACACACACACACACACACACACAAACACACACAGACCACAAGTCACATGACTAGGGTGTATCCCACCACTGTGCCTCGGCAAGGCACGCAGCAGCCAACTGTGTCTGAGGGTAACAGCTGTAACATCTGTAGCAGTTCATTTTACAGTGTCTGAAGTAGAAATTGGGTAAATAGTGATATGCACTTGGTAACTATTTTAATTTAAATGGTAATTACGGTTTGAGATTTGGCACTTTGAAATCAACACTTACTGAAAATGAAGCTGACTTTCTGAGAGCATCCCATTCATTTACAGTAGAAATAATTTCAAAGGAACAATATCCCTTCCAAAAGTGTGTCACAAAATGTGTTTCAACTGCTTTGCTTTATCTTTGCCAGGTCGCAGTTGTAAATGAGCACTTGTTCTCAACTGGCTTACCTGGTTAAATAAAAGTGAAATAAAAAAATTAAATACATCTTGATTGTGTGTGTGTAGGAAAGGAGGGGGTGGGATGATAAAGAAGGCAAACATATGCAAGCAGAATTAATAAATTACCCATCTTCTGGGTCAATCCCCCAACCCAATGTGCTGGGTTTATGTCACAACCAAACACATTTAATTTGTTGAAATAGCAGGTGGACTGGGGACAGCAATGAGTAGAGAGAGAGTTGAAAACAGCAGCTCTGGGACAAGGTGGCACGTCTGGGACAAGGTGGCACGTCCGGTGAACAGGTCAGGGTTCCATAGCCGCAGGCAGAAGAGTTGAAACTGGTGCAGCAGCACGACCAGGTGGACTGGGGACAGCAATGAGACACATCACCTGTCTGTGACCAGGCAAAACTTTCCCAAGCCAAACCTTCATAGCATAACTGCTAACCGCTACACACACTCTACATCGTTGTCAACAAATTATCTAACGTCATTGTCAATGTAGCTAATAGAACTAACTCATTAGTAAAACTGCTACAATCATACAGTTCAGTGTATAGTCAGCAAGCACTTAGCAGTTACACCGGCGGGCCCTGGTGGCAATACATTTATTAAACCAAAAGCTTACTGACTTGGAAGAGTTCCAGTGTTGGATAGCCATAGCCAGCTAGCTAACATAGCATCCCTCTCTGTTTGAGCCGGGTGTTTGAGTAGGCTAATTTAACTAGCTAGCTAAGTAAAATACTATGAAATATAGCTAGCTCTCTCTCTTGCTTCTTCATTTTTTAATAAATATATTTGTTCAAAACTGTTCAACTATTGTCTTTCTCTCTATTTGAGTCAACTACTCACCAAATTGTATGCACAGCAGAGCTAGCTAGCTGTAGCTTATGCTTTCAGTAGTAGATTCATTCTCTGACGCTTCGATTGGGTGGACAAAATGTCAGTTCATGCTGCAAGAGCTCTGGTATGTTGGAGGACGTCCTCCGGAAATTGTCATAATTACTTTGTCTATGGAATTATAGTTTTATCTAAAAATGATAGCTTTTTTAATGTTTCACTATTTTTATTTTGATGACATTCATTGAGGAGGATGGTCCTCCCCTTCCTCCTCTGAGGAGCCTCCACTGGTCGGGATACCTGAAGGACTTGACACCACTGTGTGGTTACACAAACGAAGCAAGTCCGTGCACTCTCCCCTTCGCCGCAGTTCACCTGGGAAAGTGCTAACTTACATAAAATACCATATATCTGGGTTCTTCACATTAGATTTGAGGACTAAACTGAGCATGTGCACAGTGAATCACATGATTCTACCCTGCTCCTGATTGGAGGAATTGAAGGTGTTACAACTATCCCATGTAACAGCAATACCCATTCTCCCCTACTCTGTGTAACAGTAGATGTGTTTTATTTTTTTATTTCACCTTTATTTAACCAGGTAAGTTCTCATTTGCAACTGTGACCTGGCCAAGACAAAGCAAGGCAGTGCGACAAAAAACAACAGAGTTACACATGGGAAATAAACAAACGTACAGTCAATAACACAATAGAAAATCTATATACAGAGTGCAAATGTAGTGCAAAATGCAGTAAGGTTAGTTGTGATGTGCTCCTACATCCAATGGCAACCAAATTGTAACCAAATGCCCTGGGTTAGAGGCATGGCTTGTCGTTCTAGTTATTTTATGGAAGAACTTAACTGTTTTTTATTATTATTATTTTTTTTTTGATTTTTTTTGCCCCTTTCTTATTTCAATATGCCTTGTCTTTTGCTGTTCAGGCTAGCTATTATTGTTTTATTTCACTGTAGAGCCCCCAGTCCTGCTCAACTGGCCTCTGATAGCTCTTTTGTCCCTCCCCCCACATATGCGGAGACCTCACCTGGCTTAACTGGTGTCTCCAGAGATGCTACCTCTCTCTTCATTACCCAACACCTAGGTTTACCTCCACTGAACTCACATCCTACTATACCCTTGGCTATACATTATGCCCTCAATCTATTCCACCACGCCCAGAAATCTGCTCCTTTTATTCTATGTACCCAACGCACTAGACGACCAGTTATTAAAGCCCTTAGCCGAATACTGATTCTACTACTCCTCTGTTCCTCTGGTGATGTAGAGGTAAACCCAGGTCCTGTAGCTCCCAGCATTACACCTATTCCCCAGGCGCTATCATTTGTTGATTTCTGTAACCGTAAAAGCCTTGGTTTCATGCATGTTAACATTAGAAGCCTCCTCCCTAAGTTTGATTTATTCACTGCTTTAGCACACTCCGCCAACCCGGATGTCCTAGCTGTGTCTGAATCCTGGCTTAGGAAGGCCACCAAAAATTGGGAAATTTCCATCCCCAACTACAACATTTCCCGTCAAGATAGAACTGCCAAAGGTGGCGGAGTTGCAATCTACTGCAGAGATAACCTGCAGAGTTCTGTCATACTGTCCAGGTCTGTGCCCAAACAGTTTGAGCTTCTACTTTTAAAAATCCACCTTTCCAGAAATAAGTCTCTCACTGTTGCCGCCTGTTACAGACCCCCCTCAGCCCCAAGCTGTGCCCTGGACTCCATATATGAATTGATTGCCCCCCATCTATCTTCAGAGTTTGTACTGTTTGGTGACTTAAACTGGGATATGCTTAACACCCCGGCTGTCCTTCAATCTAAGATAGATGCCCTCAATCTCACACAAATTATCAAGGAACCCACCAGGTACAACCCAAAATCCGTAAACATGGGTACCATTATTGATATCATCCTGACTAACTTGCCCTCCAAATACACCTCCTCTGTTTTCAACCAGGATCTCAGCGATCACTGCCTCATCGCCTGCGTTCGCAATGGGTCAGCGGTCAAACGACCACCCCTTATCACTGTCAAACGCTCCCTAAAACACTTTTGCGAGCAGGCCTTTCTATTCGACCTGGCCCAGGTATCCTGGAAGGATATTGACCTCATCCCGTCAGTAGAGGACGCCTGGTTGTTCTTCAAAAGTGCTTTCCTCACCATCCTAAATAAGCATGCCCCTTTCAAAAAACGTAGAACTAAGAATAGATATAGCCCTTGGTTCACCCCAGACTTGACTGCACTAGACCAACACAAAAACATCCTGTGGCGCACTGCATTAGCATCGAATAGCCCCCGCGATATGCAGCTATTCAGGGAAGTCAGGAACAAGTACACACAGTCAGTTAGAAAAGCAAAAGCCAGCTTTTTCAAACAGAAATTTGCTTCCTGTAGTACTAACTCCAAAAAGTTCTGGGACACTGTAAAGTCCATGGAGAATAAGAGCACCTCCTCCCAGTTGCCCACTGCATTGAGGCTCGGAAACACTGTTACCACCGATAAATCCACGATTATCGAAAATTTCAATAAGCATTTTGCTACGGCTGGCCATGCTTTCCACCTGGCTACCCCTACCCCGGCCAACAGCTCTGTACCCCCGGCAGCTACTTGCCCAAGCCCCCCCCGCTTCTCCTTCACCCAAATCCAGACGGCTGATGTTCTGAAAGAGCTGCTAAGTCTGGACCCCTACAAATCTGCTGGGCTACACAATCTGGACCCTCTCTTTCTGAAATTATCAGCCCAAATTGTTGCAACACCTATCACTAGCCTGTTCAACCTCTCTTTCGTATCGTCTGAGATCCCTAGAGATTGGAAAGCTGCCGCGGTCATCCCCCTCTTCAAAGGAGGAGACACTCTAGACCCAAACTGTTATAGACCAATATCCATCCTATTTTTGTTATTTTCACTAATCTTGCACTCCAGTATCTCTATTTGCACATCATAATTTGCACATCCTTCATTCCTGTGTTAATGATAATCTGTAATTTATTTCACCACTATGGTCTATTTATTGTCCTACCTCCTAACCTTACTGCATTTTGCACTACATTTTGCACTCTGTATATAGATTTTCTATTGTGTTTTTGACTATGTTTGTTTACTGTGTAACTCTGTGTTGTTTTTGTCGCACTGCTTTGCTTTGTCTTGGCCAGGTCGCAGTTGCAAATGAGAACTTGTTCTCAACTGATCTACCTGGTTAAATAAAGGTGAAATAAAAAAAATAAAAAAATATTGGTATACAGTATATGTGCATTCCTGTGTGTTTGTGCGTGTGTGCGTGTGCGTGTGAACATGCCTACAAATGTGTGTGTGAAAGAAAGTGTGTGCTTCAGAAAGAATTCATACCCCATGACATATTCCTTGACATATTCCACAATTTGTTGTGTTACAGCCTGAATACAAAATTGATGAAGTATATTTTTTCTCACCCATCTACACACAATACCCCATAATAACAAAGTTACATTTCTTTTATTGAAAATTAAATACAGAAATATCTCATTTACATAAGTATTCACACCCCTGAGTCGATACATGTTAAAATCACATTTGGCAGCAATTACAGCTGTGAGTCTTTCTGGGTAAGTTTCTTTCTTTCTGGGTAAGTGCTTTGCACACCTGGATTGTACAATATTTGCACATTATTATTTTTACAATTCTTCAAGCTCTGTAAAGTTGGTTGTTGATCATTGCTAGACAGCCATTTTAAAGTATTGGCATCGATTTTCAAAACGATTTAAGTCAAAACTGTAACTTGGCCACTCTGGAACATTCAATGTTGTCTTGCTAAGCAACTCCAGTGTAGATTTGGCCTTCTGTTTTAGGTTATTGTCCTGCTAAAAGGTGACTTGTCTCCCAGTGTCTGTTGGAAAGCAGACTAAACTAGGTTTTCCTCTAGGATTTTGCCTATGCACCATTCCATTTAAAAAAACTCCCTAGTCCTTGCCGATGACAAGCATATCCATAACATGGTGCAGCCACCACCCTGCTTGAAAATATGAAGAGTGGTACTGAGGGATGTGTTGTGTTAGATTTGCCCCAAACCTAACGCTTTGTATTCAGGACATAAATTTAATTTCTTTGCACTTCATTTCTTTTTGCAGTTTTCCTATAGTGCCTTATTGCAAACAGGATGCATGTTTTAGAATATTCTGTATTCTGTACAGGCTTTCTTCTTTTCACTCTGTCATTTAGGTTAGTACTGTGAAGTAACTACAATGTTGTGGATCCATCCTCAGTTTTCTCTTATCACAGCTATTTTAAAGTCATCATTGATGGAGAAATCCCTGAGCGGTTTCCTTAATCTCCGGCAACTGAGTTAGGAAGGACACTTGTATCTTTGTAGTGCCCTTCTTTGCGAGGCATTGGAAAACCTCCCTGGTCTTTGCGGTTAAATCTGTGTTTGAAATTAACTGCTCGACTGAGGGACCATGCAAGATAATTGTATATGTGGGTTAGAGAGAGGAGGTAGTCATTCAAAGATTATTGCACACAGAGTCCATGCAACTTAGTATGTGACTTGTTAAGCACATCTTGAACTAATTTAGGCTTGCCATAACAAAGGGGTTGAATACTTTTATTAATTTGTAAACATTTCTTAAAACATAGTTCCACAAAACATTTTTAATTCAGGCTATAACACAACAGAATGTGGAAAAAGACAAGGAGTGTGAATACTTTCTGAAGGCACTGTATATGTGTGTGTGGATGTGTGCATAATATATGTGTGTGTGTTTGTGTGTGTTTGTGGGGTGATGGGTGGATCATTAAAAATACTAATTACTCACAGCAGGAGATGTAAGTATGCATTTGGGAGGGTTTTTCTCTGACGAGACGTGCATGGAGACATACAGCTCTGAACCATGCCTTCTCATACAACCTAAATTACTGGGAAGTCTACAACCTACAGTAGTCTAACCCTCCCTCTTTATAATTTGCGTTAGTGCTGGGCTAGAGCGAAGATCTGTACTCCCAGGGTTACGCCTGCCAGGAATGGATTCCTGCAGTCAAATGACCAAATCGCCATCTAGTAACCTCATAAGTGGAACGTTATTAATATTTTTCATAACTTCATAATTAATAAAACCTTTTTCCCCCCCTGAAAATCCAGTGTTTCTATGTCCAAAGGTTTTGCTATAGTTCAGTCTTCTGTGATGTATATATCGTGTTATAATGGGATGCAAACACACTTTGTAATACATTTCAACTGTATATCTATGTTACAGGTGTCTTCCTTTTTAAAGCCAATAACCATGTGTGTGAGGTGTATACTTTTGTTTGAAAGTAGATTTGTTTAAGACTACATTGACATTTTAGTCATTTAGCAGACGCTCTTATCCAGAGTGACTGCATACATTTAAAAAAAAAAAAATCACTATAATGGTCCCCCATGGGAATATGAACCCACAACCCTGGCATTGCAAGTGTCATGCTCTACCAACTTATCCACACGGGACTACGAAGCAACACTTTGTGTGACCATGCAACATTGCAGTAAAAGATTTTAAGGCCCTATACGTCTCTGCACTAGCTTGCAAAACCTGCACACACAAGCTTCCATTTCTCACCTGCTACAGGTGTGCACTGATCACATGTCAGTTTAGTTAAGGAGGGCAGACTCCCAGTGGCAGACAGTTGTTGTTTGACATAGCTGTGGACTGAACTCTGTGTACCAGGCTGACCCACCATCCTGTGTTTGTTTAAACCTAGCGATTAGAGCGTTGGGCCAGTAACCGAAAGGTTGCTGGTTTGAATACCCGAGCCGACAAGGTGCCCTTGAGTAAGGCACTTAACCTTAATTTGCTCCAGGGGCACCGTACTACTATGGCTGATCCTGTAAAACAACACATTTCACTGCACCTATCCGGTATGGGACAATAAAAAACATGATTATTAATTGATCTTTCTTCTTACTCTTGAACTTCACTCTCACTGTCCCTCCTATGGTTTAATGCAATTTTCCTGTTGTACTATCCAATTGAGACAATGAATGCTCAGTTTTAATGAATATCTTGTCATTCACTATTCTTGTCTAAGAAATGTAGTAACTTACTTAAATGTTTTGCTTAATGTGTTCAACTAGCTAGTATCACTAGGCGCTTTATAGATATGCTTTATATACGACTATTGTATATTATTAGGCCGTCATTGTAAATAACTGACACCTGGTTAAATAAAGACTATTATTAAAACAAATTAAATCATTATTCCTTCCACTCTAGGTGTTTGATAGCCCAGGCGGAGGTGCTCTCCTTCACAGAGAGGTGTTTGCTGGTAGCGGGAACCAAGCACAGCCATACCAGGAGCCTGGCAGAGGTATTGGTGTTGGGCAACCTACAGCCACGGGCTCAACAGGATGGGTCAGTATGCCCAGGGGCCGGCCCTCCCATTGGGCAAGATTATGGGTGAATTTGGGGTGGCATTTTGACAATTGGCTGCCGCCCTCTGGTGCCCTTTATCGGCTACTACACCGCCGGCGACAACCCCATAGCGTTGCTGCAGTTCCCGCGGGGGGGGGAGATTTTTTTCTCGCTTAGGGCGGCAGAACGTCCAAGGCTGGCTCTGAGTATGCCACACAATTATGCCATACAACATGCCCGTGTGCATCACTGCTGAAATAAGAAAGGCACAGGTACAGTGAGGGGAACAAGTATTTGATACACTGCCGATTTTGCAGGTTTTCCCTCTTACAAAGCATGTAGAAGTCTGTAATTTTTATTATAGGTACTCTTCAACTGTGAGTGACGGAATCTAAAACAAAAATCCAGAAAATCACATTGTATGATTTTTAAGTAATTAATTTGCATTTTATTGCATGACATAAGTATTTGATACATCAGAAAAGTACTGTATTTGGTACAGAAACCTTTGTTTGCAATTACAGAGATCATACGTTTCCTGTAGTTCTTGACCAGGTTTGCACACACTGCAGCAGGGATTTTGGCCCACTCCTCCATACAGACCTTCTCCAGATCCTTCAGGTTTCGGGGCTGTCGCTGGGCAATACGGACTTTCAGCTCCCTCCAAAGATTTTCTATTGGGTTCAGGTCTGGAGACTGGCTAGGCCACTCCAGGACCTTGAGATGCTTCTTACGGAGCCACTCCTTAGTTGCCCTGGCTGTGTGTTTTGGGTCGTTGTCATGCTGGAAGACACAGCCACGACCCATCTTCAATGCTCTTAGGGAAGGAGGTTGTTGGCCAAGATCTCGCGATACATGGCCCCATCCATCCTCCCCTCAATACGGTGCAGTCGTCCTGTCCCCTTTGCAGAAAAGCATCCCCAAAGAATGATGTTTCCACCTCCATGCTTCACGGTTGGGATGGTGTTCTTGGGGTTGTACTCATCCTTCTTCTTCCTCCAAACACGGCGAGTGGAGTTTAGACCAAAAAGCTCTATTTTTGTCTCATCAGACCACATGACCTTCTCCCATTCCTCCTCTGGATCATCCAGATGGTCATTGGCAAACTTCAGACGGGCCTGGACATGCGCTGGCTTGAGCAGGGGGACTTTGTGTGCGCTGCAGGATTTTAATTCATGACGGCGTAGTGTGTTACTAATGGTTTTCTTTGAGACTGTGGTCCCAGCTCTCTTCAGGTCATTGACCAGGTCCTGCCGTATAGTTCTGGGCTGATCCCTCACCTTCCTCATGATCATTGATGCCCCACGAGGTGAGATCTTGCATGGTGCCCCAGACCGAGGGAGATTGACCGTCATCTTGAACTTCTTTCATTTTCTAATAATTGCGCCAACAGTTGTTGCCTTCTCACCAATCTGCTTGCCTATTGTCCTGTAGCCCATCCCAGCCTTGTGCAGGTCTACAATTTTATCCTTGATGTCCTTACACAGCTCTCTGGTCTTGGCCATTGTGGAGAGGTTGGAGTCTGTTTGATTGAGTGTGTGGACAGGTGTCTTTTATATAGGTAACGAGTTCAAACAGGTGCAGTTAATACAGGTAATGAGTGGAGAACAGGAGGGCTTCTTAAAGAAAAACTAACAGGTCTGTGAGAGACGGAATTCTTACTGGTTGGAAGGTGATCAAATACTTATGTCATGCAATAAAATGCAAATTAATTATTTAAAAATCATACAATGTGATTTTCTGGATTTTTGTTTTAGATTCCGTCTCTCACAGTTGAAGTGTACCTATGATAAAAATTACAGACCTCTACATGCTTTGTAAGTAGGAAAACCTGCAAAATCGGCAGTGTATCAAATACTTGTTCTCCCCACTGTATTACTGTATACAATAATGGTTCAACTTTATGAGTGAATTTCATAAGCCATTCTTAAATGTTTCAATAGATTTTACAGCATTCTCTACAATAAACAGCCATAACTGTAAGTCTGTAATGAAGAAGCACTGTATGTCGGCAAGCATGTCATTTTCTCAGTGGTTACAGAGTTGCAGACATTGCTACTTAAAAAACAAATGTGTCCAGCACCTGACAAGTGGATGTGCACATTTTTTATTTTTCTACTGTCATCTGTTATGCCATGCTCCATCTGTCTCCCTTCAGACAGGGAACCGGTGGTGGAGAAGGGGAAGGAGACGGTGGCCATGGCCCTGGTGGATGATATGAACATGCTGGGGCCCATGGTGGGCAACTACTGCATGGACCTGGCCATCAATGTGGGCATCTACTGAGTTTTGACTTTATTAATTCTTTCTCAGAAGTCAAGAATAAGTTACTGTTATTATAATATGGTTTCACTTAGAGTGTATTTTGATAGGCACTGAAAGCCAACATGATTGTAAGTCCCCTTGTTTCTTTCTTGAGCTTTGTTTTGTCTCCCCTGAGTGGTGACTGTATGTATTGCATTATTATGATTATTCATGTTTTTGTGGCAATGTTTTTTATGTTACAAATGATGGCACAAATCAGACACATCATACAAGCCAAAAATATCACTTCCACATCTCTCTCTCCGTCCAACCTAATGGCAACCCTTCCCATGAAATAATTGGGCTAGACATGGATCATACACATTCCATTAACAGTGAGTTATTGTAATTATTTGATTAAATGATACAAACTAGTCCAATAATAATCTTCTTCCTTGTTGGGCATGTCATACACCAACACCTCTCCACTGGTATTCCCCACACTTGCTTAAAAGTTGAGGCATTGCAAACATGTTTCAGTGTTGAGTGCTATACCACGTACAGTGTACCAGTGTTCCGGTCATTTGCATGCCTGTGCCTAACATCCACTCCTAACACTGTGTGTACCTACTGTGTTTTCAGTGTACGCTGGGCACCAATCCTATCTGTGTGGCAGCGCCAGCCAACAACAGGGACAGTATTGTGTTGGACATGACCACGTCTGCAGTGGCACTGGGCAAGGCAAACTGGACTAGACTGACTGGCCAATCACATTCTTCATGTGTCTCTGTTAATCTGTTGAGCCCAAATAGAAGTCAGAGATAGTTGTTGATTTAATGGAAAGGATTGTCTATTATATTGACAAGATAGTCAAGTGACCACTCTAACAATGGAAATACATGTCCTCAAAGATGGATGGCAGGCGGGAGGAGGCAAGATCAGGTGGGACCATTCTAGCCAATGAGAGGTCAGATACTCATGTCAACAACAGGCCATAGGGATAGCTAGATGACTGATCTTATTATTTTAATTTTTTTACAGCTTTTCTGCTACATATATATACATTTTACCTACATGGTACTTTTATATAAAGCACTCACATAACAATAATACATTCCCAAACAGCTCTTTAATCCCACCTCTCAGCCGCTCTCAGCCCATCCCACCTATCACCATAGACCACCCTCGTTTCTATGTGCCATATATTTTTCAATTGTGCTGTGATGTTTTACATGCATTTTGAACCTTTCTAATTGTATAGTATCCACAGATTGTGAGCAAAAGATGAATACCTTTCTACAAGTATTATTATATGATTTATTGATTGACTACGGCTTTCCAAATCGCCCAACACTGCTATTTGTAAGGTTAATTTTAAGTGAATTTTTAAACACTCCTGAACCTGTGACCAGAAACAAGCTACATAGGGGCAATACCAGAATAAATGATCTAGTGATTCTGTCTCTTCACAGCGGTTACAGAGTTGCAGACATTGCTACTTAAAAAACAAATGTGTCCAGCACCTGACAAGTGGATGTGCACATTTTTTCTTTTTCTACTGTCATCTGTTATGCCATGCTCCATCTGTCTCCCTTGCTGGGGCCCATGGTGGGCAACTACTGCATGGACCTGGCCATCAATGTGGGCATCTACTGAGTTTTGACTTTATTAATTCTTTCTCAGAAGTCAAGAATAAGATACTGTTATTATAATATGGTTTCACTTAGAGTGTATTTTGATAGGCACTGAGACCTCACCTGGCTTAACTGGTGCCTCCAGAGATGCAACCTCTTTCATCGTTACTCAACGTCTAGGTTTACCTCCACTGTACTCACATCCTACCATATCCTTGTCTGTACATTATACCCTCAATCTATTCTACCATGCCCAGAAATCTGCTCCTTTTATTCTCTGTACCCAACGCACTAGACGATCAGTTCTAAAAGCCATTGGCCGTACCCTTATCCTACTCCTCCTCTGTTTCTCTGGTGGTGTAGAGGTAAACCCAGGCCCTGTAGCCCCCAGTACTACACCTATTCCCCAGGCGCTCTCATTTGTTGACTTCTGTAACCGTAAAAGCCTTGGTTTCATGCATGTTAACATCAGAAGCCTCCTCCCTAAGTTTGATTTATTCTCTGCTTTAGCACACTCAGCCAACCCTGATGTCCTAGCCGTGTCTGAATCCTGGCTCAGGAAGGCCACCAAAATCTACATTTTCCACCAAGAAAAAACTGCCAAAGGGGATGGAGTTGCAATCTACTGCAGAGATACAGCCTACAGAGTTCAGTCATACTATCCAGGTCTGTGCCCAAACAGTTTGAGCTTCAACATCTAAAAATCCACCTTTCCAGAAAAATGTCTCTCACTGTTGCCGCTTGTTACAGACCCCCCTCAGCCCCCAGCTGTGCCCTGGACACCATATGTGAACTGATTGCCCCCCATCTATCCGTTCTGTTAGGTGACCTAAACTGGGATATGCTTAACACCCCGGCCGTCCTACAATCTAAGATAGATGCCCTCAATCTCACACAAATTATCAAGGAACCTACCAGGTACAACCCTAAATCTGTAAACAAGGGCACCCTCATAGATATCATCCTGACTAACTTGCCCTCTAAATACACCTCCGCTGTCTTCAACCAGGATCTTAGCAATCACTGCCTCATTGCCTGCGTCCGTAATGGGTCCGCGGTCAAACGACCACCCCTAAAACACTTCAGCGAGCAGGACTTCTAATCAACTTGGCCTGGGTATCTTGGAAGGATATTGACCTCATCCCGTCAGTAGAGGATGCCTGGTTGTTCTTTGAAAGTGCTTTCCTCACCATCTTAAATAAGCATGCCCCATTCAAAAAATGTAGAACTAAGAACAGATATAGCTCTTAGTTCACTCCAGACTTGACTGCCCTTGACCAGCACAAAAACATCTTGTGACGTACTGCATTAGCATCAAATAGCTCTTTTCAGGGAAGTCAGGAACCAATATACACAGTCAGTTAGGAAAGCAAAGGCTAGCTTCCTGTAGCACTAATTCCACAAAGTTTTGGGACACTGTAAAGTCCATGGAGAACAAGACAACCTCCTCCCAGCTGCCCACTGCACTGAGGCTAGGAAACACTGTCACCACCGATAAATCTACGATAATCGAGAATTTCAATAAGCATTTTGCTACGGCTGGCCATGCTTTCCACCTAGCTACCCCGGCCAACACCCCTCGCAGCAACTTGCCCAAGCCCCCCCACTTCTCCTTCACGCAAATCCAGATAGCTGATGTTCTGAAAAAGCTGCAAAATCTGGACCCCTACAAATCAGCTGGGTTAGACAATCTGGACCCTTTCTATCTAAAATTATCCGCCGCAATTGTTGCAACCCCTATTACTAGCCTGTTCAAACTCTTTTTCGTATCGTCTGAGATCCCTAGAGATTGGAAAGCCGCCGCGGTCATCCCCCTCTTCAAAGGGAGAGACACTCTAGACCCAAACTGTTACAGACCTATATCTATCCTGCCCTGCCTTTATAAAGTCTTCGAAAGCCAAGTTAACAAACAGATCACCGACCATTTCGAATCCCACCGTACCTTCTCCGCTATGCAATCTGGTTGCACCTCAGCCACGCTCAAGGTCCAAAACGATATCATAACCGCCATCAATAGAAGACAGTACTGTGCAGCCGTCTTCATTGACCTGGCCAAGGCTTTCGACTCTGTCAATCACTGCATTCTTATCGGCAGACTCAATAGCCTTGGTTTCTCAAATGACTGCCTCGCCTGGTTCACCAACTTCTTCTCAGATAGAGTTCAGTGTGTCAAATCGGAGGGCCTGTTGTCCGGACCTCTGGCAGTCTCTATGGGGGTGCCACAGGGTTCAATTCTCGGGCCGACTCAATTCTCTGTATATATCATTGATGTCGCTCTTGCTGCTGGTGACTCTCTGATCCACCTCTACGCAGACGACACAATTCTATATACAGCGGGTGAAATAGGTATTGAACACGTCACCATTTTTCTCAGTAAATATATTTCCAAAGGTGCTATTGACATGAAATGTTCACCAGATGTTGGTAACAACCCAAGTAATCCATACATACAAAGAAACCAAAACAAATAAGTTCAGAAATTAAGTTATGTGTAATAATGTGAAATGACACAGGGAAAAAGTATTGAACACATGAAGAAAGGGAGGTGCAAAAAGGCATGGAAAGCCAAGACAACAGCTGAAAACTATCAGTAATTAAAAAGCAATCCAGCCCCCTGTCAGTGCAAATTAATATCAGCTGGTTCAGTCCCAACTGATGGCCTACAAAAAGGTCTCATTGCCAAGGTGTCACACAAGAAACATCTCATGATGGGTAAAAGCAAAGAGCTGTCTCAAGACCTTCGCAACCTAATTGTTGCAAAACATAATGATGGCATTGGTTATAGGCGCATTTCTAAGCTTCTGAGTGTTCCAGTGAGCACTGTTGGGGCCATAATACGGAAGTGGAAAGACAATAATTTCACCATAAATTTGCCTCGACCAGGTGCTCCTCGCAAGATTTCTGACAGAGGAGTGAAAAGAATAATCAGAAGAGTTGTCCAAGAGCCAAGGACCACTTGTGGAGAGCTTCAAAAAGACCTGCAATTAGCAGGTACTGTTGTCTCAAAGAAAACAGTAAGTAATGCACTCCACCGCCATGGCCTGTATGCGCGCTCACCATGCAAGACTCCATTGCTGAAAAAAAAGCATGTTGAAGCTCGTTTAAAGTTTGCTGCACAACATTTGGAAAAGCCAGTGAAATACTGGGAGAATATAGTGTGGTCAGATGAGAGCAGAATTGAACTGTTTGGATGTCATAATGAACACCATGTTTGGAGGAGAAATGGCACTGCACATCACCCTAAAAACACCATACCAACAGTGAAGTTTGGAGGTGGGAACAGGTGTGGGGCTGCTTTTCAGCAAATGGTACTGGCAAACTTCACATAATTGAAGGAAGGATGAATGGGCAAATTTATGAGGAGCACCTGGTTGAGGCAAATTTATGGTGAAATTATTGTCTTTCCACTTCCGTATTATGGCCCCAACAGGGCTCACTGGAACATTCAGAAACCAATGCCATCATTATGTTTTGCAACAATTAGGTTGCGAAGGTCTTGAGACAGCTCTTTGCTTTTACCCATCATGAGATGTGTCTTGTGTGACACCTTGGCAATGAGACCTTTTTGTAGGCCATCAGTTGGGACTGAACCAGCTGATAATAATTTGCACTGACAGGGGGCTGGATTGCTTTTTAATTACTGATAGTTTTCAGCTGTTGTCTTGGCTTTCCATGCCTTTTTGAACCTCCCTTTCTTCATGTGTTCAATACCTTTTCCCTGTGTAATTTCACATTATTACACATAACTTAATTTCTGAACTTATTTGTTTTAGTTTCTTTGTATGTATGGATTACTTGGGTTGTTACCAACATCTGGTGAAACTTTCATGTCAATAGCACCTTTGGAAATATATTTACTGAGAAAACTGGTGACGTGTTCAATACTTATTTCACCCGCTGTATATATGGGTTCAATCACTACATGAATATTGAAATATGGGTTATGCATATTTACAGTGCATTCAGAAAGTATTCAGACCCCTTGACGTTTTACACATTTTGTTACGTTACAGCCTTATTCTAAAATGTATTAAATTGTTATTTCTCCTCATCAATCTACACACAATACCCCATAATGACAAAGCAAAAACAGGTTTTTAGAATGTTTTGCAAATGTATTAACAATAAAAAACGGAAATATCACATATACATAAGTGTTGAGACCCTTTACACAGTACTTTGTTGAAGCACCTTTGGCCACAATTTCAGCCTCCAGTCTTCTTGGGTATGACGCTATAAGCTTGGCACACCTGTATTTGGGGATTTTCTCCCATTCTCAAGCTCTATCAGGTTGGATGGGGAGCGTCGATTTTCAGGTCCCTCCAGAGATGTTCGATCAGTCCGGGCTCTGGCTGGGCCACTCAAGGACATTCAGAGACTTGTCTCGAAGCCACTCCTGAGTTGTCTTGGCTGTGTGCTTAGGGTCGTTGTCCTAGTCAAGGATCTCTCTGTACTTTGCTCCGTTTATCTTTGCCTCGTTCCTGACAAGTCTCCCACTCCCTGCTGCTGAAAAACATCCTCGCAGCATGATACTGCCACCACCATGCTTTACCGTAGGGAAGGTGCTAGGTTTCATCCAGACGTGACGCTTGGCATTCAGGCAAAAGAGTTCAATCTTGGTTTTATCAGACCAGGGCTGTCATGTACTGTACCTTTTACTGAGGAGTGGCTTACGTCTGGCCACTCTACCATAAAGGCCTAATTCGTGCTGCAGAGATGGTTGTCCTTCTGGAAGGTTCTCCAATCTCCACAGAGGAACTCTGGAGTTCTGTCAGAGTGACCATCAGGTTCTTGGTCACCTCCCTGACCAAGGCCCTTCTCCCCCAATTTTTCAGTTTGGCCGGGCGGCCAGCTCTAGGAAGAGTGTTGGTGGTTCAAAACTTCTTCCATTTAAGAATGATGGAGGCCACTGTGTTTTTGGGGACCTTCAATGCTGCATAAATGTTTTAGTAACCTTCCCCAGATCTGTGCCTCAACACAATCCTGTCTCAGAGCTCTAAGGACAATTCCTTCGAACTCATGCCTTGGTTTTTGCTCTGACATGCACTGTTAACTGTGGGACCTTATATAGACAGTTGTGTGCCTTTTCAAATCATGTGCAATTAATTGAATTTACCAGAGGTGACTCTAATCAACATCTCAAGGATGATCAATGAAAATAGGGTGCACCTGATCTCAATTTTGAGTCTCATAGCAAAGGGTCTGAATACTTATGTACAGTGGGGAGAACAAGTATTTGATACACTGCCGATTTTGCAGGTTTTCCCACTTACAAAGCATGTAGAAGTCTGTAATTTTTAGCATAGGTACTCTTCAACTGTGAGTGACGGAATCTAAAACAAAAATCCAGAAAATCACATTGTATGATTTTTAAGTAATTAATTTGCATTTTATTGCATGACATAAGTATTTGATACATCAGAAAAGCAGAATTTTATATTTGGTACAGAAACCTTTGTTTGCAATTACAGAGATCATACGTTTCCTGTAGTTCTTGACCAGGTTTGCACACACTGCAGCAGGGATTTTGGCCCACTCCTCCATACAGATCCTTCAGGTTTCGGGGCTGTCGCTGGGCAATACGGATTTTCCGTATTGTAACGAGTTCAAACAGGTGCAGTTAATACAGGTAATGAGTGGAGAACAGGAGGGCTTCTTAAAGAAAAACTAACAGGTCTGTGAGAGACGGAATTCTTACTGGTTGGAAGGTGATCAAAGACAGGTTTCTTTCAGTTGAAGTGTAACTATGATAAAAATTACAGACCTCTACATGCTTTGTAAGTAGGAAAACCTGCAAAATCGGCAGTGTATCAAATACTTGTTCTCCCCACTGTATATAAGGTATTTCTGTTTTTAAATTTTAATACTTCAAAAAAATCTAAAAAGCTGTTTTAGCTTTGTCATTATGGGGTATTGTGTATAGATGTGAAAAAAGGGAAGGGGTCTGAAAACTTTCTGAATGCACTGTACAGCCCAATCATGATTATACCATGGATCTTTACTCTTCTCACAAACTGATTTTAAATGTTAGTAATACAGACATACAGAAGGTTGGAATATGTAGAATACCAAGTGTGTCTATCTTTAGAAGGAAACAATTTAGATCCAGGACACTGATGATATAACATGTTTACAGTGAGAAAGCTGATTTGATTAAAGTGAGTTTTGAAGCAATTGAACCACAAGATGGCGACAAATGATCAGAGTTTCAGAGTATCAGGAAGAGCTGAATATATTTTCTAACTGGTTTAAATTAGTTTATTTCACTGCATAGTAGCTACACATCTTACTTTTGTTATAGTCTACACTTTCTGTTATTTATACCATAAGATGATGTTGATGTTTATATCCGTAATGCACCATTAGTGTGATGAACTAGGCATTTGCATTACACAGCAGGAAGGTTATCAAAGCTCGGGCACTGAACCCTGACATCAATGCAGACCAAACAGTGTTCTGGAGCCGTGGTCAAAGAACAGGAGGAAACTGTCTGGGACAGACAAGGCCTGTAATTAGGATTGAGTGGAATGGAAACAGTCAGCTTGCTGGAGCCCACTTCCCTGTGTGTGGTGATTGAGCACATGGAGCATTGTATTGTGTGTGCATGTGTGAATTAATGTTTGTCTCCGTCTGCCCTGTCAATACAGCCCCCCACCACCACCACCACCACCTCTAGTCAGGAGATACCATGGGGCTGCTCCCTAGCTGAGAGAGAGAAGGGGGCTCAACGAGGCTAGCAGATTCCCAGGTCAGAAGCTCTAATACCCCATCAATAAGACCTGGCTATGCACCAGGGACGGGCCGCTTGCAGTCCGAGGGGAAGCCCCAGACAAAAGGAGAGAAATCAGGAGATCAATGGGCTTGATTCCGGGCCAGGGAGGAAAGCGAGCCAACAAGCGAGTGAGTGGTTGAACGAGGGATGCATGGAGATTAGGTTGGCAGGCCTGCGGGTGGCAGGGAGAGAGAGAGAGAGAGAGAGGGGACAAAGTGTGACGGGGCTCTAAGTAGATGCGGGGGCTCCGCTGTGGAGGATTAGGGCTGATTCTGTGCGCTCGTTAGTGGGACATGGAGCAGCGGTCGTGTGTGTATGGGGGAGGAGGAGGGGGGTGGGGGGGCTAATCTGTCCAGACATTGGCTGTGGACCCCTGTGCATATTAGAGTGGGCCTCCCGGGAAAGGGAGCAGGGGCGGTGGGATTAACCAGCCTCTGACAGGTGTCCTCTTTTGTGCCACTGAGGGGGATCTATCCATCGGGTATTGAACGCCAAAATCATGAAGTGATAGGCTGTTTGTAAGAGGGGAGGGAGAAGAGATGGGGACAGGGAGCATGAATGGGGGGTAAGAGTGTGTGTGTGTGTGTGTGTGTGTGTGTGTGTGTGTGTGTGTGTGTGTGTGTGTGTGTGTGTGTGTGTGTGTGTGTGTGTGTGTGTGTGTGTGTGTGTGTATGTGTGTGTGTGTGTGTGTGGCGTGTATGCATGTGTGTGAGCTAGCGTTCCTGAATGTGTGTCTACATACATGTTGGATGCAGGAGGCAAGCTCTTAGTATCGCCATGCAGCTGTCCATAACGGGGAGAGACAGAGGAGATGGTAGTGCCAAGTTGGCAAAGAGCTGTGAGTTTACACACAAATAGATGCCCAGTCTGCCCCCATCACATCCCACCATGAAGTCACACTCTGACAATGTTCCGCTGAAGAACAACAAACAACACACACACACACACAGCCTTCAATCCACTACGGTCCTCCCTCCCACACACACACACACACCTCCCTGAGGGATCCTGTCCACTCAGCCAGCTGTCCCGATAGGCACCGTGGATCACTGGAAGGCTGGCTGGTGGCCAGAGGGGCGATGGTGTGTGGCGGCGACAGGTGACAGAGTGGGGCCAGATCACCTTTCCCAACGGTCAGTGTTTGTTTAGGAGCCCCAGGCCGGGAGACCCAGGGCTGCGTGACAGACAAGCCCAGCTGAGGCTTCTTATTTGAGTAACCTACCTGGTCACGTCGTGGGGACAGAGACTGACCTCCCAGGCTACACCCATATGGAAAAGAATCATGAAAATCAAATAAGAATCTTGTATGGCAGAATATTATTTGAACAAAAATCTAATAAGTATCTGGTAAGATTTTATATGTTTTTCCTTATATGTCAGTGGTGTATTTGGATATGTGTTAACTTACATGTCTTATATGATGTACACAATTGAATACATGAATGTGGTGAATTTCCTACATACGTATATATGGCATGACATACACTACATAACCAAAAGTATGTGGACACCTGCTCATCGGACATTCATTCCAAAATCATGTCCATTAATATGGAGTTGGTCCCCCCTTTGCTGCTATACCAGCCTCCCCTGAAATGTTGGAACATTTCTGCGGAGAGTTGCTTCCATTCAGCCACAAGAGCATTGGTGAGGTTGGGCACTGATGTTGGGCGATTAGGCCTGGCTCGCAGTCAGTGTTCCAATTCATCCCAAAGGTGTTTGATGGGGTGGAGGTCAGGGCTCTCTGTAGGCCAGTCAAGTTCTTCCACACCGATCTCGACAAACCATTTCTGCATGGATCTCGCTTCGTGCACGGGGGCATTGTCATCCTGAAACAGGAAAGGGCCTTACCCAAACTGTTGCCACAAGGTTGGAAGCACAGAATCGTCTATAATGTCATTGCAAGCTGAAGCATTAAGATTTCCCTTCACTGGAACTAAGGGGCCTAGCCCGAACCATGAAAAACAGCCCCAGACCATTATTCCTTCTTCACCAAACTTTACAGTTGGCACTATGCATTGGGGCAGGTAGCGTTCTCCTGGCATCCGCAAAACCCAGATTCGTCCGTCGGACTGCCAGATGGTGAAGTGTGATCCATCACTCCAGAGAACACATTTCCACTGCTCCAGAGTCCTATGGCGGTGAGCTTTACACCACTCTGGCCGACACTTGGCATTCCACATGGTGGCATTCCGCATGGCTGCTCGGCCATTGTAACCCATTTCATGGCGCTTCCGACGAACAGTTCTTGTGCTGACATTGCTTCCAGAGGCAGTTTGGAACTCGGTAATGAGTGTTGCAATCGAGGACATTTTAATTCGCTTCAGCACTCGCCGGTCCCGTTCTGTGAGCTTGTGTGGCCTACCACTTCGCGGCTGAGCTGTTGTTGCTCCTAGACATTTCCACTTCACAATAACAGCACTTACAGTTGACCAGGACAGCAATTTGACAAACTGACTTGTTGGAAAGGTGGCATCATATGACGATGCCGCGTTGAAAGCCAATGAGCTCTTCAGTAAGGCCATTCTACTGCCATGTTTATGTGCCAATGTTGCCGATTCCACTAATTTGAAGGGGTGTCCACATACTTTTGTATACATTGTGTATTTGTGACAAAATATATGAATCTATGAATATTGTAAGAAAAGTGTATGTTCTGACAATGTAACCTATACAAAATCATCATGACAATTACTATAAGAAAATTATAATATTTGTATATACATTTTCAGGTGTGAGTTTCCTTGGTTAAGGCTTGGCAACATCTCCTACTGGACAGTTGATTTATCTACTTATCTTTGGTCTCCCATTCAGGGTTTTAACTGAGCCCTGCTTAGCTTTGATATTTGTCACTGATCAATTCCAATGTCCTATCGTGTGAATGATTGTTGAGAGATCTCCACTAAATAGAAATAGATTCACTGCTGCTATCAAAGTCGTTCCTCTCCTCCTGCTGCTTTCCCCCTTCCTCCTCTGGCTCCTCCTCCCCCTCCTTTGCTTTCCCCCATCCCCCTTCTGCTCCTCCTCACAGTGGACTTTGCTTCTTTCTTTGATAAGTGTGACTTTGTGTGTGTCAACGGTGTCAGACAGTGGCATGCAAGTGCTTTGAAATGTGTATGTCCCATGTATGTGAGACTTTAGAAGGCTTAGCTTACATGTGTCTTGAATGTTTTTTTCACAATACATGCAACAGCTTGTTATTACTTTGATCCAAGTGTTTGAAATTCGTATATCCCAGGCTTAGCTTACATGTGTCTTGTATGTTTTTAATCCAATACATACATTCTGTTATGTCTAAATGTTACTCACCCATATACACTCACTTAATGAGTCAACAAAACATTAAGAACACCTTCCTAATAATTTTCCCCTTTAAATACATTTTTAAACATTAATGTAGGTAGTTGTTTGGAGACTTAAGAGCCTTCTTAACTTCTTTTGTTTTGGGTATTTTTGGCAACGAGTGTGGCCTTGTTGAATGTGTGCAGCTGGTGTCACTGCACATTATGAAGTCAATTGGAATTGCATTGTTTTTGATCCTGCAACATAATTTCATTATTCATGGTAACCTAAATACAACTTTGTTGTTGGGACGTCGTGAGAACGTTTTTAACCAGTTGGGTAGGGATACAGGCAGAGCCAACAAGTTTTCCCAGCACTTCAGTGTCCCAGGCCCAAGCCACAGAAGCAGCCCTTTCCCACCCATTCTCCATCTGGGACCCTCCCAACCCCTGTCTGCTATTTGCAGTAGAGAGAGGAAGGCAGCTGCACCCCCCCCCCCCCCCATCCCCCCCACCCCTTCCCCAAACATCACTTGAAAGCAGGAAGGGTTGAAATTGTCACAAGTCATCATAGTGATATTGAAAAGAATTTAACAAAATTGGGGAGGGCTGCCGGTTCCTTATCCCAGGTCTGACCAACAAATCTGGCGGCAAACGAAGGGTTGCTGTTATCAACATCCTAGATGTCATCTCTTGTTGTTGTGCAAGGCACTAAACCCCCTGAAACCATTTTACTGCAGTGTGGCTGACCCCTGTACTCCCAACCATCTGGGTGTGTGTGTCTCAGGGAGGAAAATACATATTTTAGTTCTCTATATTGTTCTTGAAGAAAATGATGTTCATTGCGGTTGACCCAATATGAGAGGCTCAGACAGGCAGACATGATATCATTGTTGTTGTACCCTGTATTATCTACAATTCATTTTACTGCTGTTTACCCAGTTGCATTAGCGTCCGAGTAACGCTAGGCATGACTAAAGGAGCTATAGCTAGCCAGGCTCTGGGTTTCTACCATGTGGCATTTCTTTGTCACACACCAGGGATTACTTGAAGGGGACAGGGGCCAGAATGGACACAGGGCAGGGGATGCCCATGCTCAGGTTACGTCCCCCATTTCCTTAGTTGTGACTTGGTTTGGGGGGGTAAGGAGTTGGCGGGATTGAGAAAATTGAGAAAAAAAACCAAAACTTTTTTTAAATGATGATGCGCTGAGTGTCTCGACTTCCTTTGACACTAGTAAATCAGGAGCCAATTACCACAGGTGTTCCCAAAGCATACTTTTTGGTGCCCACGTGGACAAAAAGCGCAATGTTGAATTTGATGAAATACAGGCGATATCATCATATGATTTCTCCTTTCTGTAAAATGTTGTAGGTAACTGGGCAACACATCAGATTAGAGGAGACCATGGCTGTGTGTCACACTTTTTACTCGCTCAGGTCACTTTTGTTACTGCATTGTATTTCTCAACACCAGAAGGCCTATAGACAATGAAACTCTTTTCAACATTATTAGAAATACCAATGTCTTGGGTTGAAATTGGTTCCCTTTTGTCCTTATAGCTTATTGAGGAGTGAAAGATTTAATTTCTTACCAGTATGGGCCGGACACCCAAGTGCGAGCTTAGGTGTAATCATTGAACTACATATGCCTACAGAATCTCTATTACTTTAATATGATCTCTGTGGACCTAGTAGCGTAGGCCGAGTAAAGATTTGTCATCACTTTTAACATGCAATACCTTTTAACATATGTAGCGTGTGTGTTTGGGTAAGCAAATTTACCATAAAAATGCATCCATGCATCTTTTGCAGATTTCTGTAAGATAGCCTACTATTCCTAATGTGATGACTAATTTGGACAGTCATAATTATGCCAAATAATATATTGTAAGTCAATCATTGCTCGCAAAAAAGAATGCTCAATGCAGCGCGTAGTGGCATAGAGTAGGCCTAGGCTATAGCAGATGTGTTTCTTCACACAGGAAAATGTTGGCCTTTTATCAAATTTCATGCAATTCTATTACACTTTACATGACGGGAGACATTTTTATATTTTCTTTTACCCCCTATTTATTCCCAATTTTGTGATATCCAATAGCGATCTTGTCTAATCGAGTCATGCGTCCTCCGAAACATGACCCACCTAACCGTGCTTCTTAACACCGCCCGCTTAACCCGGAAGCCAGCCGCACCAATGTGTGGAAGGAAACACCGTTCAACTGACGACTGAGTCAGCCTGCAGACGCCCGGGCCGCCACAAAGAGTCGATAGAGCGTGATGAGCCAAGTAAAGTCCCCCCCCGGCCAAACCCTCCCCTAACCCGGATGACGCTGGGCCAACTGTGCGGCACCCTATGGGATTCCCGGTCACGGCCGGCTGTGACACAGCCTGGGATCTAAGCCGAGTCTGTAGTGACGCCTCAAGCGCCTTAGACTGCTGCGCCACTCGAGAGGCCATGACTGGAGACATTAGCAGAATATTTTTTAATATTACAAAAATTATAGGGTAGCCTACTCTGCTGACACTGACAAACAGATCAATAAAAACAATGTTATCTGATCCATATAATAGACCTAGAAGAAGGGGAGACAAATACAATATGAAGTCCATCTATCCTGAAGGAGGAAATTGTCCAAAAACAAAACATTTTACACTGACCCAATGATAGACAGTAAATGCACACTCACTGGTGGTATGGCAGATGTTCTCCGCTGGTGCCAATAATTAAGTTGAGTCTTTTCATTGTCTTCTCTTTACAACAATAGCCATTGCTTTCCAAACTGTATATTTAAATATTGCGATATGCCTGGCTGGATTTTTCTGCTTTTCACTGACAAGCCTTGTCACGTTACAGCCTTATTATAATTAAAATGTTTTCCTCATCATTCTACCCGCAATACCCCATGATGACAAATGGGGAAACAGGTTTTTAGAAATGTTTGCTAATTTATTACAAATAAAAAAACAGAAATACGTTGTTTACATACTGTATGTATTCAGACTCTTTGCTATGAGACTCGAAATTCAGCTCAGGTGCATCCTATTTCCATTGATCATCCTTGACATGTTTCTACAACTTTTTTGGAGTCCACCTGTGGTAAATAAAATTGATTGACATGATTTTGAAAGGCACACACCTGTCTATATAAGGTCCCACAGTTGACAGTGCATGTCAGAGCAAAAACCTTGGAGTTTGCCAAAAGGCACGTAAAGGACTCAGACCATGAGAAACAAGATTCTCTGGTCTGATGAAACCAAGATTGAACTCTTTGGCCTGAATGCCAAGTGTCGAGTCTAGAGAAACCTGGCACCATCCCTACAGTGAAGCATGGTAGTGTTCTTCAGCGGCAGGGACTAGGAGGACTAGTCAGGATCGAGGCAAAGATGAACGGAGCAAAGTACAGAGAGATCCTTGATGAAAACTTGCTTCAGAGCGCTCAGGTTCACATTCCAACAGGACAACGACCCTAAGCACACAGCCAGACAACACAGGAGTGGCTTCGGGACAAGCCTCTGAATGTCCTTGAGTGGCCCAGCCAGAGCCCGGACTTGAACCCGATACAACATCTCTGGTGAGACCTGAAAATAGCTGTGCAGCAACGCTCCCCATCCAACCTGACAGAGCTTGACAGGATCTGCAGAGAAGAATGAGAAACACAGGTGTGCCAAGCTTGTAGCGTCATACCCAAGAAGACTCGAGGCTGTAATCGCTGCCAAAGTTGCTTCAACAAAGTACTGAGTAAAGGGTCTGAATACTTATGTAAATGTGATATTTCAGTTTTCTATTTTTTTTATAAATTTGCTAACATTTTAACAGGTAGGCCAGTTGAGAACAAGTTCTCATTTACAACTGCGACCTGGCCAACACAAACCAAAGCAGTGCGACAAAAAATAACACAAGAGTTACACATGAGAACAAACAAAAGTACAGTCAAAAACACAATAGAAAATCTATATACAGAGTGCAAATGTAGTGCAAAATACAGTAAGGTTAGGAAGGTAGGACAATAAATAGGCCATAGTGGCATAATAAATTACAAATTAGCATTAACACGAGTGCAAATGAGCAAAAATAATAAATATGGGGATAAGGTAGTTGGGTGGACTATTTACAGAAGGGCTATGTACAGGTGCAGTGATCGATAAGCAGCTCTGACAGCTGATGCTCAAAGTTAGTGAAGGAGATAGGAACCTCTAGCTTCAAGGATTTTTGCAATTCGTTCCAGTCATTGGCAGCAGAGAACTGGAAGGAATGGCGGCCAAAGGAGGTGTTGGCTTTGGGGGTGACCAGTGAAATATACCTGCTGGAGCGCGTGCTACGGGCAGGTGTTGCTATGGAGACCAGCTAGCTGAGAAGGATTGTGTGTAGATTGTTGAGGAAAAACAAATAATGTAATACATTTTAGAATAAGGTTGTAATGTAACAATGTGCAAAAAGACAAGGGGTCTGAATACTTTCCGAATGCACTGTATAGTGTATGGGAGCTGGAGGGGAGAACATACCAGATACAAAGCATTGCTTTGATATTTGGCTAAATGTAAGAAATACTTAACTTTTGTGTCATTATATAACTGGGTATGATTATTCTACTCATCTATGTGTACATTTGTATTACCTGTTCATTTTATACTGAGATTAGCTCTACGCAAGAACATCGCTGTGGCAGAACTTTATATCATACCTTGCAGCCTTGCATTACAATGAGAACAGTGGACGGTTGCAGGCAGTGAGAAAACACGACCTGCTCAGGTACTCCCTCTCCTTCCCAAATGCCAAGAAGTGTAGATACACAATTAGGCCAGTGAAGGCCAAACCCACCTACGTTAAGATTTCTTTATATTCTATCAAGTCAAATTACATCAATTGTTCTCCTTTTTTTTTTTACAGTCTGACAATTTTGTTGAAATGCCTGTTTATTATTTGTGTCTTTACAGACTACGCTGCCAAACTAGTGAAAGCTGTGGTTTGTCCCCCTCTGGAGGAGGAGTCAGACCTCAGGATCCTGGAATCACCTCCACCACTGTAGCCAGTTTCAACATCCCACGAAGGACAGGACAGTGAGGGAATATATCACGTAAAGTGTGGGATTGTTTTTACATGCAGGTGGCTATCCTCGTGCCTCTGCTTGTCTGGAACAGGTTGGTTGAGACAGTACTCATGCAGTAAGTATTATTGTTATCTCATTGGTAATCAGGGTTGGGAAGGTTACCTGTCCAAATTGTAATCATTAATGTAACTTTTGGATTACCTAAACTCAGTAAAGTTATCTGATTACATTCCATTACTTTTAGATTACTTTCCCCTTAAGAGACATTAGAAGAAGACAAATGTATGTTACCAATTGAACGACATCTATTGCAGGATAAATCAATGTTGGACATATATGGATGTACATTTTTTATTTATGGGTTGGTTATGTAGGCTTCTTTTAACCCATCGCTTTCTACTACATATAATAATACAATTAAATTATATCTTTACATTAAAAACCAAAGTCTATCAGAATTCCAGTCATTCCAATAAATATTTTACCCCTTGATCTTCAAGAATAGGATTTGGAAATATGGAAGTAGAGATTAGCCAAATTGTTTTACCTGAGAATGACACCAAAACTAAGGACTTATTAGTCAGCCCTACTCTGTTGTTTATGATTTTGTTGTCATGGAGGACTGATTGGGCTCATTGATTAAACTTGAAAAATAAATGCTGTTCAACCACAATCCTGATGGCATCAGTGCAAGGGTGCTTAGGGTCTGGTGCTTAGGGTCTGTGCTGACCAACTGTGTGGAATACTCCAGCGTCACTTCAACCTTAGCCTGAGCCTAGAAAGGGTCCCTGTGTTGTGGAAAACATCCTGCCTCGTCCCAGTGCCCAAGAAGGCACACCCCACTGTCCTGAATGACTTCAGACCTGTAGCGCTAACATCTCACATCATGAAGACCCTGGAAAGGTTAGTCCTCGCTCACCTCAGACCCCTGGTGTGTACATCACTGGACCCACAGTTCGCAACATCGGGGTGGATGATGCAATCATCTACCTTCTGCAGAGGGCCTGCTCTCACCTGACAATGCAGGTTGCACTGTGAGGGTTATGTTTTTTGACTTCTCCAGTGCCTTCAATACCATTCAGCCCCTGTTACTGGGTGAGAAGATGAGGAGGATGAAAGTGGAAGCACCCTTAGTCTCCTGGGCCACGGACTACCTGACCGGTAGGCCACTATTTATGCGACTACAGAGCTGTGTGTCAGAACGGGCAGTGAGCAACACAGGGGCCCCCACAGGGAACGGTCCTGTCCCCCTTCCTGTTCACCCTCTACACCTCAGACTTCAGATATAACTCTGAAACATGCCACCTACAGAAGTTCTCGGATGACTCCGCAATTGTAGGGTGCATCAGTGGTGGGCAGGAGGAGGAGTACAGGAGCACAATCAGTGACTTTGTGTTGTGGTGTGAGCAGAACCACCTTCAGCTCAACATCAGCAAAATAAAGGAGATGGTGGTGGACTTCAGGAGAACCAAGTCACAACTGACTGCAGTCCCTAGACAGGGGATGGATGTGGAAATGGTTGGGTCATACAAGTTCCTGGGAGTCCATATTGACAACAGGCTGGAATGGGTGCAGTAAACTATAATCTATAATCTTTGGATGCTGACAGCAGTTGCACAATTCAAAGACATAGCTTGGACTGTAGCCTACAAAAGCCTATTCCTGCTCTTTTCCTGCAATCCATCAAACACATTTGGTGTGTCATTATAGTGGTCTCTGACTGGAAAAAACTTACATTTGCACCTTTTTTCAATGCTGATTTGAACGTCATTGAGAAAACAGAGTGTCAGGCTCTGGCCATAGAGAAGCTTTGCTTCTCTATATTTCTATGGTCAGTCTGGCAGATCTATCATTTCTATTTCTGTCTGGTGTTGTGTGTGTGTGTGTGGGATCCCTAATTAGAGGCAGCTGCTATGCATTACCTCTAACTCCGTTGGCGTGGTTCATTGTTGTATATTGTCTCGTGTCGTGCTACGTGTGTTCCTTTTCATTATATATTATTTTGTATGGTTCGTCATCTAGTTTGAATAAACATGTCGAACTATCGATACACTGCGCCTTGGTCTCTCTACACACCCGAACGTGACACAGAGGTGTCAAATATTGTTTTATTTTCTGAATTTCTGAATTTAAAAGTAATCCTCAAAGTAATCATCTCGTTTTTCAAAAGTATCTGTAATACCATGACAATATTTTAGCTGGTAATGTAACGCATTACAGTTACCATTTTTTTGTAATCCCTTACATGTAATGGATTACAAGTAATCAGTTACTCCTCAACCCTGTTGGTAATATACCGTGTCATAATATGATTCAAAGTCTAAATGATTTACAATGTGTGAGAACTTGAGTAACTTCCTCATTTATTTTTGTCTTTCTCCCGTCCTCTTTCTCTAGGAACCTGAATACCACCTCAGTCAAACATCAACCTTCTAATATCACTCTGTCATCAACACCTTCATCTATACCAGTCTTCCCATGCTTTAAGTATTGTTGTTATCATTTTGGTAATATGCGGTGTCAGAATGATTCAAAGACTAAATGTTTTACAATAAATGAGAACTAGGGATGAATGTTTTCAATACCGGGAATAATTAATATTTATCTTGAGAGTCCCGGGAAATAATAAATAACTAGGAAGTGCTCATTTAAAGAGTTTAAAACCAAGATATGGTCACTATGCCAGGGTTCTCCCAAAATAAGATTGTAGCTACGCCAATTTGCCGTCTTGGCTGCCCCACTATGTAAAGATTTCACAGCAAGTGAAACTGATATTTACACTGAACAAAAATATAAACGCAACATGCAACAATTTAAAATATTTTAATGAGTTACATTAAAAGGAAATCAGTCAATTTTAAAAAATGTATTAGGCCAGAATCTATGGTTTTCACATGACTGAGATACAGTATGCATCTGTTGGTCACAGATACCTTAAAAAACAAGGTAGGGGCGTTGATCAGAAAACCAGTCAGTATCTGGTGTGACCCCCATTTGCTTCATGCAGTGCAACACATCTCTTTTTCACATAGAGTTGATCAGGCTGTTGATTGTAGCCTGTGGAATGTTGTCCCACTACTCCTCAATGGCTGTGTGAAGTTGTTGGATATGTGCGGGAACTGGAACACGCTGTCGTACACATCGATCCAGAGCATCCCAAACAAGCTCAATGGGTGACATGTCTGGTGAATATGCAGGCCATGGAAGAACTGGGACATTTTCAGCTTCCAGGAATTGTGTACAGATCCTTGAGACATGGGCTGTGCATTATTATGCTGAAACACGAGGGGATGAATGGCACGACAATGGGCCTCAGGATCTCGTCAAGGTATCTCTGTGCATTCAAACTGCCATTGATAAAATGCAATTGTGTTTGTTGTCCGTAGCTTATGCCTGCCGATACCATATCCCCATCGGCACCATGGGGCAATCTGTTCACAACGCTGACATCAACAAACCAAATCTGCCATCTGCGTGGTGCAGTTGAAACCCGGGTTTAGCCGTGAATAGTACACTTCTCCAGCGTGCCAGTGTCCATCGAAGGTGAGCATTTGCCCACTAAAGTCAGCTACAACACCTAACTGAAGTCAGGACAAGACCCTCGTGAGGATGACGAGCACACAGATGAGCATCCCTGAGACGGTTTCTGACAGTTTGTGTAAAAATTATTAGATTGTGCAAACCCACAGTTTCATCAGCTGTCCGGGTGGCTGGTCTCAGATGATCCCGCAGGTGAAGAAGCCGGATGTGGAGGTCCTGGGTTGGCATGGTTACATGTGGTCTGCGGTTGAGGCCGGTTGTACGTACTGCCAAATTCTCTAAACCGACATTGGAGGCGGCTTATGGTAGAAACATTTACATTAAATTATCTGGCAACAGCTCTGGGTGGACATTCCTGCAGTCAGTATGCCAATTGCAAACTCCCTCAACTTGAGAAATCAGTGGAATTGTGTTGTGTGACAAATATTGCACATTTTAGAGTGGACTTTTATTGTCTGCAGCACAATGTGCACCTGTGTAATGATCATGCTGTTTAATCAGCTTCTTGATATACCACACCTGTCAGGTGGATGGAATATCTTGGCTAAAGAAAAATGCTCACTAACAGGGATGTAAGCAAATTTGTGCACAAAATTTGAGAGAAGGTTTTTATGCATATGAAAAATGTCTGGGATCTTTTATTTCAGCTCATAAAACATTGGAACAAGACTTTACATGTTGAGTTTACATTTTGATAGAGTACCTTTGCTTGCCAATGACATTGTTATGAATTGCGAAACAGGCCGTTCATAAATTCAGAGTGTTATCATGTTCCTCCAAAAATTCAGAGCATTTCAGCAGTAGGCCTAGGCTATCTCGACACAGAGCGCACTCAGGACGCACAGAGTGCACCCCGAGTAGGCTATAGCTTTGTGGAATCATACACTTTGCAACGAGGGTCAAACAAAAGTCAAATGACAAAAGTTGTTAAGCTTGCTTCGAATGACATAATATATCCTATTTGAAATTAAAGGATTTGTCTATTTTAGCCACAACCCGTTGCTGACAGGTGTATAAAATTGAGCACAGGGCCATGCAATCTCCATAGACAAACATTGGCAGTAGAATGGCCTTACTGAAGAGCTCAGTGACTTTCAACTTGGCACCGTCATAGGATGCCACCTTTCCAACAAGTCAGTTTGTCAACTTTCTGCCCTGCTAGAGCTGCCCCAGTCAACTGTAAGTGGAAACATATAGGAGCAACAATGGCTCAGCCGCGAAATGGTAGGCCACACAAGCTCACCGAACGAGACGGCCGAGTGCTGAAGAGCGTAAAAATCGTCTGTCCTCGGGTGCACTCACTACTGAGTTCCAAACTGTCTCCAGAAAAAAAAAAAACGTCAGAGCAAGAACCGTTCATCAGGAGCTTCATGAAATGGGTTTCCATGGCCGCACACAAGCCTAAGATCACCATGCGAATATTGGACTCTGGAGCAGTGGAAAAGCATTCTCTGGAGTGATGGATCAGGCTTCACCATCTGGCAGTCCGATGGACGAATTTGGGTTCAGTGGATGCCAGGTGAACGCTACCTGCCCCAATGGCTAGTGCCAACTTGTTTTTTCAAGGCCCCTTAGTTCCAGTGAAGAGAAATCTTAATGCTACAGCATACAATTACTTTCTAGACAATTCTGTGCTTCTAACTTTGTAGCAACAGTTTGGGGAAGGCCCTTTTCTGTTTCAGCCTGACAATGCCCCTGTGCACAAAGCGAGGTCCATACATAAATGGTTAGTCGAGATCGGTGTGTAAAAACATGACTGGCCTGCACAGAGCCCTGACCTCAACGCCATCTAACACCTTTGGGATGAATTGTAACGCCGACTGCGAGCCAGGCCTAATCGCCCAACATCAGTGCCTGACCTCACTAATGCTCTTGTGGCTGAAAGTCCTTGCAGCAATGTTCCAACATCTAGTGGAAAGCCTTCCCAGAAGAGTGGAGGCTGTTATAGCATTAAAGGGGGGACCAACTACATATTAATGTCCATGATTTTAGAATGAGATGTTTGACAAGCAAGTGTGGTAATGTAGTGTATCTTAACGGGAAGCAACTCGGTTAAAAAATATATCGATATCTACTCTTATACCGTTTGTTGATCACACATTCTTTACCGAAGCTCTCATATGGGCAGTAATATGAGACAGAAATATTATAGGGGTATTTTGACATGCATAGGCGAGACATGGTTTGATAATGCAACCTATGGATTACAGAATAAAGTTAGGAATTTTCATGCAAGACAGGAGTCAGGATTTTGGGTTACAGTGGGATTGAGACGATAGGAAAATAACCAGGGCTCTATATAAGGCTACACTTGATTTAGGCTACGTTATAGGATGCTAAATGTTTCTGATCAGTGATAGATGAGCAAACAAATAAATGAGTGACCATTTCCAACTTCCATCTCCAGCCAGATTTCAATTAACCAAATATAAAGACAGAAATTCAGTGAAACACACTGTTTGATTATCAGACAAGTCACAGGCTTTCAGTCGGGAGTAGGACAGGCTACTACGCAAGTGAAGAGCAAAATCCACTTATATAACATGCTAGCAAAATGTTCTCATCAGCTAATACAGTGCATTCGAAAAGTATTTAGACCCCTTCCTTTTTTCCACATTTTGTTACGTTACAACCTTATTCTAAAATGTATTAAATTAATTGTTTTCCTCATCAATCTACACACAATACCCCATAATGACAAAGCGAAAACAGGTTTGCAAATTCATACAATATTCAAAACACAAATACCTTATTTACATAAGTATTCAGACCCTTTGCTATGAGACAAAACATGTTGCTCAGGTGCATCCTGTTTTGAAATCAAATTGTATTTGTCACATTCGCCGAATACAGGTGTAGACCTTACAGTGAAATGCTTACTTATCAGAAGCTGTTAAGAAGCATTTTGGACCTAAACTTGGCTCTACGGATGTGTTGTTACCTACCCTTACCACCTGGGGGCGGCCCGTCAGGAAGTCCAGGATCCAGTTGCAGAGGGAGGTGTTTAGTCCCAGGGTCCTTAGCTTAGTGATGAGCTTTGAGGGCACTATGGTGTTGAACGCTGAGCTGTTGTCAATGAATAGCATTCTCACGTAGGTATTCCTTTTGTCCAGGTGGGAAAGGGCAGTGTGGAGTGCAATAGAGATTGCATCATCCGTAGATCTGTTGGGGTGGTATGCAAATTGGAGTGGGTCTAGGGTTTCTGGGATAATGGTGTTGATGTGACCAGCCTTTCAAAGCACTTCATGGCTGTGTGCTACGGGTCGTTAGTCATTTAGGCAGGTTACCTTAGTGTTCTTGGGCACAGGGACTATGGTGGTCTGCTTGAAAACATATTGGTATTACAGATTCAGTCAGGGACATGTTGAAAATGTCAGTGAAGACACTTGCCAGTTGGTCAGAGCATGCTCAGAGTACACGTCCTGGTAATCCGTCTGGCCCCACGGCCTTGTGAATGTTGACCTGCTTAAAAATATTACTAACATCGGCTACGGAGAGCGTGATCACACAGTCATCCGCAACAACTGATGCTCTCATGTGTATGCTTCAGTGTTGCTTGCCTCGAAGCGATCATAGAAGTAATTTAGCTTGTCTGGTAGGCTCGTGTCACTGGGCAGCTCGCGGCTGTGCTTCCCTTTGTAGTCTGTAATAGTTTGCAAGCCCTGCCACATCCGACTAGCATCAGAGCCAGTGTAGTACGATTCAATCTTAGTCCTGTATTGACTCTTTGCCTGTTTGATGGTTTGTCGGAGGGAATAGCGGGATTTCTTATAAGCGTCCGGGTTAGAGTCCCGCTCCTTGAAAGCGGAAGCTCTACCCTTTAGCTCATTGCGGATGTTGCCTGTAATCCATGGTTTCTGGTTGGGGTATGTACATACGGCCACTGTGGGGACGACGTCATCGATGCACTTATTGATGAAGCCAGTGACTGATGTGGTGTACTCCTCAATGCCATTGGAAGAATCCCAGAACATTCCAGTCTGTGCTAGCAAAACAGTCCTGTAGATTAGCATCTGTGTCATCTGACCACTTCTTTATTAACCGAGTCAGTGGTGCTTCCTGCTTTAGTTTTTGCTTATAATCAGGAATCAGGAGGATAGAATTATGGTCAGATTTGCCAAATGGAGGGCGAGGGAGAGCTTTGTACGCATCTCTTTGAGTGGAGTAAAGGTGGTATAGAGTATTTAACATGCTGGTAGAAATGAGGTTATAACGGATTTAAGTTTCCCTGCATTAAAGTCCCCGGCCACTAGGAGCGCTGCCTCTTAGCTTAAGAACAAATTCTTCAGCCTACACAGGCCAAACTCGGACAATGCTGGGTCAATTGTGTGCCACCCTATGGGACCCACAATCACGGCCAGTTGTGAGACAGTCTGGATTCGAACAAGGGTGTCTGTAGTGACACATCTGGCACTGAGATGCAGTGTCTTAGACCACTGCACCCTTTGGGAGCCATATATATTCCCTTGAATATGCTTGAGATGTTTCTACTTGATTGTACATGATTTGGAAAGAAACACACCTGTCTACATATGGTCCCACAGTTGTCAGTGCATGTCAAAGCAAAAACCGAGCCATGAGGTCAAAGGAATTGTCCGTAGAGCTCAGAGACAGTATTGTGTCGAGGCACAGATCTGGGGGAAGGGTACCAAAAAATGTCTGCAGCATTGACGGTCCCCAAGAACACAGTGGCCTCCATCATTCTTAAAAGGAAGAAGTTCGGAACCAGCAAGACTCTTGCTCTCCACCTGGCCAAACTGAGCAATCGCGGGAGAAGGGTCTTGGTCAGGGAGGTGACCAAGAACCCGATGGTCACAATGACAGAGCTCTAGAGTTCCTCTGTGGAGATGGGAGAACTTTCGAAGGACAACCATCTCTGCAGCATAAATCAGGCCTTTATGGTAGAGTGGCCAGGTGGAAGCCACTCCTCAGTAAAAAGCACATGACAGCCTGCTTGGAGTTTCCAAAAGGCACCTGAAGTACTCAGACAATATTCTCTGGTTTGATGAAACCAAGATTGAACACTTTGGCCTGAATGCCAAGCGTCACATCTGGAGGAAACCTGACACCATCCCTACAGTGATTTTTTTTATTTAACTAGGCAAGTCAGTTAAGAACAAATTCTTATTTACAATGGCGGCCTACACTGGCCAAACTCGACCAATTGTGCACCACCCTATGGGACTCCCAATCACGGCCAGTTGTGATACAGCCTGGATTTGAACCAGGGTGTCTGTAGTGACACCTCTAGCACTAAGATGCAGCGTCTTAGACTGCTGCTCCACTTGGGAGTCCATTTGAAGCATTGTGGTGGCAGCATCTTGCTGTGGGGATGTTTTTCAGCGGCAGGGACTGGGAGTCTAGTCAGGATCGAGGGAAAGATTAACGGAGCAAAGTACAAAAAGATCCTTGATGAAAACTTGCTCCAGAGGTTCACCTTACAACAGGACAACGACCCTAAGCACACAGCCAAGACAACGCAGGATTGGCTTCGGGACAAGTCTCTGAATGTCCTTGAGTGGCCAAGCCAGAGCCCGGACTTGAACCAGATCGAATAAAGTACTGAGGAAAGGGTCTGAATACTTATGTAAATGTTATATTCCATTTATTTATTTTTTTGTACATTTGCCAATTTGTCTAAATACCTGTTTTTGCTTTATTATTATTATTATGGGGTATTGTGTGTAGATTGATGAGGGGAAGAAAACATTTAGTCAATTTTAGAATAAGGCTGTAACGTAATAAAATGTGGAAAAAGTCAAGGGGTCTGAATATTTTCCGAATGCACTGTATATGAGCAAACTCACCTCAACTTAGCTAACATTTGAAAGTCTATGGCCATTGGAATGCATGAAATTGTATGCATATGTTGCTATGGTTTAAAAAGTAGAAAGATTTTCAAATGTAATCTTGTAATCTTGTCTGAAGTAGTATGTATGAGTTTGGTGTCTCAGAAGAAAATGAGTATGTCGAATGACATAAGTGTTGCTGTTACAAGCACACTAAAACCCTAAAAGTATTATCTCTGGTTAGTTCAGTAGCATATGTATTTGACTAATTGCAGTAGTAGGTCAAAATAAACAACTTAGGTGGAAAATGTACAATTTTGTCAATGATACATATACAGTGGGGAGAACAAGTATTTGATACACTGCTGATTTTGCAGGTTTTCCTACTTACAAAGCATGTAGAGGTCTGTCATTTTTATCATAGGTACACTTCAACTGTGAGAGACGGAATCTAAAACAAACATTCAGAAAATCACATTGTATGATTTTTAAATAATTAATTTGCATTTTATTGCATGAAATAAGTATTTGATCACCTACCAACCAGTAAGAATTCCGGCTCTCACAGACCTGTTAGTTTTTCTTTAAGAAGCCCTCCTGTTCTCCACTCATTACCTGTATTAACTGCACCTGTTTGAACTCGTTACCTGTATAAAAGACACCTGTCCACACACTCAATCAAACAGACTCCAACCTCTACACAATGGCCAAGGCCAGAGAGCTGTGTAAGGACATCAGGGATAAAATTGTAGACCTGCACAAGGCTGGGATGGGCTACAGGACAATAGGCAAGCAGCTTGGTGAGAAGGCAACAACTGTTGGTGCAATTATTAGAAAATGGAAGAAATTCAAGATGACGGTCAATCTCCCTCGGTCTGGGGCACCATGCAAGATCTCACCTCGTGGGGCTTCAATGATCATGAGGAAGGTGAGGGATCAGCCCAGAACTACACGGCAGGACCTGGTCAATGACCTGAAGAGAGCTGGGACCACAGTCTCAAAGAAAACCATTAGTAACACACTACGCCCTCATGGATTAAAATCCTGAAGCGCATGCAAGGTCCCCTTTTTCAAGCCAGCGCATGTCCAGGCCCGTCTGAAGTTTGCCAATGACCATCTGGATGATCCAGAGGAGGAATGGGAGAAGGTCATGTGGTCTGATGAGACAAAAATAGAGCTTTTTGGTCTAAACTCTACTCGCTGTGTTTGGAGGAAGAAGAAGGATGAGTACAACCCCAGAACACCATCCCAACCGTGAAGCATGGAGGTGGAAACATCATTCTTTGGGGATGCTTTTCTGCAAAGGGGACAGGACGACTGCACCGTATTGAGGGGAGGATGGATGGGGCCATGTATCGCGAGATCTTGGCCAACAACCTCCTTCCCTCAGTAAGAGCATTGAAGATGGGTCGTGGCTGGGTCTTCCAGCATGACAACGACCCGAAACACACAGCCAGGGCAACTAAGGAGTGGCTCCGCAAGAAGCATCTCAAGGTCCTGGAGTGGCCTAACCAGTCTCCAGACCTGAACCCAATAGAAAATCTTTGGAGGGAGCTGAAAGTCCGTATTGCCCAGCGACAGCCCCGAAACCTGAAGGATCTGTATGGAGGAGTGGGCCAAAATCCCTGCTGCAGTGTGTGCAAACCTGGTCAAGTACTACAGGAAACGTATGATCTCTGTAATTGCAAACAAAGGTTTCTGTACCAAATATTGAGTTCTGCTTTTCTGATGTATCAAATACTTATGTCATGCAATAAAATGCAAATTAATTTTTGTTTTAGATTCCGTCACTCACAGTTGAAGAGTACCTATGATAAAAATTACAGACTTCTACATGCTTTGTAAGTGGGAAAACCTGCAAAATCGGCAGTGTATCAAATACTTGTTCTCCCCACTGTATGTCTCTCTATTTCATTTTAACATGCTCATCTTAATGTATAACCCCAGAAAATGTTGATAGGACATTACTATCTTCAGATATTTGAGTTTCTGATATTTTGAAGACCTAAGTATTGTGTTTAGTCAAAGTAAAGAGTGTCAGCTGGTAAATACAATGCACAACCGCACCCCACCTCCCCACAGCTACCCACTGGTTCCTGGGAGCTGGACAGCTGGTGCCTATGGCCGTCCGGCTGTGGGGTGGCTGGGAAAGACCCAAGCCCCCTGCATCTGGTGCCTCCGTCCCTCTCTTTTCCTCTCCCCCCTCCCCCTGTCAGCTGAGCAGGTTGGCATTTATTGGGATGACTCAAGTACTGGAGGCAGCTCTGCAGGAGTGGTCACTAGCTGGCGCAGCCACAGTTTTAAAATCTGATTTGAACCCTAACCTTAACCACACTGCTAACCCTAATACCTAACCCTAAACTTAAACTGAGACCGAAAAGCACAATTTGTTTTCATTTTACGATATAGACAATTTTGACTTTGAAGCTGGCCCGTCTAGCGGAAATCGCTCAGATTTGCCTCCAGGGCAAGATTCATGATGACAAACGTTAACCTGCATCAGCTGAGAGGGAGCTGCAGGGAACAGCTGGTGGGCTGCCGGGGGCTCCAAGGCACTGACATCATCTGTTAGAGGCACTGGGGTAAGCCCCCGCATTTCCCTCTACACACGCACACAGACATGAACATGCACAGGCACACACACATGTTCATGTGAACTACACACACACATTTGCTGGTAGGGGGCCCCAGCAGCATACTTGTATGTGGAGCTTATGGGCTCCACATACAACTGTGAATCCTCACAATGTAGACACACCACAAAAACAATCCCCACAAACTGAGGGCATAATACTTTATGTGATCCTTTGTAGCTCAGTTGGTAAAGCATATAGTGGGTTTGATTCTCGGTTCCACCAATACATAAGAAATAGTATGCACACATGACCATAAGTCGCTTTGGACTTTTTTGACATATACCAGAGGGTTTAGAAAATTGATCAAATATTCTACACATTGTAGGCCTGTTAAATTACAGATTTGACAAATATCCACTTTGTATTATGAAAATTTTTGCTATCCTTCACTTTATAGACGTCTTGCTCTCTGACACAAAAACGAAATGTCACACAATCACACATACCCCGGTATTTATGAGTGTATGCCATTTTTCCCCTGGTCTCCAAGGTGATGGCATGGCAAGGTTCATTATGTCACACTCTTGGGGTGCAGAGGGCCCATCCAAGGCGCCTTGTAAACTGGGGTAAAGCTGTTCGGTTTGGCTAATTACTGAAGTTATGGAACACTTGGCGCCTGACATGGCTGGAGGAGACAGACCCCTGGAGAGGGCGAGAGAGACAGACAGAGAGTGGGAGGGAGAGAGGGAGTGGGGAGGAGAAAAGAGCATGAGGGAGAGAGGAACAGGGGAGGAGGGAGGAGAGAGAGAAAGAGAGAGAGATAGTGTGACTTTGATAGAACTTTGATTACATTTACAGTAAATCAAAACTCAATTCACTTTTAGCTATTCATTAATATATATTTAATAATTTGTCTTTCCTGTTTCCGACATTGTCAAAAACTCTTAACTTTGGCCATATTTTGTGCCAATAAAGCTTATTGAAAATAATCGAATTGAGAGAGATGAAAAGCTGGAGAAGACTAGAGGGCCTTCTTTAGACAGAGGGGTTGAGAGGGCACCTTTAGGCCAGCCAAGTCCTGGAGGCTTTCACATTCACAACATAACCAGTCATGGTCAGTGGGGCCTCTGGAATCACACTGGCTGACAACAATAGCGAGGCATGGGACGGGGAGAGGTATTAACAAAGTTTAAATGAGCAGAAGTCGAGGGGAAAGGGGGGATGTAGAAGCCGGAGCTCCTTTTTGTCCCCAGAAGTCTGTCCTAACAGGGGTCAAGACTGGGGGTCCCCTAATTGAAGTGATCACTGCCAGTAAGGCATCTCTAGATTCCAAGGTTCAGCTGCCAACAAGAGGAAGGGGGGGGGTCTCTACTATGGTTGTGCCGAGTAGTTGGACAAAACGAGTATCGTAACAGATATGGGACATTTTCTTGATACGATTATGATCCAAGTATTCTTTGTAATTATCCGTGATCTAAAAAATACATTTTTGGGTGCCAGGACCCATCTTTCTCATGTCAGTCAGTCATGTGCGAGGTTCTTCATGCCGTAAATAACTAAACTGGCTACTTTTCCTGTCTGTAAAGAGAAGGGTGGGTTGCACGTTGATCCTGCTGCTTTCGCTTTAAAATTTCACCCAATCACCTTTCCCCGGTCTGACCATTTAGACCACTGCTGCCGAAACGCATCTGACTTTTTAAACTTTGTTTCCATTGAACAAGGCATTTTAATTAATTATATGAAGAGTGCCTTGGTCCTCCTTGCTTTTTGCTGCTGCATACTACTTTGACGAATCACGAGGCGAGGATGTTTTCTATCAAGCTATCAATGTGCATAACATCTAACAAGCGGGGCATGGGTAGGGAAAAGATATGTATATGTACAGTGACAGCAAACTTGGCTGGCTGCTGCAAGTTGAGGACAGACACCCCTCTGCGCACTGCTCCTAATTTGCAGCTTTTTTGGAGCGAAAACGTGCTTATGCATTTTTCAGATCACGAGTATCATCCGGGGTCCGACTGTCAACTGTCAATTTACGGATACGATTACAAATACGAGCACGGCCATGCCGGCATACCCCTAGTCTCCACAACTGTACGATAATGAGATAGCATCCTAGCCCACTGTAAACCTAGTAATTTTCTAGGTAAGTATTGTATATTTGTATTTTTGTACACACAATGGGGTCCAGAATTATTAGATCCCTTGATAAAGATGAGCAAAAAACACTACAAACACTACATTTTTCTTTATTTTTACTATTTTCAAAACTATTGACAGGATTAGTGTTCGGAGACTCCCCAGGCTCTCGACAGAGCCGAAGCCGCCTGCTATACCTGTGCCCAGTCCGAGACCGGACGACAGCACCTCTCCAGAGCCAGAGTCGCCTGCCACACCTGTGCCCAGTCCGGGACCGGTCGTCAGCCCCGCTCCAGAGCTGGAGCCGCCCTCTGCGCCGGTGGCCAGTCCGGGACTGGTGTTCAGTCCTGCTCCGGGGCCGGAGCCTCCCTCGGCGCCAGTGTCCAGTCCGGAACTGGTGTCCAGACCAGCTCCGGTACCGCCTGTGCCAGCACCTCACACCAGAGTCCTGGTGGCGATAAAGTTTCTTCAAGTGCAGTCGCAAAAACCATCAAGTGCTATGATGAAACTGGCTCTCATGAGGATCGCCACAGGAAAGGAAGACCCAGAGTTATCTCTGCTGCAGAGTATAAGTTCATTAGAGATACCAGCAATTAACTGCACCTCAGATTGCAGACCAAATAAATGCTTTAAAGAGTTCCAAGTTACAGACACATCTCAACATCAACTGTTCAGAGGAGACTGCATGAATCAGGCCTTCATGGTCAAATTGCTGCAAAGAAACCACTACTAAAGGACACCGATAAGAAGAAGAGACTTGCTTGTGCCAAGAAACATGAGCAATGGACATTAGACCGGGGGAAATCTGTCCTTTGGTCTGATGAGTCCAAATTTGAGATTTTTGGTTCCAACTGCTGTGTCTTTGTGAGATGCAGAGTAGGTGAACAGATGATCTCTGCATGTGTGGTACCCACAGTGAAGCATGGAGGAGGAGGTGTGATGGTGCTTTGCTGGTGATGCTGTCAGTGACTTATTTAGATTTCAAAGCAAACTTAACCAGCACGGCTACCACAGTATTATTATGCCATCCCACCTGGTTTGCACTTGGTGGGACAATGACCCAAAACACAACTCCAGACTGTGTAAGGGCTATTTGACCAAGAAGGAGAGGGATGGAGTGCTGCATCAGATGACCTAGCCTCCACAATCACCCGATCTCAACCCAATTGAGATGGTTTGGGATGAGTTGGACCGCAGATTGAAGAAAAAGCAGGCAAAAAGTGCTCAGCATATGTGACCTGTTTCAGAAACTAGACGTATGTTGCAAGTAACAACTTCACAGGAGAGCCATTTGAACCTTTTTGACATTTTTATCAAAATGCGTTTTGGGGCAGAAATGCCTTCTTGAACATTTTAACTTTCATGTGCCTTAATAACAAACGTGTATGCCAACTGTAAATAGGAATAAAGTTGTTAAATTACAAGCCTAGTCGGTTTAACCACAGAAGTAGACAGGAACCTTCCCGCTAGCCATGATTGGCTGAGATAATGAGTGGGCTGGACATGCCGACAGATGAGTTTCAAATTGATTTGCGGTGTAGCATCTTGTGTTTATAAAATGAGCTGCTCGTTATGCGTAGATACTCCTTTCTACTGCAGTTTTTTAGAAAGACATGGAGAACTGCAAATATGTTGCTACTGCGCTCAATAACATTGCTGCCCTGAATTTATCTGTCGCTATTGACAAAGGTCAGTTGGAAAAAGTTGTGATGGACTACTTTCTGGAGGACGATTGTGCCACACTGACTCTCTCTGACTCTGAAAATGAATCAGACGATGAGTAAATCCCTGATTTAGGTAAAACATTTTAATTGAAGAAGACATTGTAGAGTCTTCTTATGACAGTGATGGGGAAGAAATGGCCATCAACAGTGTTGCTGTTTCGGGAAGAAGTTGACAGAGTTTTGAAATCAGTGGAATGTCTGGTAGAAACACTATGGCATCTGTGACAGACAGGGCGAAAGATCTGATGATTCTTATGGCATTGCACACATTCAGTGTGAACCAGAGTGACTTGACACAGCGGGCCAAGCACGCTGTACAAACAAAAAGGAAACGACACAGGACGTCTTATTTAATGAAAGGGGTTGCAGTCTGCCGTGAACGGTTCATCCATATACGGGTAAGAGTCCAGCTACAGTTTCAGATATTATGCCATTTCGCATTGTTAGTTATCATTAACTAGCTAACATTTAACCTATTTGGTTAACCTTAGCTAGCTATGACAATCAGTTAGTATTGCTAGTACTCTATGGATTGGGGTTATGGTTCATTGTTTAGTTAGCTAGTTAGGTACATGTCTAAACAAAACACCCCAAGTTAAAGCTTACTGTTAGCTAGCTAGCAGATGTTAGATGGCTGGCTTGCTAGCTAGCTAACATTGTGTATGATCTGTTTGTAGTGATGTTATCTCAGAATGCCATTTCACATTGCTAGTTATAGCCTAATGTTAGCTAGCTAACATTTAACCTATTTGGTTAACCTTAGCTAGCTATGACAATCGGTTTGTACTGTTAGTACTCTATGGATTGGGATTATGGTTAATTGTTTAGCTAGCTAGCTACATGTCTAAAGAAAAGTTAAAGCTTACTGTTAGCTAGCTTGACGACCCATCAAGTTAGCCAGGTGTGTCTGACCGTGATTACGGCTATCTATTGTATAATAATGCTACAGTATTTGTATCTGGAATTTGTCTTTCAGCATCAGTAGAACATGCCTGACTCTCCTCCACCAGTCATACAAGTGGGCCCTACTGAACCAGCAAGCAAAGACATCAGGATGCATTGATTTTGCTCAACAAGTAAGCAAACACAGCTAACTTGATATATATATATTTATGGGAGGCAGACAAATGCCTTTCACTGAGCTGTGTAAAGACAGACTGACTGGCGTGAGAATTAATGTAATGTATCTTAATGTTCTTATGTTGTTTGCAGGTGTACAATATTTCTGACCCTATGCATCCAGTTCCCATCTACTTTTTAACTCCTCGCAAGTGTGGCTTGTTTGGTGCCTGCTGTGAAGGAATACCACAACAAGTCAACTACTTGATTGATGAAGGCATATCATCCAGCATAGGCAGCAGCGCAGTAATCAACTACATGAACCATTTCTTCACCAACTACGGAGTTGGGGAAACACGTGTGGTCTTGAATTGTGATAACTGCAGTGGCCAAAACAAGAACAAGTTTGTGCTCTGGTATTGTGCCTGGCGGACCATGCAGAAGCTCCACCACAGTCTGGACCTTCACTTCCTGATCACAGGCCACACCAAGTTTGCCCCCGACTGGTGCTTCGGCCTCATCAGGCAGTGCTTCAGAAAGATCAGAGTGAACACTTTGTCTGAGATTGCTGCTGTTATGAAGGACAGCACTGTGACAGGGGTCAACATCCCACAGCTGGTTGGATTGGAGGATGGTACGGTGCTGGTGGAAAGCTATGGCTGGCAACAACTCCTGACTCCGTACTTCAGGCCGCTGCCACAGATCAAGCAGTACCAGCATTTCAGGTGAATATAATTGACATTGCATTGTATGAGGTTAGTCTTTTTATCTAAACTTGGGAGGTGAATTGATGTTGTGCAAGGTTGTAATGTCCTCAGTTCTTTTTGTTCTTTCCTGTTTTACAGCTTCGATGCTCTGGAGCCTGGTGTTGTTGTCGCCAAGGAGCGTTCGGACTCAGTCGGGACCACGTTTCAGCTGCTGCGCAACGCTCCCATAGATGGTCTGCCTGTACAAGCACCACCTGTACTGGACACAGCTAGACGAACGTATATTTTTGAGAAGATCAGGGAGTTTTGCGACGAAGAGGCTATGGACATCACATGCCCTGCACCAAAGTCAAGGGCAGGACAGGAACAGGCTCTCCGAATAGATTCCCTTGTTCATGCGTGGTTCTATTCAAATGACTCTCTCCTAACACAAACGCCATATGTTGCTGCTACAAAATTATTTTTTTTATCCTGCTGCTCAGATCTGATTGTATAGATATAACTACCTCATCTATCACTATCGTTATTGATATTGTTCTTGGACATACTGTATGTTATTAATATATTATTAATGTTGACACCACCTATTTCTGATATTGCTAGCAAGTAACCATTTGGCTGTACCGTTTACTACACCTTCTGTAGAGACCGATCCACTTGCAATTTCAAAATGTTCTACATAAGACTCAATGTATCCAGTTGCGGCCCACTTTTTGGAAGCAAACCACTCTATTACGTCCTTACGTTATATCGGCATCGAACACGTCACCCTCCCTGGGAGACGGGGTGACCTTGACAATTTATTGTTAAAACGAGAGGCTACCTGGATCTTTAATTTTAAAACCCTTGCTCCCTTCGGTCTCAATATAGACTTTGATCTGAAGCCATTCTTGTGATTCTTGCAATTTTGCTATTCATTGTAAATGTTTGTAGGCCAATGTAGCCAAATTGTAACTATGATCGCATGCTACCCATTCATGTTTTTTATATGTTCTATTTTAATCTGTGAATTAACCAATGATATCAAGCCACACCCGGCCATGATTACTGACACCTGTGTGTGTCCGTTGACACTATATTAACTAGTGACCTGCAGTGTTTGTCATTATACCCTGATGAAGACAGTTTGTCAATGAAAGATAACATTCAAAATAAACACTTTTTTTTATGTGTGTGCTTGATCTTGTTGTAAGGGCTGAACATGTTTAGCTAATTAATATGTTAATCTACAACAAGAGTTACTAACAATGTATTGTGTGATCATAAAACTTGTAGGACTGCTGTAGGCTTGTGTGTGGGGGAGCCATGTGGAAAGAATGTGCTAGCTTAAGGGTTTCACGATTGAACTGTATTTTGTGGTAACATGAGACAAGAACATCTGCTGAGAGGACAACTGCTTCCGTCAACTGGATTGCGTCATGAGGCTGGGACCAGCCTGCACGCCAACGATAGGCTGAGTAAGTTTAAACCACACTCAGCCTCTACTCTGACAGGCCAGCAATGAGCGGGAACTATTCTGTCGGAGTATTTAAGGAAGAACAAAGGATAGGGCTCACTCTCTTCTCTAGCCCTGCTTGCTGTTTGCTCACGCTCTCTCTCTCTCGTGCTCTTGCGCTCTCTTGCGCGCTCTCTCTCTCTCTCTCTCTCTCTCTCTCTCTCTCTCCCTCTCTCTCTCTGTTTGCCCTGCGTGGTGTCACAGTGAGCCTGTATATACGAACTTCATACTTACCATTTAAGGGTTTGCTAGAATAAAATACATAGATGATTTAAACTGTGTAGTAATCCTTTCGTTCCAATACCAGATTTGAATTGACACGACCTTAACATTGTGTATTCTGAACTATGTAACTCCTATCTTCTGATCATTTCCTCACAATCTCCCAGATGGCTTCTTTCCAAATATACCAGGTTTTTGCATGTCAGAATAATGTAATTACACATGATTAGCAGTTACTTTTGGGTCTGTCTATTTAGGCGGGAATCTCAATTTTGCCATTACATTTAAGAGGTTAAATGTTGCCAACTATTTGTCAAGGTGATTCGCTATTGGCTCCTTGATTTGTACCTAGAAGTCGCTAGATTACGTTTTGCCAATGACACACACCTGCAGTTCATTACACACACACTACTTAAGCACACCATTTACACAGTATCAGTGCGAAGTCTTGTTTTGCCCCGGTGAACTTTTCCTGTTAATAGTATTTTTTCCCGTTTTTGACTTGGACTGTTTCTCATACCCTTGATTCGTTGCTGCCTGCCCTGACCTTTGCCTGCCTCTTGGACTCTGTTTGTTTTCTGCCTGCCCTGATCTTTGTCTGCCTTTTGGACTCTGTTAGTTTGCTGCCTGCCCAGACCTTGCCTGCCTTTTGGACTCTGTTAGTTTTCTGCCTCCCCAGAACTCTGCCTGTCTTTGGAATTTGCATGTTTGCTGCCTACCCTGACCTCGGCCTGTTCCAGTTTACGCTGTCTCTATTGTATCTTTTACTGCTTGTGAGTCTGACTTGCAATAAACTGCAGATGGATCCTCACTCCGCTGACGCTTCATTACACTATGCTTCCCAACAAGTCTTGTTTTTGCGTCTTACTGTCAGTTTTGTACACAACTTCAAACAGCTGAAAATACAGTATTTCTGCTAATGAAAAATATATTTCACAATATATAGTACAATGATTCGCTATACTATATTTGCTTGTTTTGTCACAACCTGAAATTAAGCAAACTATTAGAATCTCAGCAACATGGTGATTTCTGCATAGTGCATCTTTAAAGTGAACCCGGACCTTTCTCTGTCAAGTTTCAATGGAAATTGCCCAACTTGAATTGCGCTAGCTAGCTTAGGTCATCGCTAGCTTCTTTAGGTAAAACATCGCTGGCAAAATAGGCAACATTTTGGCTAGCTAGCTAAATTGTACAACCAGTATTTTGTCTATATTGATGCTGTTACAATTACCAAACGTTTAGATAAACAAATTATTCATAGAACCAGGATGGGATGTTGCATTTAATTTCAATTGTGTTTGAATTGCTTAGTGTATCAGCAAAGTTGCTTTAGATGATGTGACTTGCAACTTGGATCAGCAACAGAAATTACGTCCAAATTGCTTTGTGTGACACATGGTTAATATGTCCAACAATGTGATTGCAATGGTTAAGCGACCTCCAAAAATAATACAATTTTAGTGACCTAAGTTACTGCCCTGATGACACAATCAACAATGAAAGGTAATGAGTGTCATGTGAAAAGTTGTGTTAAAAAATACCAGGATTGATAAAAGTAGTAGGCTAATTCCCCAGCCAAGCAGACACAACTAGTAGAGTAATTTTGGTTGTGAAGTGCATTAACAAAAGGCTTTGTCCATTCATTAGAACAATAAGCATTTACCACTTGGCTGTCTGTTATATCATCCTGTCCCAGGCCCTCTTAGTCAACAACACCTCATAAAATTGACGGCATGCAGCATAGAGAAGACCAGCAAGGGGCCCTTCATCAGCATCATGCAGACATGCCCGTGCTCTGAGCATTCCTATGAACAGTATCGTTGATGAGAGGCCAGGAGCTGATCTATGCTGCTATGCCCATCAATGGGGCTCTGGCCAAGACCTCACCACCAGCCTGCTGACCAAAGGTTGTCGGTGAAGAAAACAGAATTTGATCTGAGTCTGACCTGTTCGAACTTCAACATCTGTTTGTGTGTCAGGTCAGATATCACCTATTCTAACTGCCATTGGTGATAGAACAGTGACTATGTGTTCACAGATACCTGTATGGAGTGTTAAGGTTGCGTCAATTCAAATCTGGTATTGGAACAAAAGGATTACTACGCCATTTAAATCATCTATGTATTTTATTCTAGCAAACCCTTAAATGGTAAACATGAAGTTCGTATATACAGGCTCACTGTGACACCACGCAGGGCAAACAGCAAGCAGCGCATGAGAAGAGAGAGAGAGAGAGAGAGCGCAAGAGAGAGTCAGCGAGCAGCGCTATAGAAGAGCGCCTAGAGAAGCGCATAGCCTAGAGAAGAGCGAGTCCTATCCTTTGTTCTTCCTTAAATACTCCGACAGAATAGTTACCGCTCCTTGCTGGCCTGTCGGAGTAGAGGCTGAGTGTGGTTTGAACTTACTCAGCCTATCGTTGGCGTGCAGGCTGGTCCCAGCCTCGTGACGCAATCCAGTTGACGGAAACAGTTCCTTATCTCGTGTTTCCAACAAGACACAGTTCTATTGTGAAACCCTTAAGCTTGCACAGTCCCTCCACATGGCTCCCCCCTACCCAAACCTACAGCAGTTCTAAAGGTCTATGATCACACAATACATTCAGTTAATAACTCTTGTTGTAGATTAACATATTAATTAGCTAAACATGTATCAGCCCTTACAATCCCCCTTTTGACACCCCCTAGGGTGTCACTCACCCCAATACAAAAATACAAAGCTTATGCATTAAGAAAAGTAAAAAACCCTCAACCTGTTACAGCTACACCTACTGGATATGAAGAGGACTACCAGTCACTCCAAAACTTACAACCCTCACTGTAACAGCAAATCAACCAACCAGCTCATCCTTCGTTTCTCCACCCCTTATGCTGAGTTGGCTACCAGCCACCCAAGAACTTAAAACCCTCTTAGGTGTTTAGGACAGCACTGACACTTAACATACTAGGAAATATTTTTATATATATATTTTTTAATAAAAACCCCTGAAAGAACGACTTATGAAAACACCTTATTCAACCACCTCCCGTATAGCAAACCAAGGGTCATCCTCAGTCAGACCCATCTTCCTACGAAGACTTGATTCGGTATCAGCATCAGCTACTTGAGCTCCAAGGAGGGGCATCATACCAACAGCCTGCACAACATCTGTAACAGACTTTTTCAAACATGGGATGATACAAACAGCACAGCACATTAAAAGCAAAAACACAGTGATAACTATACTTCCTGCAGAGTGAGTTACCCCCCCCATCATGTATATCACCCATATCCCCCACATGTTCTAGCCTAAATCTGTCAACTTGCTCAAGTCTCGCCCTGTCTCTTCTAATGAGCGATTTGGGCCTTCGCCCTTTGCACAGTGATTTCTATGGTACCACGAATCTCTTTTGTTTGAATTCACTCTCAAGTGACTTGATACCTCTTTCACCTGGTACTGTCCTTCCCACCTGGGCTCCGTCCACTTTCTGGAGTGCACCTTTACTCTCACCAGGATATCTCTGTTTTCGTATGTGGTTTCGACTGCAGGAGTTCGGATCTACACCACCTGTTTGGACAGTCTTTCGACAAGAGAAGTTAACGCCTGCATATAGTCTGTGTATCTGATTTTAGCTATGTCTAGTCTAGGCATGCTAAGATTATCTGCTGATAATAGATCTGAGGAGTTTGGCAGGAGCCACTGTTTTTCCGGTGGTAGCCCTCCATATTCCTTGGTGATCCCTTCTTGCCCCCTGCCTGCTCCACACATTCTGTTCATAAACATCAGCAGCCTCTTGTAACTGTCTTACTGTATCTTCTGTCAGCTCTTCCTGGCTATGGGTTGTCCTCTGCACCATCTGTTGTGCAGTGTAACCTCCCGCTTCCTTAGCTGCCAGGTCTGCTTGGTCATTCCCTTCACGTTCCCTGGTGCTTTCTTTACTGTGTCCTTTACATTTCATGATTGACACCCGTTTTGGCAGCTTGATTGCCTCAATCAATTTCTGGATCTCTTGTTTGTGTTTTATAGGTTCGTTTGAGCTGGTTAGGAACCCTCTCCTCATCCATTGAGGGCCATCAATGTGAGCAATTCCATGGGCGTATGCAGAGTCGGTATAGATGTCTACCTCTCTTCCTAGGCAGAGCTCTAGTGCTCTCCGCAATGCTCTCAGTTCTGCTAGTTGTGCCGAGGCTCCTGCTGGCTCCAATCTTCCTGCTTCCATCACTTCATGATCTCCGTTCTTTCCCTGGCGCACCACAGCATAGGCAGCAATGTTTCCTTCGCTCGGATTCTTTGACCTATAACAGCACCCGTCCGTAAATAGGGTTTCCTTCATTCCATCCAGTGGTGTGTTTCCGAGATCCATTCAAACCTTTATTTGCTTGGCTGCCCTGTCTTCACAAACGTGTGGTTCCCCCTTGCCCATGCCATCGGTCATGTTGGCGACTGTTGTCACATATGTGATGTGTTTTGCCGTAATTGTCTTGGTTATGTCGGATTTTCTCTTGCTAGACAGGGCAAAAAGCTTGGAACCGATAAAAGCTGCTACCCCATGGTCTGTGTTGACTTCCAATGGATGTCGCATCACTATGTGTGCTGTTTTTCCCACTGCTTTTGCCAGTGCAGCCATATGTCTGGCACAGTCTGTTTGGCCTGTTTCAATTTTGCACTGTAATAATGCAATACTCTCCTCTCCCCCTTTTGTTTCTGATACAGGACGGAATGAACAAACCCGTCTTGTTCTGAAACATCAAGATGGAATGGTGTCGTGTAGTCAGGTAGAGACAGTGCTTCTGCTTGTGCTAAGGTTTGTTTGAGCTGAATGAATGCCGTTTCTGCTTCAGTAGTCCACTTTAGGACTGCAGTGAGATTCCTATTTCCCGCTTCCCTTAGGATATCTCTGAGTGGCTCAACTTTAAGGCAGTACTCTGGGACATGTGTTCTACTATATCCCGTGAGTCCAAGGAATGAGAGCAGATGCTGGACTGTGTCTGGCTTAGGATGTTCCAAAATGGATGTCCTTTGTGCCATGGAGACAGCCTGTCCTTTGCCTGACAGGACCCTGTCATGAAACTGAACCGTTCTTCTGCAACATTGGACTTTCTCTCTCTTGACTTTGTAGCCTTTGTCTGCCACGTGGTTCAACAGTGCTTTTGTTGCTTGTAAACATGATTCAGCAGTAGGTGCAGCAAGTAGAAGGTCATCCACATATTGCAACAGTGTTACCCCTTCTGGCAGGGTGAGCTCCTTCGAGATGGTCCTTCAGGATGGAATTGAAGATTCCTGGGGAGTCCCTGTACCCCTGTGGAAGACGTGAGTATGTGTACTGTTGGTTCTCGTATGTAAACGCAAACAATGGCTGGGAGTCAACATGTAGTGGTATGCAGAAGAAAGCATTAGCGAGATCAATTACTGTAAACCAGTCTTGAGTTGGAGAGATATTTTGTGGGGCAAGATACGAGTCCGGTACTGGTCGTACATCCGGAACAGTCACCTCATTGATTGGTCTTAAATCTTGAACCATCCTCCATTTGCCTGTATCCCCCTTTTCCACAGGAAGTATAGGAGTGTTCCATTGTGACACAGTTGGGTGGAGTACACTACCACCTAGCAGACCTTTCAGGGTATGTTCAATGCCTTTCGTCTTTTCCTCACTCAATGGGTATTGAGATCTCCACACAGGGACAGTCAGTCGACTGTCTTCACGCACCGAGATCAGAACTGGATCGACCTCAACCAAACCCACGTCCTCAGCACTAGTGGTCCACAGGATAGCAGGTACCTGCGTCAGGAGATTAGAAGTGTCTGGGTGGTCTGACATTTCCCTTCCATGGTAACGTGATCTCCTCACCACCTCAGGTCAGGAGACATCATCAAGATTTAGTTTGACTCTCCAGACTGCCACACCATCCATGTAGGATGCCTCCACATTAGGCAGCTGTGTTTCCTCCCATTTCAGGTAGATTGCTGTTTTGACTGCTGGACCCAGTGACCTAGCCTCGTGACCAAAACCAACCATTAAAGTCACATGTGGAACCGAATCGCTTGTTAACGCAAACCATTTGTCATCAAGGTTAACATCACCTTCCACAACCACACAGCTCGTTGCCACCCCTTCCTTGAGTATGTACATATGATTGCTAGTCACAATCGGGCGTCGATCCTCCATCTCAGTTTCCCATGCTTCATCATATATCTCATCCAACTCCCTGGAATAGTTCATAGTCACATGGGGAGGGTCTTCTGGTGGGTAGTAAGCATTCATGGTTTGTATCCATGCCTTTCACTGCTGGAAAGTCCTACAAACTCTGGGTGTGTCCATCAACCTAAGCCAATAAACATAAGTCTTTTCTTCTTCCTCATTTTCAGAACATCCTCCCATATATAACATACGTGGAGGGTCGGATAGTTTGTTAATTATAATCGCATGAGTTGGTGTATAGGTGTGGTTGAGATGTGCATCCCAGCCTGATTACAGTATATGCTACACCCCATTTTTGATAGTAAGTCCCTGCCCATCAGTCCAACGGAGCATTCTGGGTTGTGTAGGAACTGATGTGTTACTTTAAGGTCATCCCATACCACTTCCAGTGGTTCCGTGTATGGCTTTCTCATAATTGTCCCTGAAACCCCAGAAAAAGCGTGTTTTTTCGTTGTGAGTTGATATGCTGTCTGCACAGAAGACCAGGTGCAACCTGTGTCAATCAGCATACCATGCTCCCTTCCTCCTATTACGCACTTCACCACTGGTTCCACATTTGGTGGAAAAGTGTAGATGTTGGTGGTGGTGCTATTTGGGGTTTCCGGGCAGCTTCATTGGTTGCTACCTTCTTCTCCAGCCCAGGCCATATTGGGGATCAGGGCTGGGTTCGGCACAGGCTGATATTGGCCCTGTTGCTGGGATGACTGTTGTAGGGGCCCTTGCTTCTGTCCATCTCGTCCTCCCTGCCAGTTACCACTGTCCCGTGATGCCCACTGTCCTCTTCCTCTAGCCTGGAATGGTTGTCTTGGCCGATTGCAGTGCCTAGCCATGTGTCCAGGTCCTCCACAGTTGAAACATCCTTGGTTCCAATATCCGGGATCGTGTGGCTGGGTTGATTGGGCTGATAGCGGCATGTAGGCTGACTGTTGATATAAAGGTTCAGCATACACCAGGGGTGCGGGTGGTGGCGGGGGCTGATATGGTACTCTTTCCAGGGCCATCAAACCTGCCATAGCCTGAACTACTGCAGTTAACGCTGCCACATCGGGAGTGGGTGTCGTAGCCCCACTCGTAGGTGTACTGGTCACCACCATTTGCTTGCTGGGCTTATCCTCCATCAGTTGCTTTTCTAAGACCTTCTTCTGTAGCTGTTTAATTTCATCCTCTTCCTTTTGCTTACCTTCCCTCCATCTCTCCACATGGTGTTGGGCTATATCAGTGAACTCCAACACACTCTTTGCAGTGATGCCCACCATTTTCTCGCATTCCAGCCTCACCTGATCTGGGAGTTCCTCCAAACAGCTTGCCAGGAATAGGTATTTGGTGGTTTCCTTTCCTGGTTCTTCATTCCAGGCCTGTCTCCACAGGCTTTTTGCCTTTTTCATATACACTGGCACACTCTCCTCTCCTTCCAGTGTCAGCGTTTTCATCAACTGAGGTCTTGGTTGGGTCGGATATTTGCATCTTATGGCATCCCATATTTGTCCGCGATGCTGATGAAATCGAGTTGCTGATGCCACCATTCCTCTTACTCCCCCCTGTGTCATGATCTCCCGACATTCTTGATCGCCCATGCATCTGTTCATAACCGCTGCCATGTCTCCTAACGTAAGTTTGTCTGCAGCAGTTAGGCTTTCAAAAGCTTTGACCCACCTATCTCCAGACTCTTCTGGGGTAGGGAGAGCGTCCACTAGGGTTTGTATGTCTCTGTGGGCCCATGGCTTGTAAATGGCACCACCCCCTGGTGTGTCTCTCATTGGGTATTGGCCCCTGGTTTCTTGCTCCCGGGTTCTGGCTCTAGTGTAGTGGGAAGGGGCATCACATGGGTCCCACACATTTCCTTCAAATTTTCCACAAAGTACTTTGAAATCACTTCTCTCTTGCTCCACCGGTTCCTCCTGTTCCCCTAAGTCAATAAAGTGTCCCCTCGGAGGTGTGGGTGTTCTGTACCTCCTTGGTGGTGTACTAACTCTACTTCCCTTCTTTCTCTCCTCACTCAGGTCCCTTCTCGTTTTCTACATTTCCTGTAGCTGCTCTGCCCCTCTTCTCACTTCCTCTTCCATTTCTTTCAACTTTCTTCTGTTCTTTTCTATCACCATTAACTCCCTTTCTCCCTTTCTACCTGGTTCGCCTTCAATAGGAATGCCATCAGAAGATTGGATCCAGCCATCTTCTAGCCACTCCTTATACAATTTTTCTCCTCTTCGTTTCCATTCTTTTCCATCCTTTCCCCCGTGGATTTCCAATGTGGATTTCAACTTCTCCAATATTCTGTCTGATTCTTTTAATGCCATTTTATTACTAGATTTCAACCTGTTAATTATCCCCTTCATTCTATAGATTTATAGGACAGTTTTAAATACTTCTATTCTGTACTTTGTAATGATAACCTTTATGTTACTAACCACTCCCTCCAACTTTACTTTCAACTCCGCCCTAATATTAAAACATATTCCGCCGAACCTAGCCGTACCCTCCTAGTTACGAACCTTGCAGGTCGCTAATATTTATCTAAAATTTCCCGAACCTAGCCGTACCCTCGTAGTTACGAACCTTGCCAAATCTAATTACTAAGCCAATTATTCCCTCCTGATATTTAAAAATATTCCGCCGAACCTAGCCGTACCCTCGTAGTTACGGACCTTGCCGGTGTAATTACTAAGCCAATTATTCCCTATACTATTCAAACCTAGCCGTACCCTCGTAGTTACGGACCTTGCCGATAAAACAATACTCTAATGTATCAGGGCTTCACAGTCACATTTACCAAATCACAGGTTTGCATGGTATTACTTATCTATTCATAGCTTGACATTCACATTTACCAAATCACAGGTTTGCATGATATTACTTATCTATTCATAGCTTGACATTCACATTTACCAAATCACAGGTTTGCATGGTATTACTTATCTATTCATAATAATTCATAATTCAGTTCACTTACATCAAACAGGTGTTTCACAAAATTAATTTGGATAAAGCCAATGTGCAGAACTTTAGTTATTCACAATAGGTGTCTGCTTACCTTTTTAGTTGACCGGACTCTTTATGAAACACACCGTTCAACGATAGCGATGTCCAATCGGCTGGCCAATCTCCCGCAAAGTTCCTCTACCAGATCACTTCGGGGTCACCAATTGTTAAGGTTGCGTCAATTCAAATCTGGTATTGGAACAAAAGGATTACTACGCCGTTTAAATCATCTATGTATTTTATTCTAGCAAACCCTTAAATGGTAAACATGAAGTTCGTATATACAGGCTCACTGTGACACCACGCAGGGCAAACAGCAAGCAGCGCATGAGAAGAGAGAGAGAGAGAGAGAGCGCAAGAGAGCGCGCGAGAGAGTCAGCGAGCAGCGCTATAGAAGAGCGCCTAGAGAAGCGCATAGCCTAGAGAAGAGCGAGTCCTATCCTTTGTTCTTCCTTAAATACTCCGACAGAATAGTTACCGCTCCTTGCTGGCCTGTCGGAGTAGAGGCTGAGTGTGGTTTAAACTTACTCAGCCTATCGTTGGCGTGCAGGCTGGTCCCAGCCTCGTGACGCAATCCAGTTGACGGAAACAGTTCCTTATCTCGTGTTTACAACAAGACACAGTTCTATTGTGAAACCCTTAAGCTAGCACATTGCTTCCACATAGCTCCCCCCTACCCAAACCTACAGCAGTTCTAAAGCTCTATGATCACACAATACATTCAGTTAATAACTCTTGTTGTAGATTAACATATTAATTAGCTAAACATGTATCAGCCCTTACAGGAGCAATTAGGAGATTTACAAGATTATGTAATGGAGTCCAGACTGACAGATGGGCTTGATGCTGATGTCTCTGAATGAAGAGACCCATGAAGCAAACCTCTGTAATATCCAGGATGGAGTGTCATGCAATCGACGCCTCCTGCCACCTGACTGCACATGTCCATAACCTGTAATACACTACATAGATGAAAATAACTTCATCACCCACTGGAGACTTGAAGATAGAACCTCACCAGAGCTGTTCATGTCAGTGTGTTAGACAGCCAAATCCTTAGATAGCCCATAGATATAGAAATGTAATTATATTTCTGGTTAGACAGCTCAAGTTGTGCTCTACACACAACTGATTTTGATTTGTTAGGTAGTGTAGGCATACTATCTTTATAGGCTTCCATCCATAGATTATTTTGTTGATGTATCAAGCTGGGCAATGTTTGTGCAATGTCCACATGTAGCCTACACCTGTAGTGATATTAGTTCTGGGATTTGTCTCCTGGGAAAGATCTAACATCGCACGCAAGGAGAGACGAGACAAAACTAGCCAGTTATGTTGTGGGACAGCTGAGCTGATTGCATTCAACTCGCAGTATTTGATATAGTTTCCATGGCAAATGTGAGACATTCGGTTGGCCCAGTGGCCGGCAGTGGGAGAAGATTGAACTAGATTGATTTTGGCCGACATTCTGCAAATTATCTCATAAATTAAACATTTGATCTCCATATAGTTTTCTGTTTCCAAAACTAGAATCTATAACAAACAGAGTGCACTAGATAGTGAGCGTTTTCCTAATGAATGCATATTCAGTAAGGCACAAATGGTCTTTATCCTCTTCTTGGCGGTAGCTAGCTAGCTAGCTTGTCCCAAGTAGATATCTAGCTGGCTAGCTAATTCACAACAACAACAAAAAAAACATACTTGGCTTAAATAGCTAGAAATCGATTTCTTTGCAAGTTGTCCCACTACTAGTAAGTTACTCCTTCTGTGAATCAACTTTTTTTCATAATAAGAAACATATGCCATCAATAAAGGAGGAAAATATTTTTTCCAGTTTCCAACAGACGTTGAAAGGTATGTAATAAATAATGAGAAGATGCATTTGGAGTAATTATTGCATGGTGAGGCACACGTCATTGGCTGTATAATCAGTAGTGTGCTGTATCCATGACTACCAATCAAATCAATCACCAAAGCAATGATCACTGATAGATAAAACAGGCTAGCTACCCGTAATGAAATAAATCTATGGCTGGGTTTAACACAACTAGCATGAGGCAGCATGGCTAGCTAACGTTAGTTTACCAATGTGCCTAGCCATATTACATCCAAGGCTATCCCAGGGTATGCTGTACAATCAATAAAAGCCATCATGTGACACTGCGTCATTGCAAAGTAATTTATTGAGCTGTAGAACATCATTAACTACCTCTTAAATTATGGTAGATGTCTGTAAAACATTGTATAGGTGTCAGCCTTTATTCAAATGTTTCATAGGACAGGATAAAGTGTGAGTCTTTATTCTAATGTTTCATAGGACAGGATAACGTGTGGGTCTTTATTCTATAATATGATCTCTGTTATTGGGGGTGTTGCTAATCAGGCATTGGTTGTTATGGTGGTATCTCACAGAGAGGAAGGTAAGTTTTGATTGAAGAGAAGGAGTGTGACGTAGACCCTAGAAATCTGCAGACTACAGGGATGAGTCCATATACACTACTAAATATAAGGTCCTCATTTGGGTACTGGTCACAGGAGCAGCAAGAAAGGCTGCCTTTCTTATGACTTCTGGAGTCTATGTCACACTCCTCTTACACATACAGAGAGAAAAATGATGGGGCTGCTGTTTTAAATTAACTGGCCAATAAAAATAAAATATTAAGGGCAAAAGAACAAAGACACTGGACAGAGGAAGATATGGCTTTTTCTTTGCAACTCTGTCTAGAAGGCCAGCATCCCGGAGTCTCCTCCTCACTGTTGACGTTGAGACTGGTGTTTTGCAGGTACTATTTAATGAAGCTGCTAGATGAGGACTTGTGAGGCGTCTGTTTCTCAAACTAGACACTCTAATGTACTTGTCCTCTTGCTCAGTTGTGCGCCGGGGCCTCCCACTCCTCTTTCTATTCTGGTTAGAGACAGTTTGCACTGTTCTGTGAAGGAAGTAGTACACCCACAAATGCTGATGCTAACAGGTCTAAAGAAGGCCAGTTTTATTTATTGCTTTTATTGAACCCTGCATCGTCAAACTGCTTGGCATCTCTAAACGGACTGTCCAATGCAGAATGGAGCAATACAGTATTGCGGTTAGGGCAACATACAGCCAAATGACAAACGAGGAGCTGGTCAATCTGGTGGCCACAATCAAAACAATTAGGCTACAGGATGGTAAGATGACATCTGAAAGCACTGGGTCATTGAGTCCAGTGGACCCGAGAGTGGGACTCAATACAGGAAAGAATGGCACGACTTGGATGTGTTGTCAGAAGAACATACTCTGTTCGGCGTCCTCTTTCCCTAATACATGTGGACACCAACCACAAGTTGATCAGGTAAACAGACCACCTTCAGCTCGGGGATACACATTTAGTCATATAACTCATAGCCCATACAATTCTGCCTCTGTTATATTTCACTCTTTTACGGCTGTGCCCTGTGTAAACATGTTAACATGTACAATTTAGACACACAGACAGACATTTGGAGAAGAAAGATCTCAAAACATGATTTAAGTGAGGGTAATAATAGTTTACTTAATATACAGTCTGGTTAAATGAACAGGTAAGTGAATATTCAGCATGGTTAAATTAACTGTGCATGTAAATGTACAGTTAAATGTACAAGTCTGTCAGGCTCTGGCCATAGGGAAGCCTTTGGCTCCTCTATTTAGCCATGGTCAGAGCATGACAGATCTAGAATTCTAGGTCTATGGTGTTTTGTGTTGGGTCCCCAATTCGAGGCAGCTGCTAAGCGTTGTCTCTGATTGGGGATCCTATTTAAGTAGTCATGTTCCACACCTGGGTGTGGTTCATTGTCTTGAATGTAGAAGGAGTGTTTGTGCCTGTACTAGTAAGTACTTTGTCTTGTCTTGTTTTGTTAGTTCTGCATTTGGTTAACTAATAAACTGTCGAACTACAACTACGCTGCGCCTTGGTCTGCCTACACACCACGTTGTGGCAGAATGAACCACCATACTGAGACCAAGCAGCGCTCATCTGGAGAGCTGAAGCTACGAGAGGAGTGAGTAGGACAGCGTCGTCATCGGGGCTCACGAAGGCAACCCCAAGATATATTTTGGGGGTGGTCTGGCCTAGAAGAGGAAGCGCCAGTACCACTCTCCATGTGGGGTCGCGAAGAGGAGGAGCACCGATGGGGGACTAATTCGGGTGAAGAGGAGCAATACCTGGCTGGAGTATACAGGAGTATTATGGAGCTATGCAGGCGGAATTGGGAGGTCGTCGAAAACGAGAAGACGGAGTTGGCGTTAATGGTGCCCACAGTGTGCATCCCCAGTCCGGGTCGTTCAGTGCCAGCCTTCCACGCCGAGTCTCCAGTGCGCCTCTCCAGTCCGGTACGCGACGTGCCGGCTCCCCGCACTCGCCCTGAAGTGCGTGTCAACAGTCCGGTGCCACCTGTGCCGGCTCCACGCATCAGGCCTCTAGTGCGCCTCTCCAGTCCCGTATGCCCTGTGCCGGCTCTCCGCACTCGCCCTGAAGTGCGTGTCACCAGTCAGGTGCAACCTGTGCCGGCTCCACACACCAGGCCTCCAGTGCGCCTCTCCAGTCCGGTATGCCCTGTGCCGCCTCCACGCACTCGCCCTGAAGTGTGTGTCACCAGTCCGGTCCACAGCCCGGAGCCTCCAGTGATGGTCCACAGCCCAGAACCTCCCGTGACGGTCCACAGCCCGGAGGCTCCAGAGACGGTCCACAGGCCGGAGCCTTCCGCTGTGCCGGTGTCCAGTCTGGACCCGGTCGTCTGCCCCACTCCATGGCCGGAGCCGTTCGCCACACCGGTGTCCAGTCCGGGCCCGGTCGTCTGCCCCGCTCCATGGCCGGAGCCGTTCGCCACACCGGCGCCCATTCTAGGACCAGTTGTCCATATGGACTCCCAGGAACTTGTATGACCCAACCATTTCCACATCCATCTCCTGTATAGGGACTGCAGTTGGTTGGGCCTGGGTTCTCCTGAAGTCCACCACCATCTCCTTTGTTTTGCTGATGTTGAGCTGAAGGTGGTTCTGCTCACACCACACCACAAAGTCATTGATTGTGCTCCTGTACTCCTCCTCCTGCCCACCCCTGATGCACCCTACAATTGCAGAGTCATCCGAGAACTTCTGTAATTGGCATTTCAGAGTTATATCTGAAGTCCGAGGTGTAGAGGGTGAACAGGAAGGGGGACAGTACCGTTCCCTGGGGGGCCCCTGTGTTGGTCACTGCCCGTTCTGACACACAGCTCTGTAGCCGCACAAATTGTGGCCTACCGGTCAGGTAGTCCGTAACCCAGGAGACTAAGGGTGCTTCCACTTTCATCCTCTTCATCTTCTCATCCAGTAGCTGGGGCTGAATGGTGTTGAAGGCACTGGAGAAGTAAAAAAACAAACCCTCACAGTGCAACCTGCGTTGTCCAGATGAGTGTAGGCCCTCTGCAGAAGGTAGATGATTGCATCATCACCCCCGATGTTGCGCTGGTATGCGAACTGCAGGGGGTCTGAGGTGAGCGAGGACTAACCTTTCCAGGGTCTTCATGATGTGGGAAGTTAGCGCTACAGATCTGAAGTCATTCAGGACAGTGGGGTGCTCCTTCTTGGGCACTGGGACCAGGCAGGATGTTTTCCACAGCACAGCCCTTTCCAGGCTCAGGCTAAGGTTGAAGGATCGCTGGAGTATTCCACACAATTGGTCAGCACAGACCCTAAGCACCCTTGGGCTGATGCCATCAGGGCCCGCCGCTTTCCACTGATGTAGTCTCTCCAGCTCTCTCTTCACTTGGTTGGTGCTGAAAGTCAGCCCAGGTGGGGAGGTGGGGAGAAGGGGGGTGTTGAGGATCAGTCCAGAGATGGGGGGAAGGAAGGTGTTGCAGATCAGTCCAGAGGGAGCGGGGGCGGAGGTGGGGAGGGGGGGTCGCTGATTGTCTCAACAGAGGTGTTGTGAGCAAAGTGGGGTTGGGACAGCCGTGAGGGTTTGTGGCCTGGGGAGCTGGAGGAGAGGAGGACAGGGACAGTATTGAACCTGTTAAAAAATTTGTTCAGCTCATTGGCTCTCTCCTGGGTCCCCTCCGTCTGCACACTGTTTGACTTTTTGAAGCCAGTGATATTTCTCATACCCTTCCACACTTCTCTCACCTGGCTTTGCCTCAGCTTGTCCTCCATCTTCTCCTTATACCCTCTCTTCCCCTCAGCAATCCGCAACTTCAGCTCCCTCTGGATGTATTTAAATTCGTCCCTGTCTCCCTCCTTGAAGTCCCTCTTCTTCTCATTCAATTTGATATAGTCCGTTATGCAGTCTGTAAGTCCATCAATGTCCTCCCCATGAGCCTCACAGAGCACTTCCCAGTCTGTTGTTTCTAAGCAGTCCTGTAGGGCCTCATTCGCCTCCGGGGACCATCTCCTAATGGTCCTAGTGGTTGCTAGCTGTTGTTGAACCATAGGCCTGTAGAGTCGGGTGAGGTGGACAAAGCACCAAAAGCACATTACTCTTGTTCCATGAGCATGTGGGCTTGAAATTAACACTAGATCATGTTTTTAAGGACACAACGCCCATCTGAGCGCAAGCGAGTTGACATAAAACAGGTAAATTACTAATCCTTGTGCAACAGTTTGAAAATAGCAGAGCTCTGGTTTTAATAGGTCGAAATTGCCAAAGAACATGCGCTTGACACTAGCGTTGCCTTAACACCATCCGAAAATAGAGCCCCCAGTCTGTAATACCAACAGGTTTCAAGCAGACCACGATAGTCCCTGTGCCCAAGAACAACAAGGTAACCTGTCTAAATTACTATCGCCCTGTAGCACTCACATCTGTAGCCATGAAATGTTTTGAAAGGCTGGTCATGGCTCAGATCAACACCATCATCCCAGACACCCTGGACCCACTCCAATTTGCATACCGCACCACAGAAGACGCAATCTCTATTGCACTCCACACTGCCCTTTCCCACCTGGACAAGAGGAACACCTACAGTGGGGAGAACAAGTATTTGATACACTGCCGATTTTGCAGATTTTCCTACTTACAAAGCATGTAGAGGTCTGTAATTTTTATCATAGGTACACTTCAACTGTGAGAGACGGAATCTAAAACAAAAATCCAGAAAATCACATTGTATGATTTTTATATAATTAATTTGCATTTTATTGCATGAATTAAGTATTTGATCACCTACCAACCAGTAAGAATTCCGGCTCTCACAGACCTGTGGTCAGAGCGTTGGGCCAGTAACCAAAAGGTTGCTGGATAAAATCCTTCAGCCAACAAAGTTAAAACCTGTTTATGTGTCATTGAGCAAGACACTTAACCCTAATTTGCTCCAGGGGCGCCGTACTACTGTGGCTGTCCCTGTAGATAGGCTGTCATTGTAAATAAAAATTTGTTCTTAACTGACTTGCCTAGTTAAATAAAGGTTAAATCTACTTTTGCACTAACCTTTTTGTCTCATCACATACACTGCTTCTACTTTTTATCTGTCACTTTATTTATTCCTAGTTATATGTACATACTGTATTTACCTCAATTACCTTGTGGCCATCTTCATTATTTATTATCTACTAGCAACATAACATGACAAAACTCTTTGGGCACTTTAATAGCCGCCCGCTGTAGTGCTGTAGTAACTCTGGTGGCGTCAGTGGGCTTGGAGCCTACATTGACTGTGGGCACAGAACAGTTTTCTCATGGTTAATACACTATAAAACTGTTAGTAGCCATTGTAATTGTTTGGGACAAAGTGAGCCCTGCATATGACTGAAGCGCCAGGGGTTCACCTGACCCAGTCTGGCTGCCACATCCTCACGAAGCGGTCCAACATTCTTCCCGTCTTCTCACATGCTGGCCGGTAAACAGTGGTTGTCGTGCACTGCAGCCACCACTAGGTCATTCCGGACGTCAAAGCTGCAATGTATTGTTGGTATATGAGTGTCGTACACAAAAGTACGTAGAAAACAACGCTCCATCGCTGCGTTTAAGTAGTTTGCATAAAGTGTGTGTAGCGGTCTTTAGAGACTTTAGCTAGCATGTTTCGGTGGTTGAATTTGTATTTATGGATTTTTATGTGTTTAGGGCCCTTGTGCCAAACAGTTAACTAAAATGATCCCAAAAAATTATAATGTTAATTTATCTTAGAAATGACAAGTATATTTTTGTGGGAACCTTTTGACTGTATAGTTTTGCAGGACATTTGCAGTAGTAAAAGTTAGGGAGAAATTTAAATTAAAAGACATCCAAGTGGTGTAGTGGTCTAAGACACTCCATCTCAGTGCTAGAGGTGTCACTACAGACAAACTGGTTTGAATCCAAACTGTGTCACAACCGGCAGTGATTGGGAGTCCCATAGGGCGGCGCACAATTGGCCCAGCGTCATCCAAGTTTGGCTGTTGTAGGCTGTCATTGTAAATAAGAATTTGTTCTTAATTGACTTGCTTAGTTAAGTAAAGGTTTAAAAAAAAAAAAAAAAAAAGTTTTACCATAACAATTAAAATGACAGTAACCAACACAGTATGACACATAATTAGTCTACCATACTGTATCCTTCCCCATTTAGTGAATCAGGAAGCCAGTGTTTGGGAAGGGGAAAAGAGGGGGATGAGGGACGAGGGATATGTCCATCTGCTTTGGGAAATTAAGCATGATCAATTCATCTGGACTGTCACCCATCTACTGTTACGTCCGCTAAGGGGCCAAGCGGCCATCTGCTCCAATGGAAAGGTCGCTGGTGTCCATCGATCTGCTATTGATCCCACAAATTGTTTAATGATAAAGAAGGTTAATTAACAATTTGCGCTAATTTAAGCCCCATTGATTAATTCATACAGAGTGATGCCTGAAAATAGCCCAAGTTGGTTATGAGTGAACAATGGATGACAGCTGAGTGACTGCTAAATGGTGGCTTTGTGAAGCTGCCGGGATGTTTGCGTTCTGCAATTGAGTTGAGCGTATTGAACTGAGTTCAACATATTGTATTTATAAAGCAGCCAGATAGCCGTCGTGTTATATTTGAGGATCACCATTTGCTCACTGTCTGTCTGCTGTCAAAGGACAAAGCTGCTGACAAGCTTCCTATTCTAATTTGATCAAAACTCTATTCAACTTTATTCTATTGAACCAGGTTTTGAGTTCAGTCAAAAACAAAATGGCTATCCTCTTGTTCAGGGAGAGAGAACGTAAGGTTGAGATTCCTTTGTGTTTCACATTGTAAATGTAATTTAGTTGTTAGTGAGTGAATCCAAATGTGAATTGCAATGCAGAATGTAATTTTTTTGTAAATAATAATATGATACAGTAACTTAACAGACACTTATTTCCTAAGCATTACACGGTTCACACATACATTTGTGCAACTGGTGTCGTGGATCCCTGTTTTACTGTAAACTAATACCCTATATCACTTTACTAATCCTAAAAGTCTTAAGAGTAAATACAAATACGCCATGCAATCCACGCTGACACACACACTCACAGGACACCACATAGAAGTGTTTCCCACACTCGGTCTGTGTCAGGTGTCAGACCATGACTAATCTATGTGTTTGGTGACAGCAGTGTCACTTTTTGTTTGTCAACAGATACTGTTCCTCTCTTATCTAACTCCAGACCCTCAAGAAACAATCACTGTAGAGGAAACAGAAGTGTTTTTTATTTTTTTTATTTCACCTTTATTTAACCAGGTAGGTCAGTTGAGCACAAGTTCTCATTTGCAACTGCGACCTGGCCAAGACAAAGCAAAGCAGTGCGACAAAAACAACACAGAGTTACACAATAAACAAAACATAGTCAAAAACACAATAGAAAATCTATATACAGAGTGCAAAATGTAGTGCAAAATGCAGTAAGATTAGGAGGTAGGACAATAAATAGACCAAAGTGGTGAAATAAATTACAGATTATCATCATTAACACAGGAATGAAGGATGTGCAAATTATGATTTGCAAATAGAGATACTGGAGTGCAAGATTTGTGAAAATAACAAAAATAAATAAGGGGATGAGGTAGTAGTGTGGGCTATTTACAGAAGGGCTATATACAGGTGCAGTGATCGATAAGCAGCTTTGACAGCTGATGCTTAAAGTTATTGAGGGAGATAGGAACCTCTAGCTTCAATGATTTTTGCAATTCGTTCCAGTCATTGGCAGCAGCGAACTGGAAGGAATGGCGGCCAAAGGAGGTGTTGGCTTTGGGGGTGACCAGTGAGATATACCTGCTGGAGCGCATGCTACGGGTGGGTGTTGCTATAGTGACCAGTGAGCTGAGATAGGGTGGGGATTTACCTAATAAAGACTTATAGATGACCTGGAGCCAGTGGGTTTGGCGACGAATATATAATGAAGGCCAGCCAACGAGAGCATACAGGTCGCAGTGATGGGTAGTGTATGGGGCTTTGGTGACAAAACGGATGGCACTGTGATAGACTACATCCAATTTGCTAGGTAGAGTGTTGGAGGCTAGTTTGTAAATGACATCGCCGAAATCAAGGATCGGTAGGATAGTCAGTTTTACAAGGGCATGTTTGGCAGCATGAGTGAAGGAGGCTTTGTTGCGGAATAGGAAGCCAATTCTGGATTTAATTTTGGATTGGAGATGGTTGATGTGATTCTGGAAGTTAAGTTTACAGTCTAACCAGATGCCTAGGTATTTGTAGGTGTCCACGTATTCTTATTCGGACCCGTCGAGAGTAGTGATGACAGTCCGGTGGGCGGGTGCTGGCAGCGTTCGATAGAAAAGCATGCACTTAGTTTTACTAGCGTTTAAGAGCAGTTGGAGGCCATGGAAGGAGTGTTGTATGGCATTGAAGCTTTTTTGAAGGTTAGTAAACACAGTGTCCAAAGAGGGGCCAGATGTATACAGAATGGTGTCATCTGCGTAGAGATGGATCAGAGAGTCACCAGCAGCGAGAGCGACGAAGTGTGTGTGGTCTGCCACGATCACCGTCATGGCGAAGGCTAAACTTGGGATGGGAGAGAGAGAATGGAGGAGAGAGGCTCTTTAAGTGTAGTAGTCTGTCTAATGTTTAACTAATGTATAATTTCCAGGTTAAGATGGATGGTTTTCCACTCAATGCTCAGACAGTGTTATAGTGTCATTTCTGGCCAGCAGTAGGCAGTGTTGACCAGGGTCTCTACAGCTACTGTTATACAGTTACATGGTAAAACACTCCTTAATAGTTTTGCCCTGAATGCCAGCTTTTCTTGTCGAATTTTTGGGAACATTCATACAACATTCACACAACTTGAAATAACTTAAATCAGAGAACTACATTTCACAGCATTTTCAGCCATCCCCAGAAACTTTGGGAAACCAAATGTAAATTATATCCAGACGGGTTTTTCCAGGTGTCCTTCTTCAACCCCCCCACACACACACACCTTCCAACGACCAAACACAATGCAGGCATCTCTGCCACACCCACCTCCCTGAGCCTGGGAGAGAGGAGTGGGTCTTTGTTGGTGAATGACCACTCTGTGTGAGCAGTGGCTGTGTGTCATTTTGTCTGTACTTTTGGGGCTGCCTTCGAAACCCAAAATTACGTTTCTACCTCCTGGCAGTAGACCAACCCTGACTAGCTATCACCATCACGAGTGTCACATCCCTATGGGGTGAAGTAAGTGTCCCTCGCGAGTCACACACACACAGACATAAACACAGACAAGCTCACACACGCATACGTACACATACACATGGAAACGGTGTTGTGGCAAGCCCCACAGGCCAGAATGTGTCCTGAACGCACCTGTGTTGGCACCACCTTTGCCCATTTATGCCCGCTACTCCCTGGCTGGCACACAGAGGCTCCGCTGAGCTCAAGTCTCCTCTCACATCCGAACAGGCGCCATGCCACCCTGCCCGCCCCTCACCCCCTCTCATGTCCACTCTAAAGGGTCTTTCATGTCTACGTGGGCATGTCATATATTTTTGCAATGATTTCACTTCCCATAATGTTTCTACTGGATGTTTGCATTGGCTGCAGTCTGAATAATTGGAGTGAAATGGAAGTGACAGGGAACGTGTTGATGTTAGTAATTTCGAGGAAGTGTGTGGTGTATTTTGAGTTTGGACACGCATGTGTGTCAGATATGCTAATAAATGGAACTGAGGTCCTTCGTGAGTGAGTTGTGTGTGTGTTTGGCTCTTGGCTGTACTATCCAGCAGAGGTGCTAATGAGCCTTGAAAGAGAGCAGATTTACTAATCACACAAGCATGTACACACACACACTTTCCCTCATCTTCATCTTTCTCTCTTCTTTCACTTCTTCCCGCGCTGTCAGTGACTGTTAGAATGTTTCAGAGGATTAGACAATAACAATTGACATCAGTCTTAGGATGAGGAGGACCTTGGCCTTTAAAGCTGCTACAGTTTGTTACTGTGTCTGAGTAGCAGCAATGCCACTATTATCTACAGGCTCCTTAGGAGATTCACTGGGGATGACATCATCTCGAGTGTATGTGTGTGGTGGGTGGGGGGAGGGAGGGAGGGAAATGTGTCTGTGGAAGGGAGGGGGGTTGGAGTGTGTATGGTGTGTGACTCGGCTGGGGACCAGAGACTACAGCAGGAACAGACACTGACTCACCGTCTGTGACTTTATATGTTAATATGTGTTTCCAGCTCTCTCTTTTCCCACTAAAACTGGCCTGCTGTTTCCCCTCCCCCATCCACCCCTCATTCCCTCCATTATATTCTGTCACTGTGTCCTCTCAGCCCTTTCGATCTATCCCTGACCTCTGACAGTGCCCTGTTGACTCAAGAGGCTAAAGAAGCCACAAAGTGCTCCTCGTGCCTCCAGCCCAAATAGCTTTACAACCTGTATGGGAGTGGAGGGAGGGAAGGAAGGGGGGGGGGCAGAGAAGAGAAGAGATAACTATACAGTGTAGTTTTAGGTCATCAGACGCTAATATTCAATGACATACTCATATCCTAACATAAGATAAAATATTAAACAACAACTAATGTAGAGTCTTATCTGGAGGGCAGGTGAGCATCATTAGTTATGCACTACATACTCACAAAACCATCCAGGAATGTATAGGAATGCCTAGGAATGTGGCGTTATTGTACGTGTGAGAATGTGTGCTGTACATCAGTAACATACACAAACGTGTTACCTAAGATTCTGTTTTTTCCGGCCTTTAAATTAAGTGTCAAAGGGGCAGCATTTGTTCGCTCATCTCTACTTTAACCACTCCCTCTCTCAACACCCTCTCATTCTCTTTTCTCATCGCCTCTTCATCAGTCCCTCACTCACTTTCGCTCTCTCTCCCTTTGTCCCGAACGGATCGTCCAAACACTCACTTACCTTGCACAACGTCCCCATTGTCACATTCCCTTCACTTTCCTGCACTTTATGACACAATCACTCACTAAATTTAATTCAAATCAATTCAATATAACTTAAATGTTATATTGAGGTAGAGACGTAATGTTGGGTTTCAAGAATATGACTGTAGAAATACCTGAAATACTGTAGCTTGGTGCTACTTTCTTAACTGATCTTTACTTTGTACCAACACAACACTCAGCATTGTCCTGACCACGATGTCCAAAAAGTGTGTCATAGTCATCTGATTTTTTGCCGCGCCAAGATTCACAATGTTGCATGTACAAGTATCTTCCTGTGCAGGCGCCAAACTCAGAGGCCAAACTCTGAAGTGTGCAGAATATCATACTCCTTTTTAGTCAAGTCACTTATTTTGTTTTGCAACTTTTCAATAACACAATAAGATGGAGAAGGAGAACGAGGAATAGAAAGAGTAGATGTGTACAGTATGAGGGGTCCAATCAACCAATCCTATTGAGATGTGTCTGTGGCTAACTCTGTCCTCTCCGGGGAGTATATATTGGCAGCGATAAGGATGCCACTGTGTGCCGGCTGGCGCGGAGACAGAGATGGCACTTACAGCACCAGCCAGGGGAAAGATAACACTGGCGCCCCACAGGGCAAGCAGACAAGCTCATTCAGCTCAATTCTTTTTCCTTCGTGAAGAACCGAGGTCACAGCCATTTACGATCAGTAGGGCACACACACATATATCCGTGCACACAAGCACGCGCACACACACACCCACATCCACACACACACTAAGCGAAGCCCCTCAGAGAAAACACATACATATTTGTTTCAGCCCTCACACACACCCTTCAATTGTTTGAAATTCCACTGAATAATGTTGACCCCTGAGGTGGTCGAAAGACGCATGCAGACACGTAATATGTCATAAGCCTCACAACACGAAGTCATGATGCCCTCCGCAGACGAGGCTGCATGCAGCTATAGGATAAAACGTGTCTTTATCTGGTGTGACCTACTCGGGCGAGCCACACTAGTGGAGACCAAATACAATTTTAAAAAATAACAAAAAGCCAACAAAACGTGGAAGACAAAAAATGGGGACCGGGTCTTTAGCCCTTTTGAGCCAAGGCCTAGAGCCGCACTACTCAGTTTCCCCTATATTCAGCAGTGGCCCACTGACTGGAAGTCTATGGGAACAGCTAGCATGTCAGTGCGCTAAAGCTAGAGGGCCTGGAGTGCACACACTGAAACAGTCACATAGTAAGAGAGAATGGGAAAGAGAAAGAAAGGGAGAGAGAGAGAGAAAGAGAGAGGAAAGAAAAATGAGAAAGCGGGAAAAAGCGGAGGAGGGTGGGGGGGAGGTGTCCTTAGTGCCTCCTAGCTTGCCATTCTGGTCGCCCAGACAAAGGGTCATTGTCCCCAGGGCTCTGCACATGTCAACAATGGACTGAGTGACAGGCGACTCCAAACCTCAGGGCCAGCAATGGCTGCTTTGTTTAGAAGGGCTTGTATTGTGGGGGACAATGGCCTTGGTGCTCTGTTCTGGCTCTCTGTGTGGAGAGAGCTAGGTAGCGGCCCGAACCTGGAAGCTTCAAAACAAACTATTGCGCATCTCTGTATCTTTCGCTAGTCCTTCCCTCTTCTCCATTTCTTTTTGTGACCAATGTTTTTTTTTCTACCTCTTACAGCTATTAGGGCTTTAGGCGCAATGCTGCTTTCCCTCTCTTTCTTCTCTCGCGCCATTCTGTTCTCACTCTACTTCTTTCTTTACTCTTGAGGCTGAAGTTTGTCATAAGGATCAGAGGCCTCATGCCCATAAGGGGCACACGGGCACATGCCCCCTTTAAATTTGTCCCATTTAAAGAAAAATATTTGTATTTATTTAATTTTTGTTGTTGTTTCTCTGTAATACTACTAGCCACCTAGCAATTTTATGAAGTTGGCTTTAGCTAGCCCAGATAGGTTCCTATTCTCCCAACCTCACAACTAGCTACCAAGAAGCCATTTCAACCATTTAGGGTAGCTATATTGTCTAACTATCTTAGCTGGCAGGCACGCTGGCAAGTTTGGTAGACTTTAGAAAAGCAAGCAATATCCAAATGTACTGAATAAGACTCGCATTCCTTTCAATCTTTTACCCAGATTTCAGCAGAGATGTAGATAAGCATACAGTAGCGGTGCATGGGTAAAATCACTGAGGAAGCCATGCCAAGCCAGTAAAAAAGCCATATTACAACCTATGTCATGATAATTGAGTTGTGTTCATTCACCACTGGGATATACAATAAGGCTGAGACAACAACAAGACAACAGTCACACAGTGGTGGAATAAATTCAAGTCCACAAAGAAAATGTGCATGTAACAAACACCTACAGCACGGTCAAGCAAGTTTTCAACAGTTTACTAAACAACTACTGATCTAGAACCATGTAGTTACCGCCAGATAGCACAAATATGCAGAAAAATAGATTCACTTAGATCTGTGGACCATACTTTTTTAATGGCTAGCTTAGAATATGAGCTTTCCAAAAGTTGTGTGTGTATACACTGGGGGCCAAAAGTTTGGAATATTACTCATTCAAGGGTTTTTCTTTATTTGCACAATTTTTTACATTGTAGAATAAAAGTGAAGCCATCAGAACTATGACATAACATATGGAATCATGTAGTAACCAAAAAGGTGTTAAACAAATCAAAATATATTTTAGATTTGAGATTCTTCAAAGTAGCCACCCTTTGCATTGATGACAGCTTTGTACACTCATGGCATTCTCTCAAATAACCAACAGAAAGATTGCATATGCACACTGTCAAATGGAGCACAAAGCTGGAAATCTATCCACATCCACATAAACTAGCCCTGGCATCGTTCTATGACAAACACAGAAGATTTTATATTGAATTCAATATAAGAAAATAGAGATAGAGGGAAAGAGAATAGACCCAATAGATACCAAAATATTCCTACATATTAGTGTCTAAAATAAGCTCTTAACAGAATGTTTCCATTAGGGGCGATGAACGCTTGATCGCCAACGGCTGATCACCATTTGGGTGTTTAGCTAGCTCATGGCATGCTAGGTAATGCTAGTAGCAATAGCCAATCCAACACTGCTGGATAACAGAAATCGGAGAAATCGGAGGAAAAGAGATTAGGGTTATGGTTAGGGTTAGCAGTACTTGCTGTACTTCTGCCAACGATTATGTCCTGAGACTAATCCACTAGCTAGTTAGTTGTAGCCACTATTTATTGACAACAGTAGAACAGAACTTTGATTGATCCTCGCCATCAATGACATCCCATCAGCAGCCAGACATGCCACATGAGCATATTGAACGACACAGGCAAGGTACAAACACAGCTAGTGAGCATTCGCAAAGAAAATGTAATAGAAAACAGCAGCGCAGCGAGTAACAGCAGCAGCAAACGCATACAGTGCCTTCAGAAAGTATTCATGCCCCTTGACTTATTCCACAGCCTGAATTCAAAATAGATTAAATCTGGGGGGGTTTCTCACCCATCTACACAAAATACCCTATAATGACAAAGTGAAAACATGTTTTTAGACATTTTTGCTAATTTAATAAAAATGAAATGCAGAAATATCTCATCTATATACAGTGGGAAGAACAAGTATTTGATACACTGATGATTTTGCAGGTTTTCCTACTTACAAAGCATGTGGAGGTCTGTAATTTTTATCATAGGTACACTTCAACTGTGAGAGACGGAATCTAAAACAAAAATCCAGAAAATCACATTGTATGATTTTTAAGTAATTAATTTGCATTTTATTGCATGACATAAGTATTTGATACATCAGAAAAGCAGAACTTAATATTTGGTACAATTAATATTTGGTGCAATTACAGAGATCATACGTTTCCTGTAGTTCTATACCAGATTTGCACACACTGCAGCAGGGATTTTGGCCCACTCCTCCATACACATCCTTCAGGTTTCGGGGCTGTCGCTGGGCAATACGGATTTTCAGCTCCCTCCAAAGATTTTCTATTGGGTTCAGGTCTGGAGACTGGCTAGGCCACTCCAGGACCTTGAGATGCTTCTTACGGAGCCACTCCTTAGTTGCCCTGGCTGTGTGTTTCGGGTCGTTGTCATGCTGGAAGACCCAGCCACGACCCATCTTCAAAGCTCTTACTGAGGGAAGGAGGTTGTTGGCCAAGATCTCGCGATACATGGCCCCATCCATCCTCCCCTCAATACGGTGCAGTCGTCCTGTCCCCTTTGTAGAAAAGCATCCCCAAAGAATGATGTTTCCACCTCCGTGCTTCACGGTTGGGATGGTGTTCTTGGGGTTGTACTCATCCTTCTTCTTCCTCCAAACACGGCAAGTGGAGTTTAGACCAAAAAGCTCTATTTTTGTCTCATCAGACCACATGACCTTCTCCCATTCCTCCTCTGGATCATCCAGATGGTCATTGGCAAAACTTCAGACTGGCCTGGACATGCGCTGGCTTGAGCAGGGGGACCTTGCGTGTGCTGCAGGATTTTAATCCATGACGGCATAGTGTGTTACTAATGGTTTTCTTTGAGACTGTGGTCCCAGCTCTCTTCAGGTCATTGACCAGGTCCTGCCGTGTAGTTCTGGGCTGATCCCTCACCTTCCTCATGATCATTGATGCCCCACGAGGTGAGATCTTGCATGGTGCCCTAGACCGAGGGAGATTGACCGTCATCTTGAACTTCTTCCATTTTCTAATAATTGGGCCAACAGTTGTTGCCTTCTCACCAAGCTGTTTGCCTATTGTCCTGTAGCCCATCCCAGCCTTGTGCAGGTCTACAATTTTATCCCTGATGTCCTTACACAGCTCTCTGGTCTTGGACATTGTGGAGAGGTTGGAGTCTGTTTGATTGAGTGTGTGGACAGGTGTCTTTTATACAGGTAACGAGTTCAAATAGGTGCAGTTAATACAGGTACTGAGTGGAGAACAGGAGGGCTTCTTAAAGAAAAACTAACAGGTCTGTGAGAGACGGAATTCTTACTGGTTGGTAGGTGATCAAATACTTATGTCATGCAATAAAATGCAAATTAATTATTTAAAAATCATACAATGTGATTTTCTGGATTTTTGTTTTAGATTCCGTCTCTCACAGTTGAAGTAGACCTATGATAACAATTACAGACCTCTACATGCTTTGTAAGTAGGAAAACCTGCAAAATCGGCAGTGTATCAAATACTTGTTCTCCCCACTGTAAGTATTCACATCCCTGAGTCAATATGTTACAATCACCTTTGGCAGCGATTACAGCTGTGTCTTTCTGGGTAAGTCTCTAAGAGCTTTGCACACCTGGATTGTACAATATTTGCACATTTATTTTTCAAGCTCTCTCATTCAATGTCGTCTTGGTAAGAAATTCCTGTGTATATTTGGCCTTGTGTTTTAGGATATTGTCCTACTTAAAAGTTAATTAATCTGTAAGTGTCAGGTGGAAAGCAGACTATACCAGATTTTCCTCTAGGATTTTGCCTGTGCTTAGCTCCATTTCGCTTCTTTTTTATGCTGAAAAACTCCCCACTGCTTAACGATTACAAGCATACCCATAACATGATGCAGCCCCTACTGCTTGAAAATATGAAGAGTGGTACTCAGTGATGTGTTGTATTGGATTATTACTTTAGTGCCTTGTTGCAAACAGGATGCATTTTTTGGAATATTTGTATTATGTACAAGCTTCCTTCTTTTCACTCTGTCAATTAGGTTAGTATTGTGGAGCAACTATAATGTTGTTGATCCACCATCAGTTTTTTCCTATCACAGCAATTAAATTCTGTAACTGTTAAAGTTCCTATTGGCCTCATGGTGAAATCCCTGAGCGATTTCCTTCCTCTCCTGCAATTGAGTTAGGAAAGACGTCTGTATCTTTGTAGTGTCTGACTTTTTTGATACACCATCTTAAGTGTAATTAATAACTTCACCATGCTCAAAGGGATATTCAATGTCTGCTTTTTTTAACCATCTACCAATAGGTGCCCTTTGCGAGGCATTGGGAAATTCAGTGGTTGAATCTGTTTTAAAATTCACTGCTCGGCTGAGGGACTTTACCGATAATTGTATATGAGGGGTACAGAGATGGGTAGTCATTCAGAAACACTATTATTGCACACAGAGTGAGTCCATGCAACTTATTATGTGACTTGTTGAGCAAATGTTGATTCCTGAACTTATTTAGGCTTGCCATAACAAAGGGGTTGAGTACTTATTGACTCAAGACATTTCAGCTTTTCATTTGTAATTCATTTTAAAAAACTTCTAAAAGCATAATTCCACTTTGAAATTGAGCCTCACAGTGGAGGTGTCATAATACCCATAAAATATAGCGGTCAAACAGGGAAATGGTTCCAATTTGTGGGCCTCCCAAGTGGCGCAGGGGTCTAAGGCACTGCATCGCAGTGCTAGCTGCGTTACTACAGATCCTGGTTTGATACTGGGCTGTGTTGCAGCCAGCCGCGACCGGGAGACCCATGAGACGACGCACAATGCACACTGACGCGGTCGCCAGGTGTACAGTGTTTCCTCCGACACATTGGTGCGGCTGGCTTCCGGGTTAAGCGTGCAGTGCGGCTTGGCAGGGTTGTGTTTCGGAGGACGCACAGCTCTTGACCTACGCCTCTCCTGAGTCCGTACGGGAGTTGCAGCGATGGGACAAGACTGTAACTACCAACTTGGGAGAAAAATAGTTATAAAAATATATATATAATGAGTGCTGTGTTTCGTGTAGGCTTACCCTGACATTTTGATAACCATGTAAATATCTCTTGGACAAGGTGACTTTTATCAATATATTCGGACGCTACAGACAATTTTGTGAGTCTCGTGATCTGACAAACACTGCTCTAGCTCTGTCACCTTTCACTGCAGATGCAGAAGTGCGACATAGGCTGATGCGCTGGATTTAGACGCATCCAATGCAACACCAGACATTTCTAGCTTAAACTGACAGATTTTTATGGTGATGTTTTTAATGTGCGGACATCTGTCTCCTCCCCTTCATCTACACTGATTGAAATGGAATTATCAAGTGACATCAATTAGGGATCATAGCTTCTATGCCATTGAAAGAGCGGGTGTCTTTAATGTTTTGTACACACAGTGTATACAAAAGAGAGAAAAGTGGACCCAGCACACTCCCTTTGGGAACCCCCGTAGTTCAAGGTTTTGGGTTGAGACAGGCCCAGATTAAAGGAAAATCCAAGATAAATCCTCTTCTTAACCACATGTATTTCTCCTAGACATGATTTAGCACAATTCAACAACAAAATTAGATTTTTACTACTTTCTCAAACTTCTCAAATACTGCTCCTGAGAAATAGCCTATGACTTGTCTCACTATGATCAAGCTATAAGATCTCTCTAAATGTCTCACAATGTTCTGGGTTAAGTCTCATTCCAATGTTCGTAATGTGTCTCAAAACCTTCAATGAGTGAGATAAACAGCAAGATCTAAAGATAAACTCTGTTGTCTCATTGATGACTGTATCCAACGTCTCAAATATGTTGCAGTTGTCACATCCAAGTCTCAACACTTTAGCTCTTGCACAGATCCAAATAGAAGATCTTACAGTATCAGTTTCTTAAAAGTTTCCTCACCCATTTATGACAGTGCAATTTCTCAAATATGTCTGTTATCACATTCAAGTCTAACACTGCTTAATCTTAATCTTCATCTTATTTGGATCATTTGTTTAATAAATCAAGATCTCAAAATGTTCTTATGAGTCTTATTTTGCATCAATGTAAAGTTTTGAATCAGATTTACTATTTAAGGCAGCTAGAATATAATTTAACCAATTTCTTTAAAATATTTGTTGTATTATTCTTTAAATAGCAGCACAATTAACTACACATCCAATGTACAGCTAATTTAACCATGCAAAATTTTCACTTACCTGTTCATTTACCCAGTCTGTCTATTAAGTAAACTATTATTACCCTCGCTCATATCATAAGCATTTTTAGCTACTGAAGTATTTCTCTGCCATCGACCTGTATAGTATAGTTAACCATCCAACATCCACCAATGTATAGTGTACATATTCAGCCAACCACTCATACTATGCAATGTCCTTTTATAGCTTTTTTTTGCACTCCAGATATCTTGTATTTCTATACTTTTTCATACTGCCGCTCTATGTATCATGTACCGTGTATCTGTCTTTTGTGTACTTTCGTTGTGGCATTTTGCACCTGCCCTGTGTTTTTGTTGTAGCTGCTTGACAATGAAATTTCCCCCCCGGGGATCAATAAAGTATCTATCTATCTATCTATCTATCTATCTATCTATCTATCTATCTATCTATCTATCTATCTATCTATCTATCTATCTATCTATCTATCTATCTATCTATCTATCTATCTATCTATCTATCTATCTATCTATCTATCTATCTATCTATCTATCTATCTATCTATCTACAGTATAAAGATGTTGTGACAGGGGAGGGTATGGGTTGCTGCATCCCCAGAACCTCCCTGTGTAGTATCAGTCAGTACAGTATGTTAATGAAACTACTGAAATAGAAAACAAAATATCCCAGACATGAACAAATCAAGCCATATGTTTACAAAACATTAATAACAAACCATAAAGAGAACAATGATGAATGACAAAGTAGTGTGCCGCTTTAGGCAGAACTGGCAATGCTGTTTTAATTACTTTAAAGCTATCTCTTCTGTGTTCTTAAAGTAGCTTGTGCTAATCTTTCTCCAGAGTATTGGGGAAATGCCCCACAAAAACAAGGCCAGGCATTGAGGATAGATCCATACAAACAACTTTGCCCAGAACCTGCTGCAGAGTGACAACAACCATCTGTAGAGGGGTTTCCAGAAGGGGCACGATATGAAAACGTGTCACTTGTTGCACATTTCTTGCAACAGGCAGCTATCTGCACTCTCAAATTCACAAACAAGTGCTAACATGGAAGAGATGCCAGATGATTCTTCACTTGGCAATACTTGATCTGTGTCCCATTACGATATACAATAGTGAAGTTGTTTCTTCTTTTGTCTTTCTTGTAATGTCTGTTTAGAGCCCGTTTAAAGGCTCTCGGAGTTCTGTTTTGAACGGGGTGACCTACACACTCCTTCAAGGCAGTCAGATAGTCTCAAGTTGAAACACACTTGCTCTGATCACACTCGTCCGTAAATAACTTTCTTGGCAAAAGCTGTAGTCATTGGACATTCTGGCATAGAATTCTGCAACTGCATTGCAAGGTTTAATACTTTATGCAATTATTGGAAGAGACTCTACAAAATGGAAACATGAATGAGTCCACAGTGGCCCAAGGTCTCCTCCAGGCTGTTCACATTTGAGGCATCAAAATTGACCATTGAATTGCACAGTATTGGAGAACAATGCCCTTGCAGGCAAGTCACACGTTCCAGCGATGGTCAAAACTTTGCATAGAAAAGACTTTGAGGTCTTGCCGTATCTAACAAAAACACCATGCTCTTCAAGCTTATGTAAAGTGTTGCTTAAAGGCTTCAGGAATGTCAACATGGAAGGTTTGGAGTGGAGTCCCCAAACCAGTCCAGCAAAAATCATATTTTCCCTTTTAATGTGTTTACTGTAGCTCAACTCATTAATGATACAATAAAATGGCCAGACTGAGAATTTTGATGATTTAAAAAAAGGCACTCCATCAGTGTTCCAGGTAAATTATATATTTCTAGGATCGCTTAATGGCCCACCAACAGCTGCATATTTTCTGTACACCTCTCTGTATATCCTCAATGTTATCTCTTCCCTTTTTCTGCCTGTTGAATTTGAAATTCAGTTTTTCTTTGAAACCCTCTTTTGCAAACAGCATCTGCAGTTGCTCCTCGATAGAAACTAAAATAAGATGTTTCTTCCTCTTTCAGCACATCGCCACCACAAGATTCACATATGCTATCATCCTTCTCAAATAATACCAAACAATGACTACAAGATGTAGGATACTGCAGCAGAGTAGGGGGAAAGAAGTCTCTGAATTTGTGTATGCTGCTCAAACAATATGTTAAGCTGCTCTGGACAAAGCAATGTAATCACTTTCAGTAAGTCAATGAGGGCCTTTCCAGTGACTTTGTGACAATTTATATATGTCATTATGATAAGAAGGCACTCGGCAACAGTTGTAGGGGCATTGTCATAGAGTGGTTGTTCCGCATTAATCACTGAATCCTCCTTGCATGTTGAGGGAGCTCCATCTCTTCCAGCAACACTTTCAAATTCCTCATCCCAGTTTACACAATCATCAAAGGCAGACTCCTCCATGGTCTCATGAAACTCCTCATCCCAGTTTAGTCCATCATCATAGGCTGACTACTTTATGGCAAGAGACTCATCTTCAAAGACATCCCAATCTTTGAAGAGAAAACAACAAATGTATAGATTACGTCCTAAATATTTAGTTTTTCTATTTGTGACAGAATTAATCTTTCGACTCATCCTGCACTTTTTTTTGCCGTACAATAAAGCTACACTGTATTTGCGAAAACCTGTGTGTGTGTAGCACATGTGCAACCATGCCTGTGGATGTGATAAACCTGAGGTGAAAATGTGTTTTCACCATAATTTACTTGGGATCAGTGGGCTGTAGGCTAGCCCTAATAATGTAGCCAAGTACCTGAACTTTGATTAGTGCTTTCCCCCAGCCTTCCTGAGTTATGCTCCATACCCAGCTGCATATACAGAAAAATAGAAGCAGGGATTATGAAAAAGTGGTTTGTTATGGTAAATATTCAGTCATGCGTTACCGAGAAACATATCATCATGGCAGTGTGCAAGGGGCTCTATTACTCCTCACCTGCACATGTTCAGTCCTATGCCGTCTATGTCGTTTCATAAGGGGCTACAAAAGTGTTTTCTCCAACGATGAGTCATGCCTTTCAGTCATTCTGGACACTGTGTAATTAAAATTTGCGAACAGCTAAACCATCAAAAACCATTGGGGAAATTGTAGCGTTAATAAGAAAACGATATTGGCATGAATCAGGTAGCCTATACTTACAAGATAGTTTCTTATTGTTGGTCGCCTTTAGAAAGTGCTTTTGCTTCAGAATAAGAACAATTGAAAAGATAAACGCCTAGGAACATTAATTTGTTCCTAGATAAAAACTAGGAAGTAAACATTTTCCCTCTTGTTTTTGATATTTAGGGATTTGCTCCTTAAATGCAGCGCCATACAAGTAAAAGCATGTAACTTAAACTTTATTGATTGGTCATTGGTGAGTAGCTTGGCACCTGAGAGGGATTTGCTAGAATCATAAACGCTCATGATTCAGCAACGTTAAACAAGATGTGTTCAGTGTTTAACTGAAAAGCATTTTCCTCCCATCAAGTAAGCACCATAATGTAGTTTTAGCCGGACTAGCTATCAGCTAGCTAACGAGCTAACGTTCGCTTATCTTAGCTAGCTAGCTGACATTAGCTGTCTAACGCTAGCTAGTAGCTAATGTTACTAACGTTAGTGTTTTTAGTTTGGGTAACTTTGGCTATGCGAGACATGTTTTTACAAAGCTAGCCAATGTTACCTAACTAGAGCTTGTGTTGAAAGCAGAAGTAAAAACGTTACAAATGTAGGTGAGCATTACAATTAGCTATCCCCTGCCACCATGGCTAACTTCAATAGAGGCCTTTCTCAAACGTTTGAAGTGTGTCGTGGTTAACAAACCCCACAAGACCAAGCCACACAACAACCTAGCATGGGTTGGAGCTAGCTAATGCATCTGAAATGGGATCATAAATGTATATGGACCCACTAGCTAACGTTGTCTATATTAAGTTTAATTTGTTTTTGCAACAATATTTTCAATGTATATTTGGTATATAAAATAAAACGCTGAGGACTGAGTTACACCATATAGGCTGTTAAAGGGGGTGAAAAGTGTAAGTTAATTTTATCCTATATTCTGGGGTAAAAAGGGGTTGAATATACAGAGAATCTATATGTCATGAGTTTCCGTTACCAATCAGATAGTGCATTTGAAGTGGAGGGGTTGAAACCAGTCTCCCAATTAGTAGATAATAGCATTACCCAATCCAGACAGTCTGTGTAATTCAGGCAGTTGGGAGAAAATGAACTTCCACTTTGCACCCCCTTTCAAAGGCTTGGTCTTCCAACATGATGGTGAGTCCCTGTCACCATTGGTAACCCCACATCAAACATTCTGTGACAGGAGTAGCTATTCTTGTTGGAAACACTCTTACCATTGTCTTACTTATAGTTGTAGGCTCAATTTGCAGTACATTTTGCATGTGTTTTGATTGCATTTGATGTCACCCACCAGCCTGAAATGATCAAGAATGAAGAAGTCTCTGCCAGCTAGAGAGTTGCTAAAGAGACAGCACAAGCCAGCACCTAAAGTGAGGGAGATGGAGCAAGAAGATCCTTCTCATGATGCTGATGACAGGAGGTACGTGCTGGCCACAAACGCAATATCTGTCTGAAAAAAGTTTACTTGCACAATTGTCTGTTTATATTGGTTCTGAGCAGTGCGTGGGATTGTTTTTTAAATCCCACAATGGTCATTTTGATTGTGATTCTAGTGTTAATGTATTGGTCTTTTCAGGTCAAGACATCCTTCTGGAGGATGAAACGCCCATTCTGCAGTTCAACATCTTGCGGCCTGGCGAGAAGGTTTTGTCAAAGTGGGCAGATGGCAGATTTTACAGAGCTACAGTAGAATATACAAAAGTCAATGAAGAGTGACAAAACATAGGTGAAGAAGATTCTGCTGCCAGATTTTATGTCAAGAATTTAGTACATCCTCTTCACTCTCATCCTTCCCAGCCCCAGCGCCTATTCCCCCCACCCCACCTCCCCTAGCTCCGGACTCTGACACTACTTTAAAATGGCCCTTAAGACCTTTCTCTTTAGGGAGGCTTTCTGTTGATAGATGTTCTCCTTGCTGTCTTTGTCCCTTGTGGCATTAGCTGTGTTCTTTTTGTCAGCTGCCATGTCTAGTTGTGTCAAAAAGTAAATTATAATTTTAACAATTATGCACTTTGAGATTATTCTGTATAATTAAAAGCAGTTTACAAATGTAATAAAATTTTATTATTATGGCACTTAGTTTGGTTAACAAAATCACATGACCAACTGTATTTTATGCTAAATGACACCTAACCTTACATTTAAAGCCATTTGGAATGATAAGTGATATTTCCTGGGGACAGAAAAAGTATCTGATTGTAGGAATGACCCAGCTAGCTAGTTAACAATAGCAATCAGTGGCGGTTCTAGCTTGTATGACGCCCTGGACCGCTGCCCATGTCGCCTATAACTAAATCCGCCACTGTTAGCAATCACATACTGTATTTAGCTAGCCAAGCTTGTTATAGCAGAAATTATTTTGTAATTTGTGGTTATACTAAGACCAGTTAGCTCTTGTCCAGGGTGTCGATTGGCTGAGCGAGCGATAGCACAGTCGATTGACGCCCTGGACCAGAGCTATTAGCTAGTTAGCTCTATAGAATCCAGCTGCAGTCCCGCAGCATGGCCTGTCACAAAAAAACTGTCCTCTTACTAAAACCAATGCTATTGACATCTACTGACCGTGGTTAATCCCTACCACAGTATTTCCCAACTCCAGTCTTCAAGTATCCCCAACAGTACACATTTTATTGTAGCCCTGGACAAGCACACCTGATTCAACTTGTCGACTAATCATCAAACCCTGAATTCATTGAATCAGGTATGTTTGTCTGGGGCTCCTTTCATAGCTCCCTTTCCTTTTCTCCTTTCCTAGCTTTCTTTCCTTTTTTAGTGACATGCGAGTTTTAGTGACAGGCCATGCTGTGGTGCACAGCTGGATGCATCTCAGCTAGCTACCCAGCAATACTTAATCATATATCCTGTCTTGTTAGGGGTCCTAGAACCAAAGGGGCAGTTTTGGTCTCCCTTTTGGTCAATCTCTCTGAACATTCATTGGTAAAACGCTGTATATTTTGGCAGGTTGGTGGTCAATCTGAATTCTTTATATGTTTTCAAGAGTTCAGATTGTAAAACACCTTATCTTTTTAGTCACAGATTGGCTAGTATAAAAATAATGACACCTGAGATGACTGCATTAAAATATAAACAGTAGGCTATAGTCCTATTTCAATCATATTGAAATACATTTAATGTTCAATCAATTGAGTTTTTATTTTGCTACTTATAGGCTACTGTCTGTAATTTGTCTCAATATATGTATTTAATGATGTGTAGCCTAAAATGTGCGCAATGCCAAATGCTTATTCAAATGGGTAAGCATTTGAATAAGCCGCCTGAATATTTGCAGCCGTATGTGGTATTATCTATCTAGGAGCTGATCCGTCGTCAGTATTGTGAATTAATTATAATGTTATGGAAAGATTTGAATGGAGAAAGCTGATCCTATCAGACCTTTCTCTCTGCGTGGCATTTTGGGAAATGCATGTTACATTGCTATTGGGAAACCAGGCCCTGGTCTCTAGCACAATTTCCCATTGACGATATGCCCACATTCAGCAACTCATCATGCCATGAGTTCAGGATAAGCCACAAAACACCATAAGTCGTCCACATTGCTTTAGCTGGCGAGGAAACATTTTAGCAGAGTGGTGGTGATATGGGAAATGGACATTGCTTTTCTATTCTGCTTTTCTATTTCTTCAGCAGGCTTAATCACAGCCGTTGTCACCAGATAACAGCGGTTGCTGAACCTGACGAAGAAGGGCTACAATATGACTGTGGCTTTCCAAAAGGCGAGTGTGTCCAGGAATGCCAGTGCCCACAAACTGTCAGGGCCTACATTAAGCTGTCCCAACAGCAGTATCCCAACAGCAGTCCCAACACCTTACCACTGCTACACCTGGCTATCAGCAGAGCCTTGTCTGGCAGAGAAACAATTAATTCAGTCTCATTTACTGCCTTTAAAAAAAATAAACATAGCTGATATGGCTGACTTGCTCAAACAAATGTGGTTTCTACTGACAATTGAGATGTACAAACTATGGCACAAGGGGACGACAAGCGGATAAGAGGAAATCCATAGACATTAATGAGCGAGCGACGACGGACATAGTCAATATAACTATTTGTTCAGCACTTTTGAAATGTACAGCGACAGCATTCAGAACATGGGTGGTTCTTACAGTGCACTCCCAAATCAGAACCATAGTGGGCATATAAGCAGACAATGAAAGCTCTTACAATATTCAATGATTACATTTCTCTAAAACAGGTTATAGGCTACATGTGCACCAGGCGAAATTATGTGGTGAAAATAGACCAAATTATTAGGGTGGGGCACATGGGCTACTAACAGCTTACTACACAACATTCACTTAGTATTACTTTCTTAGCCTACAGTATACATATCTCTCTGGCATCCTACATAATTTATGAAGCAGTGTAGCAGTTTTGCTTCAGTCCCTCTCCTAGCCCCTACCTGGGCTCAAGCCAGGGACCCTCTGCACACATTGACAATAGTCACCCTCGAAGCATCGTTAACCATCGCTCCACAAAAGCCGTGGCTCTTGCAGAGCAAGAGAAATAATTACTTCAAGGTATCAGAGCGAGTGACACCACAGATTGAAACTCTACTAGCGCGCACCACTAACTAGCTAGCCGTTTCACACCGGTTACAGCAGCATAAGACATTTTTTGACTCACGTTGTTGTGATGTGCTGGAACGGCGCGGCGGTACTTCGTGGGCAAATTTTGTCATCAAAAAGAAAGATTTTTGATGACAAAAATCTTTACAATTCCGAGTTGAAGGACTGTTCAAAACGTATTTTCCCAGTTTGAGCTGTTTATTCCCGACTTCGCAGATGCAATGCTTGCAGTTAGCCACTGTCACCGATTCCCTTACAAACCACTCATTGTTGAATTTGTGATCTCCAAATTGTTGTGTAATGTTTATGTCCAATGGCTCATCTTCATTATTTCTCTTCAAATGTCAAGGATTAGCCAGTAGACTTGATTCATGATGATGACTGCTAGCTAAGATTGTGAAAGTAAGATGTTAACATGATCAGTCCAATCACAGCTACTGTACATATAACGCGATTTGATGTCATTTCTGTGGCGAATGACTTTGAGCCTTCTTGGAATTGCACTTGTAATATAACTCTATGGCTGGACCCAAAGGGCTGAAATGCTGGATGTCCACCTTAGTAAGGACTTAAAATAGGTGATTGCGAAATGTCCCCATGAATGACAGAACACTGAGCCAATCACGGCGCAATGCTCCTATTTTCTGCTGGCCCGCCTCACCACCACAGAAAGCACTGAGCTAGGCTGAAACACCTGCATTTTAGAGCTGCCTAACAAAAAAGAGACCATGTTTGTATGCAGCTTTATTAACTCAATTATATATATTTTTTTTTTTACATTGTTTGCAAACTGATATGTGACACGTATTAATGCCAAAATACCATACAAAACAGGAAAGCTCCATCTGCCCTTAATGATGGGTCACCATTGGTGATATTCAACTAAAGGTCACAGACATGAAGAGGAGATAAGCGGACAACAGTACCTTGTTACATTCGTTAGGACCGGTACAAAAGAAAAATCTTACATTGAACATTTTGTCATATTATGGTATCATGATACTACTGAAGTTTTGGTATACCATGTAACACTACTGTACACGTGCCCCTGAAAAGTGTGTGGTGGAGGCACCTACACTTTCAGGGGAACAAAATGTTCAACATGAGATTTTTGTAGCCCTTCTTTATGAGGTTAAGCAAGGTTGCAGAAGGTTTAAGTGACTGAAGCCTGTATTCTGTTTAAAACCTGCATTCTTGTGTGTGTGCATCTCAAATCAAATCGAATTTTATTGGTCACATACACGTGTTTAGCAGATGTTATTGCGGGTGTAGCGAAATGCTTTTGCTTCTAGCTCCGACAGTGCAGTAATATCTAACAGTTACACAACATATACACATAAACCTAAGTAAGGAATGGATAATATATATATATATATATACAGTGGGGAGAACAAGTATTTGATACACTGCCGATTTTGCAGGTTTTCCTACTTACAAAGCATGTAGAGGTCTGTCATTTTTATCATAGGTACACTTCAACTGTGAGAGACGGAATCTAAAACAAAAATCCAGAAAATCACATTGTATTTTATTGCATGACAGAAGTATTTGATCACCTACCAACCAGTAAGAATTCCGGCTCTCACAGACCTGTTAGTTTTTCTTTAAGAAGCCCTCCTGTTCTCCACTCATTACCTGTATTAACTGCACCTGTTTGAACTCGTTACCTGTATAAAAGACACCTGTCCACACACTCAATCAAACAGACTCCAACCTCTCCACAATGGCCAAGACCAGAGAGCTGTGTAAGGACATCAGGGATAAAATTGTAGACCTGCACAAGGCTGGGATGGGCTACAGGACAATAGGCAAGCAGCTTGGTGAGAAGGCAACAACTGTTGGCGCAATTATTAGAAAATGGAAGAAGTTCAAGATGACGGTCAATCTCCCTCGGTCTGGGGCACCATGCAAGATCTCACCTCGTGGCGCATCAATGATCATGAGGAAGGTGAGGGATCCGCCCAGAACTACAAGGCAGGACCTGGTCAATGACCTGAAGAGAGCTGGGACCACAGTCTCAAAGAAAACCATTAGTAACACACTACGTCGTCATGGATTAAAATCCTGCAGCGCACGCAAGGTCCCCCTGCTCAAGCCAGCGCATGTCCAGGCCCGTCTGAAGTTTGCCAATGACCATCTGGATGATCCAGAGGAGGAATGGGAGAAGGTCATGTGGTCTGATGAGACAAAAATAGAGCTTTTTGGTCTAAACTCCACTCGCCGTGTTTGGAGGAAGAAGAAGGATGAGTACAACCCCAAGAACACCATCCCAACCGTGAAGCATGGAGGTGGAAACATCATTCTTTGGGGATGCTTGTCTGCAAAGGGGACAGGACGACTGCACCGTATTGAGGGGAGGATGGATGGGGCCATGTATCGCGAGATCTTAGCCAACAACCTCCTTCCCTCAGTAAGAGCTTTGAAGATGGGTCGTGGCTGGGTCTTCCAGCATGACAACGACCCGAAACACACAGCCAGGGCAACTAAGGAGTGGCTCCGTAAGAAGCATCTCAAGGTCCTGGAGTGGCCTAGCCAGTCTCCAGACCTGAACCCAATAGAAAATCTTTGGAGGGAGCTGAAAGTCCGTATTGCCCAGCGACAGCCCCGAAACCTGAAGCATCTGGAGAAGGTCTGTATGGAGGAGTGGGCCAAAATCCCTGCTGCAGTGTGTGCAAACCTGGTCAAGAACTACAGGAAACGTATGATCTCTGTAATTGCAAACACATTTTTTTCTGATGTATCAAATACTTATGTCATGCAATAAAATGCAAATTAATTATTTAAAAATCATACAATGTGATTTTTCTGGATTTTTGTTTTAGATTCCGTCACTCACAGTTGAAGTGTACCTATGATAAAAATTACAGACTTCTACATGCTTTGTAAGTGAGAAAACCTGCAAAATCGGCAGTGTATCAAATACTTGTTCTCCCCACTGTATATGACCCAAGCAAGTCTCTTCTTCTTATTGGTGTCCTTTAGTAATGGTTTCTTCGACCATGAAGGCCTGATTCACACAGTCTCCTGTGAACAGTTGATGTTGAGATGTGTCTGTTACTTGAACTCTGTGAGGCATTTAATTGGGCTGCAATCTGAGGCTGGTAACTCTAATGAACTTATCCTCTGCAGCAGAGGTATTTCTGGGTCTTCCATTCCTGTGGCGGTCCTCATGAAGCTGGTTGAGAGAATGCCATGAGTGTGCAAAGCTGTCATCAAAGCAAATATAAAATATATTTTGATTTGTTTAACACTTTTTTGGTTACTACATGATTCCATATAGTTTTGATGTCTTCACTTTTATTCTACAATGTAAAAAAAATAGCAAATAAAGAAAAACCCCTGAATGAGTAATATGCATATTTACTAAACAGTATTTTACTTTATTTAGATAGTCCCAATGCATATATGTTGAATGATTATTGCATATTAACTAAACAGTATTTTACTTTATTTAGATAGTCCCAATGCATATCTACAGAGGGTTACTAGAGTGTTAGTGAATGCACTGAACATGCTCATCAGTTGATACATATTTGTGTGAAGTAGATATTCTGTAGACCGTCAACTAAGCTCAAATTATGTTTAACTTTATTTGGTAAGTCCCAAAGCATATCTACAGATAGTTACTAGAATGACAATAAATATGCTGTTAAGTTGTTACTGGTATGCAGTTGAGACACTGCTGATAGTCTCCTGATTGTTTGTTGTGCAAGTGAGGGGATATCTAAAGATGGACTATAAACTACCTTGTTGAAAATGTAGAGATATACTGTTGAGATACTACTGAAAGGCTATAGACATGCTGTTGAACTGCTGCTGATAGTCTACAGTTTGTTGAGCATTTCTTGTTGAAAGTCAACAGACATGCAGTTGACATGTTACTTATTTTTATTTATTTAACTAAGCAAGTCAGTTAAGAACACATTCTTATTTACAATGACGGCCTACCTACAGGGTCAGCCATAGTAGTACGGCACCCCTAGAGCAAATTAGGATTAAGTGCCTTGCTCAAAGGCACATCGGCAGGTTTTTCACCTTGTTGGCTCGGGTATTCGAACCAGCGACCTTTCAGTTACTGGCCCAACGCTAGGCTACCTGCCTCCCTACTTATAGTCTGTAGATAGTTTTTAGAGCATCTACAGATGGACTATCCAAATAAAGTTTTACCGAAAGAATGTGGTGTAATGCCAGGGTGAGAACTGACTGATGCACGGGTGAGAGTTGAGAAGGAGAGGTGACGGTTGACTAGTGGAGGGTTAATACTTGACTAGAGGAGGTGTGAGGGTTGAGGAGGGGGGGTGACACTTGACTAGTGCAGGGTTGATCCTTGACTAGGGGAGGGGTGAGGTCTGAGGAGGATCTTGAATAATGAAGTTCACATCCCCTGCTGCTTCCCTCTACACCCCCCTCCCCTTCCCCTCCTGCCCCACTCCCTAGCCCCTAATCGCTTCGACTCTCTGCCGTCAGATGTGGCCCAAGCGGAGGCTGCCTGGTTCACAGTGGTTACTGGCAGTGGCCTTTGTGTGCGAGCATGCAGCGCAGCAGGTAGCCAACAGAAGCCGCATTGCAAGGCCCTTTGGACAGCAGTCAGTGGGGGCCACGTTTAGGGGGGGTGGGCAGAGCAGCACTTTAATAAAGATATTTAATACCTTCTACAAAGGAGCCTCGCCTTAGAAGGGACAGGATGAAAAGAGATTTTGGGGGAAACGGAGCAGGGTTTAGAAATGGGGGGTATCCCTCTCCCCCAGAACTGGCCAACCAATCATGGCTATGGATTATGGGGGTGAGGGAGGGGGGAGGGAGGAGTATGAATGAGTTCATGCAACCGTCACACAACTCTCAATATGGTAGTAGTATCTGAGTGTGAGACTATACTGAAAGAATGCAGAGAGTGAATGATGTATGTGTTTAAGTTTGACACAAACTTAAGGTTTTGGTTTGGTTATGTGTTTTTGTGACCAAAAAGTGGACTGTTTGTATGTACAAGTGACAAATAAATTATAACAGTAGTCAGATGAGTTATTAGACACACATACTTTTCTGGACTAGGCTAGTTAAAAAGTGTGTTATAGACAGAACATTTTAATTATTTATTTGCTGGGTCCAAATGACATTCAATAGCCTTTAGGTAAGTCCCGACGCAAAACAATGAACCACTGTTAATTGTATCATTGTGCTAGTAGAGGTGTACGAGAGACTATGCCACATTATAGGCTGGGGCAGTGTGTAGGCCGTACGGCAGACATGCCAAGTGAAAGAGGCCTCTTGTGCTCAGGCCAGACCGTGGGCAGTAAATCTGACCGATGACTAGACCTGAGTTAGTCTCTCAGCCTCCGGTCTCCAGACAGGAACAGGACAGAGCCTTTGTCCCCCCTGCGCCACGCTGTCCTCCATATTCATACATCTGGGGCCGACATTAATAACGTAGGTTCGGAATGGCCTCACACAGAAAAATATGTCACTGATTGTATAATGTCATGGATCTCATGGCCCAACAATGTATGCCCTCAGCTCAGCCAACTGTGGGATTCTACAGAGGCTGGGAAATCTGTACCTTTATATGTTGTATTTTAGGTATGTGTATCTAACCAGGCTTAAAGTTCACATGTGAAACTGTGCATGGGAGAGGAGAATGAGTTAAAATGGCAGTAAATTGAGTGTCGACTTTATATATTATGCAAGAATATAATCAACCTAATCTGTTTCTTGTCTCGTTTTTTGTTTCACTGTCTTGCAGTACACTTAGAAATGATTTCAGTTAAGTAGGAGTAATACCTATCCATCGTAGATATGTATCTCTTTAGTCGATGTGAAAGACTCATCTTCTTATGTCTTTGTCCATTGCCAAAGAAACCATAATACATATACAGTATACAAATATATACTGCTGCTGCCATTTCCATGCTGTTAAATTTACTCTGCATTTAATCACTGCCTTCTCACACACATCATCAAAATCTATTGACTCGATAAATTAATTTTTATTTTTATTTCACCTTTATTTAACCAGATAGGTCAGTTGAGAACAAGTTCTCATTTACAACTGCGACCTGGCCAAGACAAAGCAAAGCAGTGCGACAAAAACAACAACACAGAGTTACACAGTAAACAAACATAGTCAAAAACACAATAGAAAATCTATATACAGAGTGCAAATGTAGTGCAAAATGCAGTAAGGTTAGGAGGTAGGACAATAAATAGACCATAGTGGTGATATAAATTACAGATTAGCATTAACACAGGAATGAAGGATGTGCAAATTATGATGTGCAAATAGAGATACTGGAGTGCAAGATTAGCGAAAATAAATATGGGGATGAGGTAGTAGTGTGGGCTATTTACAGAAGGGCTATATACAGGTGCAGTGATCGATAAGCATCTTTGACAGCTGATGCTTAAAGTTAGTGAGGGAGATAGGAACCTCTAGCTTCAATGATTTTTGCAATTCGTTCCAGTCATTGGCAGCAGCGAACTGGAAGGAATGGCGGCCAAAGGAGGTGTTGGCTTTGGGGATGACCAGTGAGATATACCTGCTGGAGCGCATGCTACGGGTGGGTGTTGCTATGGTGACCAGTGAGCTGAGATAGTGCGGGGATTTACCTAATAAAGACTTATAGATGACCTGGAGCCAGTGGGTTTGGCGACGAATATATAATGAAGGCCAGCCAACGAGAGCATACAGGTCGCAGTGGTGGGTAGTGTATGGGGCTTTGGTAACAAAACGGATGGCACTGTGATAGACTACATCCAATTTGCTAAGTAGAGTGTTGGAGGCTAATTTGTAAATGACATCGCCAAAATCAAGGATCGGTAGGATAGTCAGTTTTACAAGAGCATGTTTGGCAGCATGAGTGAAGGAGGCTTTGTTGCGAAATAGGAAGCCAATTCTGGATTTAATTTTGGGTTGGAGATGGTTGATGTGAGTCTGGAAGTTGAGTTTACAGTCTAACCAGACGCCTAGGTATTTGTAGGTGTCCACGTATTCTAAGTCGGACCCGTCGAGAGTAGTGATGATAGTCCGGTGGGCGGGTGCGGGCAGCGTTCGATAGAAAAGCATGCATTTAGTTTTACTAGCGTTTAAGAGCAGTTGGAGGCCACGGAAGGAGTGTTGTATGGCAGTGAAAATACTATTCATGTGTTATGAGTAACAATTGTTTTGCACATTTCAGTGCTGTTTAGTGGACAGAAAATCCCACCCTGAGAATATAAATGGCAGAGAGTATCCCGTTACTTTAGCCCTCACTCTCACTTTTTCCTTCTTGTCAAGTGATCATTTGTGACTCATATATTTCTGTCTCAAGGCCTATAAAATGTTTCTTGTTGAACACTACCCCATAAACATACCCCATGTTTACATGCTTGCGTGTTGCCAACAAAGTAAAGCCTGCTGAAAACAAAACCCTGTCTTGCCCAGGAGAACACGTTTAACCAAGAGATTATGTGTAGACATTTTAACTGATAACTAAAACTTTGAAACTTAAAAGTGTGTTATAACAGTGCCTTCAGAAAGTATTCATACCCCTTTACTTATTCCACATTTTGTTGTACGGCCTGAATTCAAAATGGATTCAATAAATATTAAATCAAACCCATCTCCACACAATACCCCATAATTACATGTTTTATACATTTCTGCATTTTTATTGAAAATGAAATACAGAAATATCTCATTTACATAAGAATTCACACCCCTGAGTCAATACATGTTAGAATCCCCTTTGGCAGCGATTACAGTTGTGTGTCTTTCTGGGTAAGTCTCTAAGAGCTTTGCACACCTGGATTGTACAATATTTGCCCATTATTATTTTCAAAATTCTTCAAGCTCTGTCAAATTGGTTGTTGATCATTGCTAGACCGCCATTTTCAAGTCTTGCCATAGATTTTCAAGCTGATTTAAGTCAAAACAGTATCTAGGCTGCTCAGGAACATTCAATGTCGTCTTGTTAAGCAACTTCAGTGTATATTTGGCCTTGTGTTTTAGGTTATTGTCCTACTGAAAGGTGAATTTGTCTCCCAGTTTTTGTTGGAAAGCAGATTGAACCAGGTTTTGTGTTGGATTTGACCCAAACAGCTTTGTATTCAGGACATTTTTTGCTATTTGACTTCAATGCTTTAGTGCAAACAGGATGCATGTTTTAGAATATTTTTTTATCCTGTACAGGCTTCCTTCTTTTCACTCTGTCATTTAGGTCAGTATCCTGGAGTAACTATAATGTTGTTGATCCATCCTCAGTTTTCTCCAATCTTATCCATTAAACTCTGTAACTGTCTCCGGCAGCTTGGTTAGGAAGGACGCCTGTATCTTTGTAGTGACTGGGTGTATTGATACACCATCCAAAGTGTAATTCATGTTTTTACCCATCTACCAATTGGTGCCCTTTGCGAGGCATTGGAACACATTCCTGGTGTTTGTGTTTGAATCTGTGTTCAACTGAGGGATCAGATAATCGTATGTGTGGGGTACAGAGATGAGGTAGTCATTCAGAAATCATGTTAAACACTAGTATTCCACACAGAGTGAGTCCATCCAACTTATTATGACTTGTTAAACAAATGTTTACTCCTGAACTTATGTAGGCTTGTCATAACACAGGGGTTGAATACTTTTCATTTGTAATTAATTTATTTAACAACAAAATGTGGTCAAGGGGTTTCAAAACTCTCTGAAGGCACTGTAGATTTTGTAGTACTATCAGGAAAATGGGGGAGAGTTGTGTTTTACACAGCATATTATACACCACTGTCCCTCGGCTGTAGCAGTTTCTGCTGGCCGCAGTGAGAAGGCCAATCTGGGGCCTGGAGCCATGGGGTGTTGGGTTACAATTTAGAGAACAATAGAGATGGAGATACTGCCTGAGTCAGCATTCTGACTCTCTCTCTTTTTCTCCCTCTTTCCCTCTCTGCACCAGAACTGGCCAACCAATTACGGCTTCTTCTATCAATGCCAGTACAGACACAAGCCAGCCAGGTCAGTGGGGGAGGGTTATAAGAGAGATAGGACAGACAGACCGACAGCAGGAGAGAGAGGGAGGGAGAGGGATAGAGAGAGGCAGCAGAGTAAGACAGAACCTCTGGCACTCTAGCTCTCTCTCTCAATTGCCCAAGGGGCTTTATTGACATGGGAAACATACACTGAGTGTACAAAACATCAGGAACATGACGTTGGTGAATCCAGGTGAAAGCTTTGATCCCTTGATGTTACCTGTTATATCCATGTCAATCGGTGTAGATGAAGGGGAGGAGGCAGGTCAAAGAAGGATTTTTAAGCTTTGAGACAATTGAGACATGGATTGTGTATGTGTGCCATTCAGAGGGTGAATAGGCAAGACAAAAGATTGAAGTGCCTTTGAACAGGATATGCTAGTAGGTGCTAGGTTTGAGTGCGTCAAGAACTGCAACGCTGCTGGGTTTTTCTTGTTCAAAAGTTTGCCTTGCATATCATGAATGGTCCACCACCCAAAGGACATCCAGCCAACCTGACACAACTGTGGGAAGCACTGGAGTCATCATGGGCCAGCATCCCTGTGGAACACTTTCGACACCTTGTAGAGTCCATGCCCCAACAAATTGAGACTGTTCTGATGGCAAAAGGGTGTGCAACTCAACATTAAGGTGTTCCTAATGTTTTGTACACTCAGTGCATGTTCAAATAAACAATAAACAAAAGCAAGAAGTCTCGCTATGCATCCGATTGTGACAGAACGACCCACCTCCTGGAGACCAAGCAGCGCAGCGGGCGAGAGACGGAGAAAGCGAGTGCCCCACGGCGGTATACGGACACGGAACTCCTCGAGGGGTTTGAGACTGACTCAGAGGAGGAGGAGGAGGTAGCGCCAGTGCCGTTTCCCACGTGGCCTAGGGTGGAGCCAGAGGACCGTGGAAGGTTAATGGCGCAATGGAGAGAGATGGAGAGGAAAAGGAAGGAAATGGCATTAAAGGGGTCCAAGGGGAGCATCCCCAGTCCGGGTCCGGCCGTCTACTCTACTCCCGTACCGGAGCAGTCCGCTCCACCGGTGCGCCTCCTCAGTCCGTTACGTCCAGCGCCGGCCTGGAGCCCAAGAAGGTCCGTCGTGGCTTCGAGCACCACACCATCGGTGCGCCGCCAGAGCCCGGAGAGGCTGAAGGAGGGGGATCGCACACCACTTCGTCTGCCCACCTTTCAGGATCAGGAGAAGCCAGAGGGGTTTCATAAATACCCGGAGGAGGAGCAGACGAGGTGGTGGAGAGCCTGGGTTGCGCTTCCGGTGGAGGCGCAGAAGGACCCATTCCTACGGGAGATAGAGGAGGAGAAGGATTTCGATCGCCGACGGGCACTATTGCTGAGGCTATGGGACAGAGGGGTACCTCCAGCGAAGGTCAGCAGCCCTGAACCTCCAGCAAAGGTCAGCAGCCCTGAACCTCCAGCGAAGGTCAGCAGCCCTGAACCTCCAGCGAAGGTCAGCAGCCCTGAACCTCCAGCGAAGGTCAGCAGCCCTGAACCTCCAGCGAAGGTCCGCAGTCCGAAACCTCCAGCGAAGGTCCGCAGCCCGGAACCTCCCGTCGTCTGCTCCGCTCAAGGGCCAGAGCAGTCCGCCGTACCGGTGCCCATTCCGGGTCCAGCCGTCTGCTCCACTCCAGTGCCAGAGCAGTCCGCCTTACCGGTGCCCAATCCGGGTCCAGCCGTCTGCTCCGCTCCAGTGCCAGAGCAGTCCGCTCCACCGGTACCCATTCCGGGTTCAGCCGTCTGCTCCGCTCCAGTGCCAGAGCAGTCCGCCCTACCGGTGCCCAATCCGGGTCCAGCCGTCTGGTCCGCTCCAAAGCCAGAGCAGTCCGCTCCACCGGTACCCATTCCGGGTCCAGCCGTCTGCTCCGCCCCAGTGCCAGAGCAGTCCGCTCCACCGGTGCCCATTCCGGGTCCAGCCGTCTGCTCCACTCCAGTGCCAGAGCAGTCTGCCGTACCGATGCCCATTCCGGGTTCAGCCGTCTGCTCCGCTCCAGAGTCAGATCAGTCCGCTCCACCGGTCCCATTCCGGGTCCAGCTGTCTGCTCCGCTCCAGTGCCAGAGCAGTCCGCTTCCAGTCCGGGCCCGGTTGTCTTCCCCGCTCCGGAGCCGTTTACCCCACCGGTGCCCAGTCCGGGCCTGGTTAATCGCCCAGCTCCATGGCCGGAGCCATTTGCCCCACCGGTGCCCAGTCTGGGCCCGGTTGTTTTCCCCGCTCCATGACCGGAGCCGTTTACCCCACCGGTGCCCAGTCCGGGCCCGGTTAATGGTCCCGCTCCATGGCCGGAGCCGTTTTCCCCACCGGTGCCCAGTCCGGGCCCGGTTGTCTTCCCCGCTCCGGAGCCGGAGCCGTTTACCCCACCGGTGCCCAGTCCGGGCCCGTTTAATTGCCCAGCTCCATGGCCGGAGCCGTTTGCCCCACCAGTGCCCAGTCCTATGTGCTTCTCTATGTAGCTATGTTCAGAGTCTGACAGTGTCTTTCTTTTCTGTTTCTGTGTGGGTTTTGGGTTGGATCCCTAATTAGAGGCAGCTGCACCGCATTGTCTCTAATTAGGGATCCTATATATGTTGAGTCTGTCCTTCACTCTGGTGTGGGTCGTTGTCGTTATATGTCGCAAGTCACGGTGAAGTAAGTGTGCATTAGTTACGTCTGTTCATTTCGTGTTTGTTTGGTGAACGTGACGTTTTGTGCTTAGTGTTTGTTTGGGTTCTTTAGTTCGTCATTCGTTGTTTTGTTTATACATAGTATTTATTTGAATCATTACATAGTATAAATAAAAGATGTCGAACTATAATCCCTGCGCTGCGTCTTGGTCTCGCTATGCATCCGATTGTGACAAGTCATGGCCAAAAGTTTTGAGAATGACATAAGTATTGGTCTCTTCAAAGTTTGCTGCCTCAGTGTTGATGATGGCAATTTGCATATACTCCAGAATATCATGAAGAGTGATCAGATGAATTGCAATTAATTACAAAGTCCCTCTTTGCCATGAAAATTAACTTAATCCCAAAATAACATTTCCACTGCATTTCAGCCCTGCCAGCTGCCATCATGTCAGTGATTGTTTCGTTAACACAGGTGAGAGTGTTGACGAGGACAAGGCTGGAGATCACTCTGTCATGCTGATTGAGTCAGAATAACAGACTGGAAGCTTTAAAAGGAGGGTGGTGCTTGAAATCATTGTTCTTCCTCTGTCAACCATGGTTACCTGCAAGGAAACAAGTGCCGTCATCATTGCTTTGCACAAAAAGGGCTTCACAGGCATGGATATTGCTGCTGGTAAGATTGCACCTAAATCAACCATTTATCGGATCATCAAGAACTTCAAGGAGAGAGGTTCAATTGTTGGGAAGAAGGCATCAGGGCGCCCAAGAAAGTCCAGCAAGCACCAGGACCGTCTCCTAAAGTTAATTCAGCTGCGGGATCGGGGCACCACCAGTACAGAGCTTGCTCAGGAATGTCAGCAGGCAGGTGTGAGTGCACGCACAGTGAGGCGAAGACTTTTGGAGGATGTCCTGGTGTCAAGAAGGGCAGCAAAGAAGCAACTTCTCTCCAGGAAAAACATCAGGGACAGACTGATATTCTGCAAAAGGTACAGGGATTGGACTGCTGAGGACTGGGGAGGAGTCATTTTCTCTGATGAATCCCCTTTCAGATTGTTTGGGCCATCCAGAAAACACCTTGTCCTGAGAAGACAAGGTGAGCGCTATCATCAGTCCTGTGTCATGCCAACAGTAAAGCATCCTCAGACCATTCATGTGTGGGGTTGCTTCTCAGCCAAGGGAGTGGGCTCACTCACAATTTTGCGATGGATTTTGGGTCCATGGCCAGGAAACTCCCCAGACCTTCATCCCATTGAGAACTTGTGGTCGATCCTCAAGAGGCGGGTGGACAAACAAAAAACCACAACTTCTGGCAAACTCCAAGCATTGATTATGCAAGAATGGCCAGCCATCAGTCAGGATGTGGCCCAGAAGTTAATTGACAGCATGCCAGGGCGGATTGCAGAGGTCTTGAATAAGAAGGGTCAACACTGCAAATATTGACTCTTTGCATAAACTGAATGTCATTGTCAATGAAAGCCTTTGACACTTATGGAATACTTGTAATTATACTTCAGTGTACCATAGTAACTACTGACATAAAGATCTAAAAACACTGAAGCAGCAAACTTTGTGGAGACCAATACTTGTGTCATTCTCAAAACATTTGGCCACAACTGTACATACAGTATATATCAACAAACATTAATCACACCACACTTGCTCAGACACACATGCTTACACCATATTCATACCCCCTTTCCTCATGGCAATGGGCCACTAATCTTGCTGCTGTGATTGTACATTGCGATATTTCGCCTAACCGATATGGGAGTTTATCAATGTTTGATCTGTTTTCCAATGCTTTGTGGGTCTGTGTGATCTGTGGGAAATAAGTATATTTAATGTGGTCATACATTTGGCAGGAGGTTAGGAAGTGCAGCTCAGTTTCCACCTCATTTTGTGGACAGTGGGCACTCTATCACTCTCCCGATCAGGGAAACTGATCTCCTGATTCACACAAGCACACCAACACACACACACACACACACACACACACACACACACACACACACACACACACACACACACACACACACACACACACACACACACACACTAACAAACTGTCAACATGAACCATCACATCCTGTCAATTCTGTTCTCCCTGGCTGACTTCTGGCTGACTTCCTGTCCCAAATAACATCCCCACTGATTTTGATTCCCTCTATAGATGCCCCTGTGGAGCATGTGGCACTAATACTGTACCCCTTCCAGTACCCCTCCCAGCCCCTCGCTTTCACACAAACCCTTTAGGCAGGGGTTAACAACGCTGTCTCCTGTACTTATTCCATTGTCACATGGTAATATCTTGACCAACCTTCTCACAACATATTTGCAATGTTGCAACCTTCTTATGACCTATTTGCAGCATTGTGACAATGTTATGTGTTATCAGGAAAGGTACAATGATACAATTTAACCTCTGTTCATGACCTTTGAGTGGTTTAGTAACAAACTACACCAAGACAGGAATCACATGTCCCTGTCCCCCATCCCTCTTTACTCTTTCTGGGGGCCCAATAGGTTACTAGTTAGCTAGGAGCAGTCACTAGAGTGGGGCCCCTGCTGCTAAGCCCAATCAGATTCCAGCACATCACTCAGTGGCTCCAGTCTTAAATCAATGCCATAAAGTCAGAGGAGCCCGGCTCCAACCGTCCCTCAGAGCCACTGTTTGCCCATAGCTGATAAATGGGCCTCACAGGGGCCCCTCACCTAGACTGAGAATGCTCTGTCCAAACGCTGCTTTTATGGCAGGTGGTATTGAGGGGAGAAGGTGAAAGGTTAGTTTACAGAGACAGTGAGACGTGCCCAAAGGGAAGTTGTATTGATGTGGTCACTGTGTCAAAAAGGAATGAATGGTGGGGTGATTGGATCGGACTGGCGTCAAAAATACAAGTGGCTTTTGGGCATGAGCTGGTAAGAAACTGCTGCCATTTTCTCTCTCTCTCTCTCTCCCCCTCCCTCTTCCTCTCTTGCTCTCACACACGTGTCTGTGTATATCAGAGAAAGGGATGCCCCTTCAACGTGTGATGAGATGTATTGTGAACATCCGGCCCCTCACATTCTCAGCTGAGTGTCACTTTCCACATCTCCATATTAGAGCACATGTCTTAAAACACAGACACTGACAGAGGGAAACGGGCCATAGGAACCAATAAGAGACAGGTTTAGAGAGGGAGCAACATGTACAATTATAAGAAGAGAAGGGTGCGAGGGAAAGAAACGTATGGACCATGATGTTAAGACTATAGTTAGTCTGTGGTTGAGTATGCTTTTTATCTTTGTGTTGAATGTGATGTTGACTAAATTAGGTGGTGTGGTTTAGGTGTGAGATCACTGTTTGGTGTTTTCAGGCTGTTTGCTCAGCACCTGTGTGATCAAGTCAGAGAGTGTGTTGGTTTGTTAAATATCTATTACACCATAGCTGTGAAGACAAGCTGCCTCCCGCTGTGTGTGTGTGTGTGTGTGTGTGTGTGTGTTGCGTGTGTGTGTATGTGTGCACATATTTATGTGTATGCGTATCTGTGTGAGTGTGTGTGCTTGTGAGTTCATGCACATACAATACCAGTCAAAAGTTTGGACACACCTACTCATTCAAGGGTTTTCTTTTATTTGTACTATTTTTTATATTGTAGAATAATAGCGAAGTCATCAAAACTATGAAATAACACATGGAATCATGTGGTAAGCAAAAAGGTGTTAAACAAATCAAAATGCACTACCAGTCAAAAGTTTTAGAACACCAACTCATTCAAGGGTTTTTTCTTTTTTTTTTTACTATTTTCTACATTGTAGAATAATAGTGAGGACATAATTTATGAAATAACACATATGGAATCATGTAGTGACCAAAAAGTGTTAAACAAATCAAAATATAGTTTATATTTGAGAGAACCAAAAATCTCAAATTTGGACTCGAAACCAAAGGACAAACTTCCACTGGTCTAATGTCCATTGCTTGTGTTTCTTGGCCCAAGCAAGTCTCTTCTTATTATTGGTGTCCTTTAGTAGTGGTTTCTTTGCAGCAATTAGACCTTGAAGGCCTGATTCACACAGTCTTCTCTGAACAGTTGATGTTGAAATGTGTCTCTTACTTGAACTCTTCCATTCTTGTGGCGGTCCTCATGAGAGCCAGTTTCATCATAGTGCTCGATGGTTTTTGCAACTGCACTTCAAGAAACTTGTATTGACTGACATTCATGTCTTAAAGTAATGACGGACTGTCGTTTCTCTTTGCTTATTTGAGCTGTTCTTGCCATAATATGGACACCTTGTCATAACACAACTGATTGGCTCAAACGCATTAAGAAGGAAAGAAATTCCATAAATTAACTTTTAAGAAGGCACACCTGTTAATTGAAATGCATTCCAGGTGACTACCTCATAAAGCTGGTTGAGAGAATGCCAAGAGTGTGCAAAGCTTTCATCAAGGCAAAAGGGTGGCTATTTGAAGAATCTCAAATGTAAACTATATTTTGATTTGTTTAACACTTTTTGGTCACTATATGATTCCATATGTGCTATTTCATAAATTATGTCCTCACTATTATTCTACAATGTAGAAAATAGTAAAAAAAAAAACACAAAAAAAAACAAATGTTTCATGTTTTAGATTCTTCAAAGTAGCCACCTTTTGCCTTGTTGACAGCTTTGCAAACTCATGTCATTCTCTCAACCAGGCTCTGTCTGTGGTATTGTGTGTGTGTGTGTGTGTGTGTGTGTGTGTGTGTGTGTGTGTGTGTGTGTGTGTGTGTGTGTGTGTGTGTGTGTGTGTGTGTGTGTGTGTGTGTGTGTGTGTGTGTGTGTGTGTGTGTGTGTGTGCATGCTGTGTGTGTGTGTGCATGCTGTGTGTGACGTTGTGCCAGGGCAATGGGGCAGTAGGCTGGGTACACATTGACTGGGTACACAGTGACCAGTGACCAATACCCAGTGAACAGACCTTCCAGTGTGTGAGCCCACAGGAAATGTGTGTGTGCGTGCTTATGCATGTGTGTGGTGAGGAGGTTGCGAGACAGGAAGTTGGCCTGGGAGTTTGCACAGGTGTGTGTGGGGTGTGTTTGAGAGCTGTCGAGAAGGGAAAAGGTTAGCCTCTCAATTTCACATACACAGGCACTTTTCCTCTTTGGGTTACTTACTACTAACAGTACATTTAATAATACAAAAATACCTTATTCAATCAAAGTGCTATGAAGCTACAGATTAAAAGGTAATGTATATGTAAGGGTCAACATAACGTTGTACTAATGAGCCATTGTGACTCAACTTTCCGATAGTGAAACCTGTGTGTTTCCAAGGTAACTCCTTTCTCCTCTTACTCAGTGGGGATTGTTGTTCTAACAGCCCAAATGGAAATCTGGAGTGTGTAGATAACACTGAACACAATGCCAGTCCACTGCCCGTATGCACGGGCGTGCGCACACACAAACACACACACAGAGACGCAACAACTGGGTGGTCTTCCTGGCGGCACAAGGGTTAATGAGTCCTGTTTCGGTGTATCGGCTCCACTTGGACACACACACAGATACACAAACACAGACGTCTGCAGACGTTGTCTGTATCAGTGGCAGTTCCGTCAGCGTCTGTCTCTGGCTGATATGACCGGTGTCCTGTTGGTCGATGACTGGTTGGCTGGTCAGCGGACACAATGTTCACTTAGCTACCACGCTTGACTGCACTAAGACTTAAGGTTCAATTGAACTTTTTTACCAGGTAACATACCTACCCAGTATCATCAACATATCCCATTTCCACAATCAAATAAACCAGTTTCCAAATTTTGGTCCTGGGGACACAAGTGGGTGCAAAAACATACACACACCTGATTCCACTAATTAAAGGCTTGATGATGAGTTGATTTGTTACTGTTTGGGCAAAATAAGTGCACCCCAGAAATAGGATTGGGAAACACTGAAATAAACCATTCCTCAATGGTTTGGGACACTGAATAAATAGCAGGTAGACTCCTTTCAAGGGTAGATGTTTCTACACAGGTTTTTTGTGACAGGTGAGTCTTTATTTTGTTTTTATCTAAGTTAGGCTGGGATTAAATCCAATCCATGCTAGATCCGCGTTATAGCATGCTTGACATTTAAAGGCGGTTGAACTTCCTGATTTAGCCTCAGTTAAAATTATCCTCATTAGGAAATGCGACTGAGAATTAGATTTTGGGTTCTGGAGGCGTGCTTTGATGTGGATGTCTCTTGTGTGTGTTTGAACGTGGGAAGCCTTTACACTTTCACTCTGCCAAAACAGTGCACAGTTACTCACCCTTCTAGATAACTTGAAACAGTCTAACCAGGTATTGTGTCTGGAAGTAGCCTAGACTAGCTAGCAAGCTAGCCAACTTCTTTCGCCAATTAGATTCAGCCAGTGTGCGAACGTGGCAATGTTTGTCTGACTTTAGGCACCGATAGATTTTTCACTTTGTCGGCTCGGGTATTCACACCAGCGACCTTTCAGTTACTGGCCCAACCCTCTAACCACTCGGCTACCTGCTGACCTTTTTTAGTTCTCATTAAACACTTTCAATATGTGTATATTAATTTAGAATAGAAATTTGGAGCTATTGAATTGTGTTTATATTGTACATATTGTACATTGTGTAATGATCGTGTAATGATGGTCCCTAACTAGCCCCAATGGGATATCGAATGTGAAACCAAATTGACCATGGGCATTACTATCGGGTCGCGTGCAGCTGTGCTCCGAATTGATTATTACTTGGGTAATGCTAGCTGTGGGCATGTTGGCAGGCCCAAGGAAAACTGTTATGGTACCCTTCATTCCGTGACATGTAATGTTTTCAAAATTTTCTCACAAATCTCAGTTTTGGATGAGACTGACTTTATGACCAAAATCATTCAACACTTTGTAGTCAATTTTGATACTAAAATATATTTTTCTGACTCATATCGATACCAAATAGGCAGTTTTCAAAATGAGAATTATGTTACGTTCAGTTGCTTTTTAAAGCTAATTTCCAACATGCGATCTCTGTGAACGTCAGCGAACACGCTTTTGAATCCTGGCCTAAACATATCTTTATTTTGTTATATTCTGTAATACAGCTTAGTTATACAAAAGCAACATTTAGACTGTTTTTGTAACACAATGAATTAAACATAACTTGTGGGAGTAACAAACTGTTAGCCGACATTACATTATTATATATTATTTTTTTCCTTTTTCTGTTCCGTTTCTGTGCCAAAAATGGAGATGCGTAAACACGGTTCACAGATGCAAAAATGTATCAGTCATGCTGTCCATTTGACTGTGACTAACTCACACACGCACTAGTCAGCTGGCTTACAAACATCTGGTTGTCATTTTATACAGGAGTGTGGAGTGAGTGAAGGGAGGAGGGAGGGATGGAAGGATGGACTGAGTAAGTGAGGGTTGGTTCACAAGAGGAGACAGATGTCCCTTTTCACAGCTATCCTTTTAACTTGTGTGTGTTAAGACGTATGTTCATGTGTGAAACGTTACATTACGTTACAAGTATCAACTATGGAAACAATGACCTTTTATTTTATTTGGGCTTGTGCTTTATGCTAGAGTCTAACTCTTGGCTAGGGGTGTCTTAAGTGAGGTAAAACATTGAAGATGACAGGATAAGACAAAGGCAGGAAAATAGGCTATATGTCAGCCTATACAAACAGCTGTTGGGTTTGTTATAAATTAACAACTTGGGGTGGCAGATAGGGACCCCTCCTCCTTGTGTATCCAAGGAGACCCCCACCGTCAAACCTACACCACCTACTCTTCCCAAAACAATGACAGGCCATGGCTGTTTGTACCCCCACAAGTAAACACATAAACAGTTGTACCATCTTGTCTTACCTCTCATGTCATACACAGCCAGACACATATTATCTCTTACATGCACACAAAAACACACATTGCAGAAATTCCGATTCCAACACACAAAACTAAACCATAGTATCACCCACACGCACTCTAAACCACTCTTTCTCTCTCTCATACAAGCACACACGCAAGCTCCCCCCCACATAAAGTGTGAGACTGAGGGAATGTAGGGGAGTACTCTTGCAGGGCGGGGCAGTGCAGTGGAGCGGAGTGCTGGACTAGGTTTCATGCCAGCATGGAGCAGATTGTGACCCAGCAAGTTCATGGGACCCTGGTCCCCACCGTGTACTAGACGTCCTCACAAGGCACACTGCAAGGTCCCCCACAATGCACAAGGCACACTGCAAGGTCCCAGAGAGGCTGAGACACAGGCCTCTAGAGGTTAAGGCAAGCCAAATGTGACTTGTTTAAGGAAACTAGGCGTATGTCACTACATCACAGGAGAGGAATTTTAACGTAAACATATATTTTTTTATCAAAATGTGTTTTTTGGCAGAAATGCCTTCTGGAACATGGGAACTTTCATGTGCCTTAATAACAAACGTGTATGCCATCTGTAAATACGAATAAAATTGTTAAATTACAAGCCTAGCTGGTTTAGCCACGAAAAAGACAGGAACCTTCCAGCTAGCCATGATTGGCTGAGATAATGGATGGTCTGGACATGCCGAGAGATGAGTTTGGATTGGTCTGCCATGTAGCACATTTCTGTCTATAACATGAGCTGCTCAGTATGTGTAGGTAATCCTTTTTAATGCAGCTTTTTTGAAAGATATCACGAAGAACTGCAAAAATGTTGCTAATTCTCTCCACTTTCTGGAGGACCGAGTTTTGAAACCAGTGGAGTACCGGTGGAAGCAGAGTATGATAGCTAAGGAGATGGAGAACATTCTGGCGTTTTACTGCAAATATGCAGAGTGGGTAGAAAAGAGAACGCACAGAAGGCTGTTTTATAAAACACCTGTCTCCTGTCAAACTAAGGGCAACCATGGCATCCGTGACAGAGAGGGAGAAGCGTTCATCCATGTATATGGCTAAGAAAGTCTAGCTAGCTACATATTCAGAGATCTAATTTAGTCAGAAAGTTGTTTTCATTGAAAATTATAGCGTACTGTTAGTTAGCTGGCTGGCTGCAGATTCGTGCAGGTTAGTAACGTTATGAGTTGAGATTATGGATCATTGTTTAACTAGCTGGCTAGCTACATGTCCAAACAAAAGTTTTGAATATGCAAGTAATAATTTCTCTGTACCATTTACACCTTCTGTATCCTGTTCAGGTGACAAATAAAGTTTTATTTTATTTGATTTAGTGTGTGTTTACTAGAGACGGTAATGTGAAGAACAACATGACCTGCACCAAAGTCAAATTAGGATATAACGACGTTAGGCCAACAAGACCATAAGCTATTTTCTGTAATTTGCACACCATTAATTATCTTGTTGTGATTTTATTTTCCTGTAAAAATTCGCTAAATTCGCTAAAGTTAAAACGTTGTCAGCTATTTGATATGGTCATTATTTGAACTGGCTAGCCAGCTAACTTAACGCTAGCTAGCTAGCTAACAAGCTAAAACAAACCAAAACATTGTTTAGAAAGTTGCTTTTAGTTGCCTGGTTTGCTAGATTTACATATTGTCATGCCTGTTCCCGCTCTCCCTCCTGCCCTGCACTACACACTCCTGCCACCATCATTACGCACACCTTCTTCCCTCGTCATGCGCATCAGCGATTATTGGACTCACCTGGACTCAATCACTTGTAATTACCTTCCCTATATCGGTCTGTTCCCAAGCTCTGTTCCCCACTGCTGCATTAATTGTAATTGTCTATGTCGTTGTGGCAAGGGGGGCGTGGTTCAGCGAGGTCTGTGACGAAGGAGAGAGAAGGGAGACGAGCGGTGCATAAGTGGGGGAAGGGCAAATGACAAACACCTGTGCCTCATTTCAGTGATTGGCGTGAAGAGACTGGATAAAAGCCACCTGGGGAGGGTGGCCGGGGGAGAGGGACTGCCTGAGACTTGTGGGAAAAAGCCAGGGGACTGAGTGGGGCTGTTTTATGTTCTAAAGATTGCTGGTGGAAAGAGTTATTTTTGATTGGTGTTGAGAAGCGCCCGCAGCGCCGATTTATCTTATTTTTGTGATCTACTTTTTTTGGACAATAAAAATCACGAGTCTCAAACCAGCCGACCCCGTCTTCTTCCTTCACCTTACTACAGTCGTTTTGTAACTTGGTTCTGACACTGTTCTTGTCCTGTTCTGTTCTGGTCATCGTCAGTATTACATGTTACTCCCCGTACCTGCTTCTCATCTCCGGCGTCGGTCCTTTCACATATACTACATGACTTTTTAAATGGATGTTGTTTTTGGTTTTAAAATACACCAGTTATGCTATTTTGGACCATCAGGCGTTTTTGTGTTTATGCTTTTTCATAACGACAACGACAAGTTTGATGTTGGACGGCAATAGAAGTTCATGATGTCACGGCGACAACTGTCTACAGACATGATAGACGTAGTATACACCAGACTTTAGTCTTGAAATCTTTGGTTGTTTAGTACTCTACCGTACACTCTTAGAAAAAAAGGGTTCTTCGTCTCTCCCCATAGGGGAACCCTTTGAAGAACCCTTTTTAGTTCCAAGCAGAACTATTTTGGGTTCCATGTAGAACCCTCTGTGTAAAGGGTTCTACATGGAACTCAAAAAGGTTCTGCCTGGAGCCAAAAAGGTTCTGCCTGGAACCAAAAAGGGTTCTTCAAAGTGTTCTCCTATGGGACAGCCAAAGAACCCTTTTAGGTTATAGATAGCACCTTTACTTCTAAGAGTGTACTCACTCTGTTTCGCACATGGCCTCACATGTGAATCCTTAAAGAGATGGGTGGGGCTACAGCTTAAGAGGGTGTGAACGTGCTGAATGGGTATAGACTGGCTATTCCCAAACTGGGGTACGCGTGCCATCAGAGGTACGCCAAATAAAAATGTGATTGACATTTTCAAACAGTCCATTTAGATTTTCGAACGGGGCAATACATTTGGGTGATGTTTTTTTTCTCGCCTATAGCCTTTTTTCACTGCCAAAAATAAAATGAAACCATCTACTGTTCAGGAAATAACAACACAATGTCAAATACAGGTAGCCTAGTCAAATAATTAACATCCAATCACATTATCCATTACTCTCTAACGGTCCGTTTGTAGCTAAATGTAGCTGCTGCGCATTCCGAAAATTGATAAATGGTTCAAAACAGTAAGGCCCGATTCCATAGAGACAAAAGCCATGACAGGGAGACATAGTGGAGTGGTAACGTGCATGCAAGCAGCATCCAGCGAGAGGCTCTTGCTGCCAAGGGAAGGCTTGACAGACATTTTGGACACTACAGTGAAAATGGTTAATTTTGTTAAAGCAAGGCCCCTGAACTCTTGTGTATTTTCTGCATTATGAAATTATATGGGCAGTGACCATGTAATGCTTTTACAACATACAGAAGTGTGCTGGTTATCAAGGGGCAAAGTATTTACATGTTTTTTTTTATTGAGAGACAAGCTTAAAGTTTTCTTTACTGACCATAATTTTCACTTGTCTGACCGTTTGCATGATGACAAGTTTCTCACATGACTGGCCTATCTGGGACTCTGTAAGCTCCAAGAAGTTAAAGTACATACTTTAAAGTTAGACATCTCTAGTCATTCATAACACATACACTCTTAAAACAAACAGTGCTATCTAGAACCTAAAAGGGTTCTTCGGCTGTCCCCATAGGAGAACCCTTTGGAGAACTCTTTTTGGTTCCAGGTAGAACCTTTGTGGTTCCAAGTAGAGTGTACTTTGAGTAGGCTTACTGACGCAAACATGTATTAAAACTTAAGGCATTATCACTAGCAGCTAAAACAAATAAACATGAAAAACAAGTTTAAACCATACATTTCATTTTATTTTGTTTGTACTTTATTTTAAGTTTGTTTGTACTGTATGTAAACAAGCATATATGACAGACCCAACATGCTGTTGCATGAATATTACAGTGTGAAATATGCTATGAAATATACTGGTTCATGTCCCATACTGTTTTTTAATAAGCTTCAAGATTATATAATCAAATTCAGATTTGTGTATTAACTTACTTTTGCCTGATGCCTTTCATGAAGGTTTTCGACTGTGTTTGCTTTTTTGAAATCTAAAATCTTTATTCAAGACATTGGGTAGACGTAAATTAATCCACGAAAATTAATATATCTTTCATGAGTTTGATGATATTTAAAGGGATTGCTTTAGATAAATGAAGAGAACAAAATTAAATTTATAAAAAACTCCCTGATCAAATTGGTCGGCCATCCAGTGGGTGTGTTTTCTGGGATTGAATTACATTTATTCAGTGCGCGCAAGGCAGCCACACCCGCAAAGCTCATTAGGCACCTGCATATGCTAAGTCTGAATACCAACTACTGAGAAGTGCTTAAATCAAAATGTAAAAAAAAAAGGCATAGATGTTTTAAGACTGGATCGGCTCCTACTATATGTGTCTGATTAACGTTAGCCTGTTAGGTTGGACTTAGCACATTTTTGTTTCTCATGTCACGGTCTTAAATTAAGATTGCCAAAATACAGACGTTACAATCATTTAAAGTTATTCTACATTTAACGTTAGCTAGCATTTATCAAATTGTCTATTAACATTACCATAAGTACTCCGTTGGAAGACTCTTTTTCTTAGAATTTTCACTGCATAGTCGGTTGTTGGGCTTGGTGAGGATGAAGAGAGTGAAAGCTAAGTGCACATGTCTTTCAGGGCTAATGTGTCAAAGACCTGACTGGGTCCAGCACCGCACGGTATGGCTTGTGATGTTGTTGTGTGTGTGTTTGTACTTTGTACTTGTGTACTTGTGTACTTGTGATATTGCGAGGGGTGAATGTGAGAGTAGAGGCGAAACAAACAGATCGGCAGTGTATCAAATACTTGTTCTCCCCACTGTAGATAGATAGATAGATAGATAGATAGATAGATAGATAGCTAGATAGATAGATAGATAGATAGATAGATAGATAGATAGATAGATAGATAGATAGATAGATAGATAGATAGATAGATAGATAGATAGATAGATAGATAGATAGCAAGGTCCCCCTGCTCAAGCCAGCGCATGTCCAGGCCCGTCTGAAGTTTGCCAATGACCATCTGGATGATCCAGAGGAGGAATGGGAGAAGGTCATGTGGTCTGATGAGACAGAAATAGAGCTTTTTGGTCTAAACTCCACTCGCCGTGTTTGGAGGAAGAAGAAGGATGAGTACAACCCCAAGAACACCATCCCAACCGTGAAGCATGGAGGTGGAAACATCATTCTTTGGAGATGCTTTTCTGCAAAGGGGACAGGACGACTGCACCGTATTGAGGGGAGGATGGATGGGGCCATGTATCGCGAGATCTTGGCCAACAACCTCCTTCCCTCAGTAAGAGCATTGAAGATGAGTCGTGGGTCTTCCAGCATGACAACGACCCGAAACACACAGCCAGGGCAACTAAGGAGTGGCTCCGTAAGAAGCATCTCAAGGTCCTGGAGTGGCCTAGCCAGTCTCCAGACCTGAACCCAATAGAAAATCTTTGGAGGGAGCTGAAAGTCCGTATTGCCCAGAGACAGCCCCGAAACCTGAAGGATCTGGATGGAGGATTGGGCCAAAATCCCTGCTGCAGTGTGTGCAAACCTGGTCAAGAACTACAGGAAACGTATGATCTCTATAATTGCAAACAAAGGTTTCCTGTACCAAATATTAAGTTCTGCTTTTCTGATGTATCAAATACTTATGTCATGCAATAAAATGCAAATGAATTACTTAAAAATCATACAATGTGATTTTCTGGATTTTTGTTTTAGATTCCGTCACTCACAGTTGAAGAGTACCTATGATAAAAATTACAGACTTCTACATGCTTTGTAAGTGGGAAAACCTGCAAAATCGGCAGTGTATCAAATACTTGTTCTCCCCACTGTAGATAGATAGATAGATAGATAGATAGATAGATAGATAGATAGATAGATAGATAGATAGATAGATAGATAGATAGATAGATAGATAGATAGATAGATAGATAGATAGATAGATAGATAGATAGATAGATACTTTATTGATCCCCCGGGGGGGAAATTTCATTGTCAAGCAGCTACAACAAAACACAGGGTGGGTGCAAAATGCCACAACGAAAGTACACAAAAGACAGATACACGGTACATGATACATAGAGCGGAAGAAATGGAAGAAAATATCTAAACATTTAATGAATGAACAGCAATACACAATAGACAATAACCCGCAAGGGGTGAACCAAAACACACAGGGTGTTGCTACCATCTGTCCCCGACAGCCGGTTAGAACGGCCATCGAAGATGATCGCTGGAGAGGAGGAGGAACCGTCACCCTGCGCGGGGCATTCGTTACAGTAACCCCCTACCTAGGCGCAGCTCCCGACGTCGCCACTCGCCGGCGTCCTGGACTACCCCGAGGGCGTGGAGCTGGTCGGTCCGGATGGCGTGAATGGAACTCTGTGGTGAGCGATGGATCGCAGATGTCCGCCGCCCGGACCCAGCTACGCTCCTCAGGGCCGTAACCCGCCCAGTCCACCAGGTACTGGATACGACCCTGCCGTAGCCGAGAGTCCAGCACTTTCTCCACTCGATTATGCCAGACCCCCAGCTACCTCCGTTGGGGGTGGAGGTGCCACTGCAGTTCCTGACCCCCCTAGTGGACCAGGAACCACCGGCCTGAGGAGAGAGACATGGAAAGAGGGAGACAGGTTAGTGTAAGGTAGTGTTAGTCTCAACCTATATGTGACCTCATTCACTCTCCGAAGGACCGTGAACGGTCCTACATACTGGGGCTCGAGCTTGTGGCATGGCAAGCAGAGCTGGAGGTTCCTCGTGGACAGCCAGGATTTATCCCCTGGGTGGAACACTGGAGCCTCACTCCGCCGTCTGTCCGCCTGCATCTTCTGTCGCGGACCAGACTCCCTCAGCTTTACCAAACCACTCCTCCACCGCTTGAACTTCACTAGAACCCCTTCCCCAGGGGCACAAACATGGCTGAAAACCTAGTACCACCTGGAAAGGGGTTAGACCGGTGGAGGAATGGCACAGAGAATTCTGAGCGTACTCCGCCCAGGGGAGGAAACGGGTCCACTCACCTGGCTGTTCCATGCAGTACGCCCGGAGGAACCTCCCTAGTTCTTGGTTGGTGCGCTCCGCCTGCCCATTAGCCTGAGGGTGGTACCCGGATGTGAGACTGACCTCGACCCCCAGTTTTGACATGAAAGCCTTCCATACACGGGAGGCGAACTGGAGAGCAGAGGGGAGGCCGGGTAGTGGGAGGAACCGCACCAACTTTGAAAATCTGTCCACTACCACGGCGATGGTGGTTTTCCCCTCTGCTGGCGGTAGATCCGTGAGGAAATCCACCGCAATGTGCGACCAAGGCCGCTGAGGTACTTGTAGGGGATGGAATTTGCCTGTAGGAGCCGCTCTCGGCGGCTTAGACTGTGCGCACACCACACAGGACAGTACATAGTGTCGCACAGTCCTCCCCATGCCGGCCACCAATATTTTTCCCGGAGTGCCTCCATTGTCCGGCTTATACCTGGGTGTCCGGTGGCAGGTGTAGTGTGTACCCAGGTTACCAACCTTCCCCGCACTCTCCGCGTTACATAGGTCTTTCCCGGACGGCAGGTTGCTGGTGGTGGATCCCGTTGGATTTCAGTGTCTATGTCCCAGGAGACGGGTCCTACAATGCACGATGGAGGCATATGCTCATTCTGCCCCCCGGTCGTGAATGCGAGAGAGTGCGTCCGCCCTGCCATTCTTCGTTCCCGGGCGATAGGTCAGGGTGAACCGGAAGCGCTCAAAAAACAAGGTCCAGCGGGCCTGTCGGGGGTTAAGGCGCCGGGCTGCCCTGACGTACTCCAGGTTACGATGATCCGTCAGGACAGTGTACGGTTCAGTCCTCCAGCCAGTGTCTCCACTCCTCCAACGCCAACTTTACCGCCAGTAGCTCTCGGTCACCCACGTCGTAGTTCCTCTCCGCAGCACTCAGCTTCTTTGAGCTGGGAGAGGACCGTCCCTACCCCAGACCTCCGACGCGTCGACCTCGACCGTGAAGGGCTTGAGCGGGTCCGGGTGGTGTAGCAGCAGCGCGGTGGTGAACCGGCCCTTCAGGTCGAGAAATGCCTTCTCGGCACTCGAGGTCCAGGCGAGGCGTTGAGGGTTTCCTTTCAACAACGACGTGAGTGGCGTTGCGATGGAGCTATAGCCCTTGATGAACCGGCGGTAGAAGTTGGCGAATCCGAGGAAACTCTGCAGTCCTTTGATGTTCTGAGGAACTGGCCATGACCTTACTGCCTCCACCTTTAACTCCTCCATCTTCACCCCCTCCGGAGCAATATGGTACCCTAGGAAGGAAACGGCCGTTTGGTGGAAGGCGCATTTTTCCTCCTTGACGTACAGATTATTCTGCAACAGACGGTGGAGGACAGCACGAACGTGAGTCACGTGTTCTGAGAATGTCGGGGAGTACACTAGTATGTCATCAATATACACACTACCACATATCTCCCCGACATATCCCGAAATACCTCATTCAGAAACTACTAGAATACCACTGGGGCATTGGCGAGTCCGTATGGCATCACTAGGTATTCATAGTGGCCTGACGCCGTTCTAAATGCGGTCTTCCACTCGTCTCCCTCCCGGATCCGTATGAGATTGTACGCGCTCCGGAGGTCCAACTTGGTGAAGAAGCGTGCTGCCCGGAGCTGCTCTATGGCCGCAGGAACAAGGGGCATTGGGTATCGGAACTTCGTCGTTACCTCATTCAGTCCTCGATAATCAATGCACGGCCTTAAACCCCCGTCCCTCTTCTTCATAAAGAAGAAACTAGCTGAAGCAGGGGATGTAGAATGGCGAATGTGCCCCTGCTCCAGCGTCTCTCGGATATACGTCTCCATTGTATCCGTTTCGGCCATAGAGAGCGGATAGATACGTCTGCGGGGAGGCGTGTCACCTGGCACAAGGTCAATGGCACAGTCCCAATCACGGTGTGGAGGGAGACATTTGGCTTTCTCTCTAGAGAACACTCCGCGCAGATCTTCGTATTCTGGCGGAATGTTCCCCGTGAGGGTGCTCTCAGGGCTCTCAACCGATGTAGCCCCTACCGTTGGTGTAATACAGGTCCTCCTACATATATCCGACCATCCCAGAATCCTTTGTGCGCTCCAGCCGATGTTGGGGTTGTGCTGCTGGAGCCAAGGAAGTCCCAAGATGACCGGATGTATGGATGAAGAGATCACCAACAATTCCAGTCTCTCTCGATGGCAGCCGTATATGGTGAGGGTGACAGGACGGGTCACGTGAGTGATGGAACCGGACCCCACCGGCCGACCATCCAGAGCGTGAACTGGCATAGAGGACCTCAACCGGCGCAACGGCAGTCGGAGAGCGTCAACCAGGGTCCGGTCAATGAAACTCCCCGCAGCTCCGGAGTCAATCAGGGCTGTGGACACATGATCGGGGAAGTTACCAGAGAGCACAACTGAGCAACAGAAAGGGCTAGCTATGCGTTCAGCACGCAGGACACCTACTGTGCCCACTTGAGCCCTCCGGCCACCTACCCTTTTAATGCGTCCAGTCGGGACAGAGGGACACGCCCTCCGGACATGCCCTCTCTCTCCACAGTAAAGGCACAGACCCTGACGACTCCGCCGTTCTCTCTCCTCTGCGGAGAGTCTCGTGATTCCCACCTCCATCGGCTCATGTTCCGGTTCTGATCGAGGAAGGGGAAGATGCGTGCGGCGCGCCAGCTGGTCACGATCCCGGAGCTGGCCGTCGATGGCAATAGCCCGGGCGATGTAGGCGTCCAGAGTCATGGACTGGCTTACACAAGCCAGCTCCATCTGGACCTCCACCCGCAGACCCCTACGGAAGGCGATCCGAAGACCCGGCTCGTTCCACCCACTGGACGCCGCCAACGTCCGGAATGACGCATACTCCGAGGCATACTCCGAGGCCGTACCCTTCCCCTGTTCAAGACGCATAATCCGCTCGCCCGCATCTCTCCCCTCCGCGGGATGGTCAAACACAGCTCGGAACTGGGCGATGAACCTGGGAACCGACCTTAATTCCTCAGCTCCGCTCCCCCACAGTGCCGTTGCCCAGTCGAGTGCACGCCCCGTGAGGAGCGTGATCATCGTGTGCACCTTCTCCAAATCCGACACAGGCTGATCACCTAAATACAGTTCGCATTGGAGAAGGAACCCACGACAACCCTCCGGATTGCCATCATATTTCTCAGGGACGGCTCTCCGGAGTTCTCCCCTCGGGACGTGACGAGACTCCAAACGATCGGGTGCTGGGGACGCTGTGGCTCCAGATGAACCCACCGGGTGTTCCCCGCCCGATCGCGCAGCCATGAGGGACATCATATCCCCGAGTGCTGTGACCAACCCGGCGACCTGTTCTCCTCTAGCTCAGGCGCCCGACCAGGTAGCCCATCTACCTCTCCTCGCCCGTCCATGGAGACCTAGGGAAGTGAGTGGGAAAGAAAGAGAGAGAGTTAGAACGGTGCAGACGAAGACAGGTTGGTGAAAAAAAATAAAAGGTGCCTCTGGTTGGCGGGTTATTCTGTGATATTGCAAGGGGTGAATATGAGAGTAGAGGCGAAACAAACAGAGATTGAATGGAAGAAAAGATCTAAACATTTAATGAATGAACTGCAATACACAATAGACAATAACCCGCGAGGGGTGAACCAAAACACACAGGGTTAAATAGGGTGTTGCGACCATCTTCCCCCGACTGCCGGTTAGAACGGCGGCGAGGATGATCGCTGGAGAGGAGGAGGAACCGTCACTGCGCGGGGCATTCGTTACAGTACTGAGGATAGAAGAAAGAAAGCCACTTTCCATTTCCTTATGTTGGAGGCTTTCATCAAGGTAAGCGGTGTCTGGTGTAATGTGACTACCATGACTGCATTTTAGAGCTTGTGTCATCCTGCAGCACAGCATTTTGGGTAAGGTTGGGGTTAAGTCAAATATTGGCTATGCACTCAAGAGGGAAAGAGTTTGGGCCATCCTAGACATTTTCTCAAGTACGACATGACAAGGTTATAGATGCTTTGAGAAGCCTCAATTGAATATGATTTATAAAGCCTTTATTTATTTAGCAGTGTTTATGTCAACCTTTAAAATGCAAAGGTTTAAGTTATATTTGAGCTCCAGGTTCTGATCAGACCCTACACCCAAACGAGGACACTACGTTCATCCACCTTTGGCCTGCTAGCCCCCCTACCTCTAAGGGAGCACAGTTCGGGCTCATCCCAGTCAAAGCTGGGACAGCGGAGTCACTGACCACCTTCCAGAGACACTTGAAACCCTACCTCTTTAAGGAATACCTGGAATAGCATAACAGTAATCCTTCTACACCAGCCCCCATAAAAACAAACAAACAAAAAAAACTTTACTAACACTTGTCTTTTGTCTAAACTAACACCTGACTTTGCTCACAGCTGCTTGTTTAAAGAAATGTACTTACTGTGATGTAGATGTGGTTGTCCCACTGGCTATCCTAAGTTAAATGCACCAATTTGTAAATTGATCTGGATAAGATCGTCTGCTAAATGACTAAAATTTTGTATTTTCTAACCACTGATAGAAGACCAGGTGTTTTTTTCATCCCCAAAAGCTGTTAACGTTAGAGCGTCCCCTGAGGTCAGTGTTTGTGTTGTGTCTCTGCTTCTGCGGTGGTGCACTGCATTAGCACTGATAGCCATCAACAGGCCTGCCAGATCTAGGGCCTCTGTTTGGAGAGCAGTTAATGTCCTTGCACTATTGTACTTTATAGCAAACCAAGTGGCGGAGCCTCCACTGCCATTTTTTTTTTTAAGAATGGGTCTTTAAGGTCTTGGCGTTTTCAAATGTCTGTTATACAAATGTTAATAGTTTGGCAGAAGATTTGTATCCAAAGCCAAACATTAGACCATGTTGGAATCAAACCCAAATCTGGTGTTGCATTCAGGTCCCAGCCCACCGGATTCACCTACTCATCAAACCATCACGCCCTTGACTAGTTGAATCAGGCGTGGTAGAGGCTTGAATAGAACATCGGCTGGGAAACGGATTGGGAAACACTGGGAATAATGCATTTCATATATATAGGTCAATGTATTGGAAGGCTTGTTTTCCCTGCTCGCTGACTTCCTTTGGGGTGTGAGGGAATTCAGCTCACCTGCTGTTCACTGGTCTAATTGGAGGAAAGTGATCCGGCCGGGACACAAAGAGAGAGGGCGGTGGGGTCAATCCATTAGCAGGTTAATGCACTGAGATGTGTGTGTGCTTGTGTGCGTGCATGTGTGGGAATCTATATGTGTGTCTGTGTGTGTGAGAAAAAGACTGAAAGATTTTGAGTATGGGTTTGGGCCTACCCGTCTTTTTTCTCCTGCTACCAGTAAACAAAATCCTGTGTCTTTCAAAGCACAACCTCCATGGAGAGAAGAAGGGCTATCTATCCCATGGGAGCTGACCTCCACCTGTGGGAATGTTTGTCTCACTCCCTTTCTCCAGATAATGCATTAGGAGGATGCATTAACCTATTGATACTAACTAAAGCTTTTCTCAAATTACACCAAAGTCTCAGAGAGTCACATTAGATAGAGTGAAAAGACACATTATTTGGAAAGCGGGAGGGTGTACTGTATATAGAGAGTTAATTGGTGAGACTGTGATTGGAGAGCACTGTGAATGCTACTAAACATATTTAAGGTTTAACTTGCAATGATTGTGCTATGTGGTCGTCTATTAAGTAGACAGTGGGGTGCACATTTTTGTTCTTGCCCAGTACTACCACACTTGATTGTTGCTGAATCAATTGAGTCAAGTGCTTTAGTGCTGGGCTAGAGCATAATGTGTCGTCCCTCTGGTGTTCCACTAGGAATGAATTGAGAACTGCATGTGATAAAATACTGAAGAATAACCCCAAAAAATAAAACATGAGGTTGCAGGCATGCAGAGAGATAAATAGGGGGATAGAAATAGAGAGATACAGGAGGCAAGAGAAAGAGAAAGGAAGGACAGGGAAGGACAGGGAAGGACAGGGCAGGGCAGGTAAGCACCATTGGAAGCAGAGTCCCTGCACCTGCACAAAGCCTTTTCAAGCCTGCATGGGCATTTCTTCCTCCCTGTGTGTGTCTTTAGTGGGCTAAATACACCTCCACTGTCCCCCACCCTCTGGAACTACCACTTTTAGAAACAAACCAAATGGGGGGGAGGCATAGAGAGGGGACACTGGCATTGTGACAGTGTCCCAGGGGGGGGGACACTGCTCCGCTTACATCGCTGGGCCCCATTGTGGTCCACAAACACAGGAAGCGTCATGGTCACACACAGCTCCGACGCTGAGGCTGAAAGACACCAGGGACTCCCGAGAAGAAAACCGAGATGCAGCCACATAGTATCACCGGGGGCCCTGGGCCTCCTTCTCTGTCCTGCTAGCACAATAGGACTGTTGCACAAAGTCCCATTTGGCCAAAAGTAAGGGATATGAGGCCACATGCATGAAGAATACAGTTGGAACGGATATCCACCATCCTCTTTTATGTGGTGGGGATTACATAATGTTGGAAGAGACAAGAGTTGAGAGGAGAGGCTCAGTCAAAACAACAGTGTGGTTTTCACCTGAAGGAGGTGACGTCATTGGGCCAAAAACCAATAATGTGCCGTACCTATGAGGAATCATGGGAAGAAGATTGTGTGTGGTATATTGGATCATTGACCTTTAAGGCATGGGTTGACCTTAGAGCACAGTGTTCCTTGAGTCTCGGATCGTCCTGTTCCCTCCTCCTAACCTTGTAGTGTGTCAGAGTGTGCTGTTCTTTACCATGTTGACCCCACAATGGTAACCACAGTCGGGCCTATGTCCTTCTTCCACAGGACATTGAGTTGCCAGTGAGACAGACAAGCTGATGCCTGTGTGTAGGGGGTTGTTTTTGAGGGGTTGCAGCTGATTAGGTTTTGAGTAGATTTAAAAAAAAAAAAAACTAAATACAGTGTAGGCTACAATGGATGTATATTTATGTTTAAATCCTTATCTGATAAGTGCTCCCTCTTTAAGTATGTAAATACTTAGTAACATGTCAATCCCTATGGTGCACTTTCTTTCGATCTAGAAATATTGCCTACTTATTTACTCTGGCTACCAATTTATTTTATTTTATTTAACCTTTATTTTAACTAGGCAAGTCAGTTAAGAACAAATTCTTATTTACAATGACGGCCTATAACCTTATCATGACATGGTAATTAACATTTTCTATTTTGGATCGTTGTACAATGCTAATTACTTGATGATTGAACTCTAGTATAGCGGCTGTCAGGATGCCACTGAATGTCTGTCTGTCGCTTCCAATGTAACATCTTTTGTTGACTCATAGCCTAGCTTTGGTTAGCATTAGCATTGATTAATATTAGGATTGCTCGTGGTGTTCCCCCCTTTCCTTTGTTACCTGACCTGTAACCATTCAATCTGCTTCACCTTTGTCTGTGTAAAGTAGCACAACCTTTTGTTAATTAGATAGCATAGATCCAGATATTATGGTCATAAATAATGCTAATAATTAGTTCAATGTAGATCAGATTGCAGAGATAAACAACAGCAAACAGCTTGGCAAATGTGACAGACCACAGCCCCTTCGAATAATGACTGAACTACACATTCTTTCTTACAACAGTTAAAAGGCAGATCATAAAATTACTATGGCCGTGATTCAATCCGAGTCCATGTTGTAGCACGCTTGACATTAAAGGTATTTTCCAATTGAGATGACATCTGCAGCATTTACTTTGAACATTGCCTTTAAAAGGGGGATTGTCTATGTTACATATCTTCGTATGACACAACATGTTTCGACCAAGGAACTGGTCTTCCACAGTCAAAAATATCACCACAGTCTTTTCTCTTTAGTGGTTTCATAAACCCTAGCACCTGGATGTTAATCATAAGAGGCTTGACATAAAGATGTGGGATCTTAATTTGATCACTCTTTTGTTGCTGAGAATGTTCCTGCATAGCAGGACATGCACGCTTTTGTATTCAATGTTTAAAAAGGCTTATAAAGTTTGTAATTTCCACTTTAAAATATCAGACTTTATTTGCTCTAACAACGATTGTATCAACCCATACAAAAAATGTCCATTAATTATAATCCACATAATAATTCACATTTCCTGTTGCTGCAGGATTATTTTCCAGCTGTAGCAAACTGGCTCAAATTAAAATCCTACATCTGTAAGATTTGGATGATTCACTAACAGCATTCTAAGCTATGGCTGCGTCCCAAAATAGCCACTCCCTTACTGAGGCTATTGACTAGTGGAATATAGTGCCATTTAGGACACTATCTATCTGCAATGTTGGGTTAATACATTTTACTTCTAGTTCATGTCAGGCTTTTCTCACACATTTGCTTTCCTTATTCCTCATAATAATTTTTCTTCTCTATAGTTTCCTTCTCTTCCCCATAGGCTCTCTCTCTCTCTCCCTATTTTTTTTTCCTTCTCCCCCTCTCTCTCCTCGCTCCCCCTATCCCTCTCTGTCCTGTGGATGAACTCTCTGCCAGCTCCTCCTACCTGCTCAGCCTGTCCAGGAATCAAACAGTCCTTTCCCTTAATGTGAAGAGATGTGCTTGGCACTGAGCTCCAACAAAAGAGCGAGGAAAGGTTGGGGGGATTGCCAAAGAGTCTTCCCAAGGCAGGCTTAAGACCCACCGGCTTTCAACCAGTCCAATGTAAAGCCAAGGTCTTTACAGAAAGCAGCCTGCCCCATTACCATCAGCTTTTCATATTTCTCCCCTGGACTTCTTTTTCTCTTCCTTCCGCTACTCCGGTCGGTGCCTGGAAGTTTGCTAACAACTTCAAGTCACAGTGTGAATTGGTCTTTACCCGTTTCTTCAGGCCTGCAGGTCATATGAGCTACTAGTGGTTTCTTCCTATAAAGAATTGTAGGGGTTGATTCCTTGGTATTGCTACTAGGGTCCTCAGTTATGATACAAAGTTTACTCTGTCATAATAAGCAGACATGATAATTGATGTTAGCTTTCCGGCATCTAACTTAACACACTCAAGATTAGGGATGTATTTAGGGACAGATCGAAATTTACAGTTGGAAGAATGTTATACGTTTCTTCACAACACCTAAACTGAAATCTAAAACAGACTGGCTCCCAACACCCTTGTTGGAGAGAATGTGGGTTATCAAATGTAACCTTTTTATTTAATTAGGCAAGTCAGTTAAGAACAAATTCTTATTTACAATGACAGCCCCTGGAGCAAATTAGGGTTAAGTGCACAGCAACAGTTTTTTGTTCACCATGTCAGCTCGGTATTCAAACCAGCGACCTTTCGGTTACCGGCCCAACACTCTAACCGCTAGGCTACATGCCACCCTTACATCTTTTGGTCCTGCCCCACAATTGACATTTACTGGGGAGAAATAAGATTGAACATTGGAAAAATAATGGATTTTAACATAGAACAAACGTTAATTTATTTGTATGGTTGGAATACCTGATAAATTACACAATAGAGACAAGTACCTGTTGAAGGTCCTACTGGCAGCCAGTAAAAAGGCTATCACTAGGAAATGGCTACAAAAATACATTATTCATTAAAGATACATTTTTATTCCAGATAAACTCAAAATTAGTGGTGAATTGAAAGCCATTTTATTGACAACTAGCAAATGCAGTAATGCAGGCTATAACCTGACGAAAATTGACATTAGCCTATGAACATGGACCTTTGAAAATAAGTGAGGCAGTGAGATAAACTTAAAATAGGTTAATTCTTCAATGCCATATGGCTACATCTCCTATTTATCACTTTTAAGCATCAATGGTAGATTTCTTTTAACAAAGACGAGCATCTCCACTTTTTCAGAAGACAGTCTGTTCCTCTTTTCATCCACGATATGTGAAACAGAGCTAAACAAGCGCTCGCTGTCCACACTTGTGGAGGGCGCAGAGAGGTAAGCTCGTGCCACGGCCCTTGTTGTTCTGCCAGTAAGCCAGAGGTTGTGCGCTCGGTGGAATGGGTGCCTCTGAGAGGTAAAGCTGCATCTGCGATACAGCTCCACTGCTGCTTTCCCGTGCCTCTGGAGTTTCAATCAATATTTCGTCGTACATTGCCTTATTACGTTTGTTGTATTACATTTTTTTTACTTGCTTCCACCTCGAGATACACTGGATTTACATATATTGCAAATTGCATTAGTTACATCTGTCTCCGACACGTTGTAAAATTGCCACACGTTGAGAGCTTTACTGGCGCAAATCAACTCTTGGCTCACGTATTTTACATCAAAGATAGGTTTTCTGTATCGGATCTCATATTTTGAGTGGAAATCGTCCGATTCCGATCTCTTGCCGATCGATCGGTGCATCCCTAGTAGACAGTGAAGAAATACACTATATAGAGTGTGTGACCTTTGCTTTAAGAACACATGATGAGAGAGGCCACGAATACTGGGAAATTACTTTCACATTTTTGTTTTTGCTTTATGCTTTAAATCAAATCACATTTTATTGGATGCATACATGTTCAGCAGATGTTATTGTGGGTGTAGCAAAATGCTTGTGTTCCTAGCTGCAAAGGTGCAATAATATCTAACAATACACACAAATCTAATAGTAAAAGAATGGAATTAAGAAATATAGAAATATTGGGATGAGCAATGTCGGAGTCGGGAGTATAAATATACACTTTATATACAGAAGTATGTGTACAGCCCTTGAAATGAGTGGATTCGGCTATTTCACTTACACCAGTTGCTGACAGGTGTATAAAATCGAGCACACAGCCTTGCAATCTCCATAGACAAACATTGGCAGTAGAATGGCCTTAGTGAAGAGCTCATAGGATGCCACCTTTCCAGTTAGTGCATTTCTGCCCTGCTAGATCTGCCCCGGTCAACTGTAAGTGCTGTTATTGTGAAGTGGAAACATCTAGGAGCAACAACGGCTCAGCCGCAAAGTGTTAGGCCACACAAGCTCACAGAATGTGACCGCCGAGTGCTCAAGCACGTATTACGTAAAAATCGCCTGTCCTTGGTTACTGCCTCTGGAATTAACGTCAGGGTTAAATGGGTTTCCATGGCGGAGCAGCTGCACACAAGTCTAAGATTACCATGCGCAATACCAAGCACATCACTTACACAAATGACTGATGATTGGCTAAGAGAAATTGATGGGGGCTGTTTTGTTAGACCTCTGTGCGACTTTTGACATAATCGATCATAGTCTGTTGCTGAAAAAAACGTATATTTTTGCTATATTGTGGATAAAGAGTTACCTGTCTAACAGAACACAGAGGGTCTTCTTTAATGGAAGCCTCTCCAACAAAATCCATGTAGAATCAGGAATACCCTAAGGCAGCTGTCTAGGCCCCCTAACGACATGCCTTTGAGTAAAGCCAGTGTGTCTACAGTATGTATGTGGATGACTCAACACTATACACGTCAGCTACCACAGCAACTGAAATGACTGCAACACTTAACAAAGAGCTACAGTTAGTTTCAGAATGGGTGGCAAGGAATAAGTTAGTCCTAAATATTTCCAAAACAAAAAGCATTGTATTTTGGAAAAATCATTCAGTAGATCCTAAACCTCAACAAAATATTGTTGTGAATAATGTGGTAATTGAGTCGTGTGGTCAGGCACCAAATTGCAATTGTCTCAGAACAGGGCAGCACAGCTGGCCCTTGGATGTACACAGAGAGCTAACATTAATAATATGCATGTAAATCTCTCCTGGCTCAAAGTGGTTGGAGAGATTGACTTCATCACTAGATAGATAGATAGATAGATAGATAGATAGATAGATAGATAGATAGATAGATAGATAGATAGATAGATAGATAGATAGATAGATAGATAGATAGATAGATAGATAGATAGTATGAAAAAGTATAAAAATACAAGAAGTATGGAGTGCAAAAAAGCTATAAAACAGTAGCACTCCATAATCCTGAACTATTATAGTTCAACTTGTTGCAAAAAAAAAATCATGAAAAACTGACGAAAAACATACTAAAACAGCAATTAACGCACAAACAATGGGAGCTGCTTAACAGGCCACACAGGGCGGCGCCAATCTAGTAATGTATTTGTGAGAGGTATTGACATGTTGAATGCACCAAGCTGTCTGTTTGAACTACTTGCACAAAGTGTGGACACCTGTGCATACCCCACAAGACATGCCACCAGAGGTCTCTTCACAGTCTCCAAGTCCAGAACAGACTATGGGAGGTGCACAGTACTACATAGAGCCATGACTACATGGAACCTTGGCAGCAGCTAATGGGGATCCATAATAAATACAAATACAATATAAATAAAGCTTGCCGCCGTTTCATCAGACCTCCACGTCATTTCTGGGATACATCATCAGTCAAGAGGGAGTAGCTATGGATGAGAGTAAGGTCAAGGCGGTTCTGGAATGGCCTCAACCACGCACAGTAAAGGAACTACAACGGTTCCTGGGTTTCGCCAATTTTTACAGGCGCTTTATAAGAAACTTCAATTCGGTCGCCGCTCCCTTAACTACCATGACTAAACGCTCATCATCTCGCCTCATCTGGTCAACCTACTCCCAGCAGGCATTCCAAGATCTCAAGGCACGATTCACATCCGCCCCCATTCTTCATCATCCTGACCCAAATCTTCCATTCATAGTTGAGGTTGACGCTTCGAACACAGGTATCGGGGCCATACTTAGTCAGCGTCATGGAACTCCAACCAAAATGTTTCCCTGTGCATTCTACTCAAGAAAATTGTCCCCAGCCGAACGAAACTACGATGTGGGCAACCGTGAACTACTAGCCATGAAGGCTGCGTTGGAGGAATGGCGGCACTGGTTAGAGGGAGCGCAGCACCCTTTCACGATTCTCACAGATCACAAGAATTTGGAATACCTGCGCTCAGCGAAACGATTGAACCCCAGACAGGCCAGATTGGCACTGTTCTTCACCAGGTTTCACTTCATCGTCACATACCAACCTGGTTCTAAGAATACAAAAGCTGACGCTCTGTCTCGACAAACGGAGGAGACGAATGTGCCCAAGTCTGAGGAACACATTATCCCTGAAAAACTGCTCGTTGCACCTGTTCAGTGGGACATCATGACCGAGATCACTCAAATCAATGCCCAAAGTTCTGTACCGTCTGAATGCCCTCGAGACCGTACTTTTCTCCCAGAACCTCTACGAAACAAACTTCTACATCAAGTTCATGCAGCTCTCATTCTCGATTCTGGTGGTCCACGATGTCTGCTGACACCATTAAATTCGTCAATAATTGTACCGTATGCAATACCTCCAAAACACCACATCAATTACCTGCTGGTCTTCTTCAACCCCTACCCATCCCTCAACGTCCCTGGTCACATATCGCAATTGACTTCGTTACCGATCTTCCCAAGTCTCAAGGCAACACCACCATCCTCACCGTCATCGATCGCTTTTCCAAATCCTGTCGACTCATTCCCCTACCCAAACTTCCCACCGCTTTTGAGACAGCTGAGACACTCTGCAATTGTGTCTTCCGCTTCTATGGTCTGCCTGAGTATATCGTCTCAGATCGGGGCCCACAGTTCACTTCAAGAGTATGGACCGCTTTCTTCAAACATCTCAACATAAATGTCAGTCTCACTTCCGGGTACCATCCACAATCTAACGGTCAGACTGAACGCATGAATCAAGAACTTACACGCTTCCTACGAGCTTACTGCCAACAGAACCAGACCGACTGGAGTAAGTACCTAATGTGGGCCGAGTATAAACAGAATTCCCTTCAGAAGCCTGCTACAGGTTTGACCCCTTTCAAGTGCGTCCTGGGTTATCAACCCCCCTTATTTTCCTGGTCTGGAGAACCTTCCAACCTTCCCTCTGTTACTGAGTGGCTACAGCGCTGCGAAGAAACTTGGAACCAAGCACACACCCAAGCACACACTCCTCACAACATGCTGTGAGGAGACAGGAACAACAAGCTAACCGTCATCGCCGTCCCAGTCATGAATATGCCCCGGGTCAATGGGCTTGGTTATCCACAAGAGATCTTTGTCTCAAACATCCATGCCGAAACCTCAATCCCAGGTTTGTTGGGCCTTTCAAAATCATAAAACAAATTACCCCAGTTTCATTTCGTTTAGACTTGCCTAATAATTATCGCATTTCTCCCACTTTCCATGTGTCACTTCTGAAACCCGCTGGTGGTCCGAGAGGAGAGTTGGAGGAGGATGCGGAGACCCACATCCCCCCCACCCATTCAAGTTCACGGCGAGGAGGCGTACCAGATTCGAGAACTTCTCGATTCCAGGTGCCGGGGCAGTAAACTACAGTACCTGGTGGACTGGGAGGGGTACGGTTCGGAGGAGCGATCCTGGGTCAATGCGAATACTAACTGTTTATCATTTGGACTTCATCTCCCATAGGCCCTCATTCCTGGGACTAATTACACACAGTTCATTACACACACACTACTTAAGCACACCATTTACACAGTATCAGTGCGAAGTCTTGTTTTGCCCCGGTGAACTTTTCTGAGCGTTTATTCCTGTTGATAGTATTTTTCCAGTTTTTGACTTGGACTGTTTCTCATACCTTGACTCGTTGCTGCCTGCCCTGACCTTTGCCTGCCTTTTGGACTCTGTTAGTTTGCTGCCTGCCCAGACCTTGCCTGCCTTTTGGACTCTGTTAGTTTGCTGCCTACCCAGAACTCTGTCTGTCTTTGGAATTTGCATGTTTGCTGCCTACCCTGACCTCGGCCTGTTCCAGTTTACGCTGTCTCTATTGTATCTTTTACTGCTTGTGAGTCTGACTTGCAATAAACTGCAGATGGATCCTCACTCCGCTGACGCTTCATTACACCACCGAACATCGCTTGCTAACAACATTGACTAACGTTATATGTAAATTCAGAGCAGAAAAAATACCCTTTATTCATGTAGCTAATTGGTTGTGTCTTTCAATTTTGGCAATGGCCAGCCCTAGCATCGTATTCACCACAGCACCATGTGGATGTGATAGCCATGGAGATATGCAACGTTACATTCACTTAGCCTAGATGATACTTTGCCTATCTGTTCTTTCTTGCACCGTATTTACTTAATTTCAATGTAACATTATTGTTTCAAACAGGGCCAGGAGTGAGAAACTACTACGGGGAAACGGTGCCAAGTTTGGGCCACAGACATGTAGGTAAGAACATACATAACTGTTACCAACTGAAATGTAAATACTTATGGGAAATATCTGCCATCTGTCTTTACAGACTGTCACAATAAATGCATATAAAATATAGGGGGTAGTGGAGGGAAATATGTTAACATAGTGTGTCATTTCTAATACTTCCCTTACATTTTGTAGCTTAGGTGTCTGGCTGTATTGGGTGCCAAAGAACTGAAGTCGACAGTGTGGCACATACTACTTTGCATTCTGTCAAACCGTCTTGCCATTGCCACAACCTGGACTGTTTCAGGGACTTGTTTCTGAAGACCATTCTTCACAGTATGTTTGATATTAATACATGTGTTACACTGGTTTTCTCTACTTTTAAGTCAATTCTTAAACTCATGTGCGATTGAAATGTAACTTAATGTTCTTTCTTTGTGCGTAGGAGCCATTCAGAAGAACCCTGCAACCCGGAAAGCCACGGATGAGGGTTCACAGAGAAGGATCCGCTGCAATGAGGGTCAACATCAAGTCTCAGACCACCTGTCTCAAAGCCAGCCTCGACCCCCAAGCCACAAGACTGTTACAACAGCTGAACCCTGGGCTGACTTCTGCATCCCACCACACACTTACCATTTATTAATATTCTGTACACACCAAGGAGGGAATTATAGGGGAGCCAGGGGTTATCCCCTGAATGAGACGTTAGCTCCCCTATATGCGACAAAAGTCCAACTTTGGTAGGGGTCTCTAAATAATGCTAATTTAACCATTCTCCTGTTTGTTTAAAATATAGTGGTAAATACACTACACGACAAAGTATGTGGACACCTGCTCGTCGAACATCTCATTCCAAAATCATGGCCATTAAAATGGAGTTGGTCCCCCCTTGACTGCTATAACAGTCTTCACTATTCTGGGAAGGCTTTCCACAAGATGTTGGAACATTGCTGCGGGGACTTGCTTCCATTCAGCCAAGAGCATTAGTGAGCTCGGGCACTGATGTTGGGCGATTAGTCCTGGCTCGCATTCAGCGTTCCTATTCATCCCAAAGATGTTCGATGGGGTTGAGGTAAGGGCTCTGTGCAGGCTGGTCAAGTTCTTCCACACCGATCTCAACAAACCATTTCTATATGGACCTCGCTTTGTACATGGGGATATTGTCATCCTGAAACAGGAAAAGGCCTTACCCAAACTGTTGCCACAAAGTTGGAAGCACAGAATCGTCTACAATGTCATTGTATGCTGTAGTGTTAAGACTTTCCTTCACTGGAACTAAGGGGCCAACCCGAACCATGAAAAACAGCCCCAGACCATTATTCCTCCACCACCTAACTTTACAGTTGGCACAATGCATTAGGGCAGGTAGCGTTCTCCTGGCATCCACCAATCCCAGATTTGTCCGTTGGACTTCCAGATGGTGAAGCATGATTCATCACTCCAGAGAATGCTTTTCCACTGCTCCAGAGTCCAATGGCGGAGAGTTTTACACCACTCCAGCCGACGCTTGACATTGCGCATGGTGATCTTAGGCTTGTGTGCGGCCAAGGAAAACCATTTCATGAAGCTCCCTGAAGAACAGTTATTGTGCTGACGTTGCTTCCAGAGGTGAGTGTTGCAACCAAGGACAGATGATTTTTACGCTCTACGTGCTTCCAGCACTCGGCGGTCCCATTCTGTGAGCTTGTGTGGCCTATCACTTCACGGCAGACGTTTCCACTTCACAATAACAGCACTTACAGTTGACCGGGTCAGCTCTAGCAGGGCAGAAATTTGACGAACTGACTTATTGGAAAGGTGGCATCCTATGACGTTGAAAGTCACTGTGCTCTTCGATAAGGCCATTCTATTGCCAATGTTTGTCTATGGAGATTGCATGGCGGTGTGATTGGTTTTTACGCCTGTCAGCAACGGGTGTGGTTGAAATAGCCAAATCCACTAATTTGAAGGGGTGTCCACATACTTCTGTATATATAGTGTATGTTTTACAGTGCTAAATATGAAAATAAAAGCTTAAAAATGAAACCAACACCCCCACCTCTATGTAATGGTTTATACCCTTTATTTCTATGTGGTGGAGCTGTCTACTCAGTAGTGCAGAATTTTGGCCTCAGCTAAGCTCCTTTTCGCATTGATTTTCCTTTGTACTTTTTGCCATTTGTATGCCATGCGACCTTGACGAAAACAGCCTTTACTCCAATGCATTACATTTATCTGTTGATTTATAAATGTTTGCTTTTGTCAGTCAGCTGTTTAGTGCACTCATTGCTTTGTTTTTCAGGTGTGCGCGAGTACTGGTGTTCTCTGTGCCATCCATGGCCAGAAGTAGCAGACCATTTATTTATACTGGTGTTCTCTGTGCCATCCATGGCCAGAAGTAGCAGATCATTTATTTATACTGGTGTTCTCTGTGCCATCCATGACCAGAAGTAGCAGACCATTTATTTATACTGGTGTTCTCTGTGCCATCCATGGCCAGAAGTAGCAGACCATTTATTTATACTGGTGTTCTCTGTGCCATCCATGGCCAGAAGTAGCAGACCATTTATTTATACTGGTGTTCTCTGTGCCATCCATGGCCAGAAGTAGCAGATTATTTTCTATCAGTATTAGTTTTCTTTCTTGAATCAGCCGATGGTGGTCAACATTGTCACTAGACAATGAGGCCACAGCTAGACACCAATGCGCATCCAATCCATCAAACAAGTAGGCTGGCAATACGTAAATGACAGTAGGACTATAAGGTGACTCTTTCGCTAGAAGAGGCTAACATTCGGTTAGAATCATTTGATTTTGCAATGGCATAGGCCTACATTATTTTGGATTTGTGTGCCCATGCGAAAAATTATGAAATGTTATGTAGGCATAGTTACACTTATAGTACATTTTTCGAGATCTTCAAGATCCAAGATTCATACAGGGTTTAAGTTCAATGTTCTAATTAAATTGTTAAATGCTTAATAATGCCAAATAACACTGTTATACATATCACTAATATAAAGAAAGGTAGTGTTTTATGTCATATGATATGAGCATTAACTCATGAACTAGGGTGTAAAATATGTTTTGATTAAAGTAATGTATTATATTGAATGTAGGCTACCTGTTCTGCGTGTGTTCATGTCTGTAAAATTGCCACGGCTGAGAGGGTAGGCTACTGGCAGTGGTGTAGGCCTAGTGTAGGTTAAGCACAAGTAAATGCCTTTTACCCACCTTTTTAAGAAAAATGCATTTGAAAGTATACAGAGCGTTGCTTTTTTTACCGCGACCGGCAATCTGAGTTTACCCACCAATTTGTTTCTCCCACTACATCACTGGCTACCAATAGGCCTATTTGAAGTTAATGGTAATACACATTGTAGCCTAGTATAGTAAGTTAAAGGTGTGTGTTAGGGTGACCATCACTTTCTTCCTGTGACAGTTTCAGACCCATTTCAGATGTCAGACTTTTCAGGCTCTGAAAAAAGTGTGCAAAACTGCTTTCGCATGGCGCTCGACACCTCTGGAGGGACACCGACCTCCCAAGGGTAGGTTGCATCCCAAATTGCACCCTATTCCCTATATAGTGCACTACTTTTGACCAGGTCCATAGGGTACAATTTGGGACACTGCCGTAGTCTGGTGCAGAGAAATAAGTAACACACAGGATCACAATCTTCTCTTTCTCTGACTCACTCCACTCTTCACTCGTTTAGCTCTCGTTTCCTCTTTCTGTTCTGTTTTTTTAACGATAGTCAACATGAAAGGGACATCGCTGTCCTGTTGGAACAGGCAATACTTATATCTACTGTAGCTGTGTGTCTGTTTTTGTGCCTGTGCATACGACGTATGTGTGTGTGTAGACGTAGACATGGATGAATAAATCTCAATTGCATGCATATTTATGAATGCGAGTCGGTACACTGTGTGTAAGTGTGTGTAAGCTGATACTGCTGCATTACTTTTTGTATGATCTTATTACGCATTCAGCGCATGCCCAAAGTCTTGACAGTGCAAGTCAGGGCATATTGAAATGACAGGAAAATTACATTGTCTAATTAAAACATTGTTGGCTATGCCAAATCACGCTTGGTTATCCTCTATTCACACCGCAAGTTCATTTGAATGTACATACTGATTAGGAAGCCAAACTGTGAGGTTTGTGATAACAGATTCCAAATTAGAAAAATGGCTTGGAGCTTCAGATTCCTATATGCACAGATGTTTTGCCTTATGGCATACTGTAATGCCTATTGTCATTCTTATTCGTTGTATAGTGTGTGTCAGTGCTATGTTAAGTTTATGGTATCCTCATCATCATCATCACAAAAAAACATTCAACATTGGACAAGTCAAACATAATAAACACACACAACCAACCCGGAGAGACCAAAACACAGCCCCCACCTCCAGCCATAGCACTAGTTGAAGCCTCATGCCAAAAATTGCATCCATTTGCTTTTATTGCCAAAATTCTGCAAATGATTTTAATGAGAGGGGTACAGAAGCCAGGCTAGGCAGGCATTCTGAGGCTACTGTTTTAACGACAGCTTGATTCCAAACAATTTCACAGTAAGAACCTTCCTAGACGCAAAAGTGTTGTCTGGTGGGACATAAAAGACGGTCGCCACTAAGGGCCACTGTGTCTGGCAGGGGTTCCATTTGGGCTCCACTGGTCTAGCCTTAGATGGGGAGCCTTCATATGCTTGTCTGATCAGTCCCCCTGTAATTCTACCCTTGTCCCATTTAGTGGTTGGAGGCAGGCAGACTGATTAACCCCAAGTCTACAGGTTCCAGAGCCAGCCTGGAGATGAAACATTGTTAACTGTGCAATTAGGTCCTATTTTCAACAAGCTCTCAGTCTCACTGCCGAATTAGACATGTATCCACGTTAGTCCTAAGATCACCCATTCTGAATGGTTAAGGTAAGGGTTAAGGTTTGGATAGGGTTAAAACATTAAGTTTAGGCACCCATTCTGAATGGTTAAGGTAAGGGTTAAGGTTTGGATAGGGTTAAAACATTAAGTTTAGGCACCCATTCTGAATGGTTAAGGTAAGGGTTAAGGTTTGGATAGGGTTAAAACATTAAGTTTAGGCACTCATTCCGAATGGTTAAGGAAAGGGTTAAGGTTTGTATAGGGTTAAAACAAAACAATAAACACTCAACCTTCTGATCCAGAGTCATGGGATTATGCCCATCTGCCAAACCCCGTCAACAACGCCCTAGGAAAACCCAAGCCTACTTGATGGTAATAGTGCTCACTGTTGCCCATAGTGGCCGGATTTGAAGGCATTTCTCAACGTCCTCAGCATATGGATAGACGTCCAATTTCAAAGTCACTCTTGAGCCATCTGTCTGCCTATTTTATGTGGGCCATTGTGTGGGATTGTTTAAGCAGAAGCTCCCATGCCCTGTCCACCCACCAGTGTGTGTGTGCATGCGGGCTCGTGTGTGTGTGTGCGTGCATGCCTGTGTGTTTGTGTAAATATGAGAGTTAAGCATGAAATACACTGAGAATCTGACTGCCAATAGACTGCCAATAGGTACTTATCACAGTAGGAGGCCATTCCTTCTTTTGCTAGAACAAAATACGTACCTGCTGTGTACCTGGTACCGAAGAAACTGCCGTTTCTACTTGTAGAATCGCAATGCTCGGCAGTGGCCGAAAACTTGACTTTGAGCGAATCAGAGACCACGAACCTCCACGTGGGGGATCCGACAGGAGTGACCTAAAAAAGAGGGAACTTTTCCGGTCTAATCCACCATTTTCATCAGAATTGTTCTAATTAAAACTATAAAGCTGCACAATCTTTTTTTCTAGATCAAGTCTTTACATCTTTTAGTCTAGCTAAGGAGTTTTGTGCTTGAAGAATGTTTTTATTTTTTTTATTTTATTAATGTGCACTAGCTTATTAGTTGGTAGCTAGCTAACTAACATTAGCTTGCTGACTGAGCAAGGCAGTCACCACACTTCTTATGAAACTAATGGGGTGGTAGCTAAGTGCGGCACAATGCACACAACACTAAATGCTTTACCAAGCTAACTATCTGGCCACTCTAGTAACATTATAATTCAATCACAATGGATTTGTTTCCATGAAGCAGCTGCCAGTAGCTGGCTGCCGAGAGTGAATGCAGTGTCTTTACTTTACCTAGCTAGCACAACAGCTAGCTAGCAAATCATGCTAATAATTTACCTAATGTTAGCCAGCTACCTAAAAATGTATCTCTGGGCTGTATGCGATTATGGAGAGTGAATAAAATTATTTATTTGTCATCTTGTTAGTTAATTATCTAGCTGTGGTCATCTGGTTAGTATCAACAATCGCTTTCTACAACAATAGCAACATTAGCGCAGCTAACAAGCTAACATTGACTAGACCATAAAGCAACACGCACGGACATGCATTGCCAAACAATGCTACTTCCACCTTGTAGTTTGGAGTATTTTAACAAGGTTGAGTGGCTGAAGATTTTCCTGTGTGAACACAAAACAGATTGAGTGCCAACACTCTGTTCAGAGTCGCTAAGTACTGTCAGCATGCAAACGTTTGACAATCCTACCGGTGTGTCTGAGCTATTATGGGGAACCCTGTGATGTTTGCTGAGACAAACATATAACTGTGCAGCCGCAGCAGTCATGGCAAGGTTTTAATTTCAGACTAGGCTTAATCTGTGTCAAGGAAACCTTCCCCTTGGCAAGTCATTTTGGTTACACATTCTATGAGCCACCTTTGTCTACTTCTATGTCTTCAATTGCAACTGGGTTTATGACTACGGTAAACATTGTGCAACTTTCATCTCTTTCTTGGAGTTATATGTACCTCAAAGGGTGAGGTACATATAAATATTTATTGTACAGTTGTAGCCGACTAACCTTTCCTCCTATTATTGTGTGCTACAGTGGGTTGTTTTTAAAAGGAGAGAGCTAGTGAGGCCTCCTCCAGATTCAAGGTCAGGTTATTAATAAAAACGATATAAGGCGCGACTATCGTGCACACTCCACTTTAAGTACGCTGGGTAAAGAAGTTGCTATCTGCCTTCTGACGTACTGTGTTGTTGGCCGTGGTTGGGTATGTGTGGGGAGGGGGCAGATGATATTTACACACACACACACAGTTGCTATCTGCCTTCTGACGTACTGCGTTGTAGGCCGTGGTTGGGTGTGTGTGAGGGGCAGGTGATATTTACATACAAATACTGTACATACACACACACATACACGCAAGCAAACACATGTATACACACACACACACTGTTCAAACTCTTGTCACCCTTCTCAAACTATCTACCCTGTCTCTTGCTGTTACTCATTTTCTCTAGTCTAGTTGAACAACAGTGCGCTTACACTTACACCCACCCTCTCTCTCGCTATTTCTCTGTCTTGTCTTTATGTCCAACCACCTCAGTCTCTTTTACTCTCCCTATCTTTCTCTACCCCCTCTCATTCCCCAACTTCAGTTGATATACAGTATCGCTCTGCTCCTGCTTAACGCTCTATCTTCCTTTACCCCCTCTCATTCTCCCCTCCTCTCTCCATACAGTAGATACTATCTGGAGTCTGGGAGTAAAGCAGGCAGTGAGTAGGGGAATAGGGAGGGAGGAGAGCTGGCTAGACCTGCCAGCTGGAACACTGCACTGGGGGTGGGGGGGTTAGAGCACTTGGACTCCAGCCAAAGGCCTTAATGTTTTGGATGACTGGAGCACACCCTGACACTTATCTTTAGGGGGAGGAGAAGACAGAGAGGCAGAGAAGCAAAGGGGTCGTGAGACTGAGGTCCTATTCCCACTATGAGATATGAAGGAGAGTCTGAGGAGCGGGTGGCGAAAAACTACTTTTTAATTTTACATTATATCCTTGCCTTACCTTTCGTTGTGGTTGGCAACACGACATTCTTGGTCTGCAGCTCAAATTGACCTTAAATATAACAGTAGCCACTAAGCACAAACTATTCAACAATGACATACACTTTTCTTCTAAAACAAAGTATTCTATTGAATAATGCAACCAAACCATATTACTTGAATATTGCAATAGTTCACAGGCATGTATGTGCAGACAATTAAAGGGTTTAGTTTCTCATCTGTAGGCTACACTTATTACATTTTAACTTCAAGACAAAAGAACAGAGTTTCTAACATGTCTTCATCAAGTAACTTTAGCATATCAAAAACAAATGATTAACCCTTTCACACAAACATAAATGTACAGTAGGCCGACCTTACAACATTACAACAAACCAGGCTTAATTTTTATCCATATCATGCCACTGAAAATGTGTATATAAGTGAGTTGTTTTATATTGAAGCCCCTACCCGCCCCCCAAAAATAAAAATAAAATGCTTCATGATTTGTCAATGTGCACAATTAGTCTGTGCTTCAGTGTCACGATCGGGTGTATGAAGAGACCAAGACGCAGCGCAGGGATAGTAGTTCGACATCCTTCTTTATTTATACTATGTATAATCATGAAACTTATACTGTGTATAAACCAAAACCCGAACTACTACATCAACAAAACCAACATGAATGAACAAACGTATGGGAATGTACACCAAACAAAACGAAACACACTACCTTACCCGTTACCCGTGGAGGAATATATCGACAACGACCCACAACCCTGTGTGAAAATCTACAAACCTATGTAGGATCCCTAATTAGAGACGATGCGCTACAGCTGCCTCCAATTAGGGATCCCACACAAACCACCACCAGAAGCAGAAAGAAAAGACCTGTCAGACTCTGACCATGGTTACATAGAGAAGCAAATAGGCTTCTCTATGGCCAGAGCCTGACATTCAGTCTGATCAACTGTAACAACCACAGCTTCAGGTAGCCTAGAGAAGCCTATGCGCTCTGATCCCATCTGGGCCTGGCCAGGGTAAACGTTAACGCCATGTTTTATTGCCTAAGCTATGTATTTATAGCCTAAAATAGGCCTATTTATTTGTGTTCTGAGAAAATTGGAAAATTATCAAATTTGGTTTATATTCACACTTCGGGCCTTTTTAATACAAAATTATTGACTGGTCTAAATGAGGGGAAGGATTATTTAAGATACTGTTTGAAGAGGTAGGGTTGAAGATGTTTTCAGAAGATGGGCGGGGCCAGCTTCAGGGGGTAACTGGTTCCACCATTGGGGTGCCAGGACAGAGAACTGCTTGGACTGGGCTGAGCGGGAGCTGCCCTCCCGTAGGGCCAAGAGACCTGGCGGCCAAGAGACCTGAGGTGGCAGAACGGAGTGCTCGGTTTGGGTTTGAGCTTAGCCTGAAGGTAAGGAGGGGCAGTTCCTCTTGCTGTTCCGTAGGTAAGCACCATAGTCTTGTGGTTGATGCAAGCGTGCGGAGGAGCAGGGTGACATTAAAGAACTTAGAATGGTTGAAAACCAGGCAGGCTGCAGCATTCTGAATCAGTTGCAGGGGTTTGAAGGCACAAACAGGGATCACAGCCAACAGTGAGTTGCAGTAGTCCAGACAGGAGAGGACAAGTACCTAGCGGTTAGAGCGTTGGGCCAGTAACCAAAAGGTTGCTGGTTCGAATACCTGAGCCGACAAGGTGAAAAACCTGCCAATGTGTCCTTGAGCAAGGCACTTAACCCTAATTTTCTCCAGGGGCTGATCCTGTAGGTAGGCCGTCATTGTAAATAAGAATTTGTCCTTAACTGACTTGCCTAGTTAAATATATGTGTAGTCTCTGGATAATAAAAGTTGACAAGCTCGGGGCGAGGATTTCCTTCCAGAGAGACATCAGGGATTGTCCGTACAGCCAGTTGGGTTCTCAGTTCATCGAGCAGACAGGAATAAATATCTCTCCGGGAAGAAGAAGGGCCGGGGTGTTTGTTTCATGATTAACTACTCATGGTGTGATTGTGATAACATACAGGAATTCAAGTCCTTTTGTTCACCTGACCTAGAATACCTCAAAATCAAATGCCGACCGTATTACCTCCCAAGAGAATTCCCTTCGGTTATAGTCACAGCCGTGTATATTCCCTCTCAAGCCGATACCACAACAGCCCTCAAAGAACTTCACCGGACTTTATGCAAACTGGAAACCACATATCCTGAGGCCACGTTTATTGTAGCTGTGGATTTTAACAAAGCAAATTTGAGGAAAACTCTACCGAAGTTCTATCAACAAATTGACTGTAGTACTCGCGCTGCTAAAACACTCGACCACTTCTACTCCAACTTCCGGGATGCCCTTCACTTCTGTGATCATGAAGTGCTTTGAGAGACTAGTCAAGGATCATATCACCTCTACCTTACCTGACAACCTAGACCCACTTCAATTTGCTTACCGCCCCAATAGATCCCCAGACGATGCAATCGCCATCGCACTGCACACTGCCCTATCCCATCTGGACAAGAGGAATACCTATGAAAGAATGCTGTTCATTGATTATAGATCAGCATTCAACACCATAGTACCCTCCAAGCTTATCATTAAGCTCAAGGCCCTGGGTCTGAACCCCACCCTGTGCAACCGGGTCCTGGAATTCCTGATGGGCCGCCCCCAGGGGGTGAAGGTAGGAAACAACACCTCCACCGTGCTGATCCTCAACACTGGGGCCCTACAAGGGTGCGTGCTCAGCCTCCTCCTGTACTCCCTGTTCACCCATGACTGCGTGGCCACGCACGCCTCCAACTCAATCATCAAGTTTGCAGATGACATAACAGTAGTAGGCCTGATTACCAACAATGACGAGACAGCCTACAGGGAAGAAGTGAGGGCCCTGGGAGTGTGGTGGTAGGAAAATAACCTCTCACTCAACGTCAACAAAACAAAAGAGCTGATCGTGGGCTTCAGGAAACAGCAGAGGGAGCACCCCCCTATCCACATCGAAGGGGACCAGAGTGGAGAAGGTGAAAAGCTTCAAGTTCCTTGGCGTACACATCACTGACAAACTGAAATGTTCCACCCACACAGACAGTGTGGTGAAGAAGGGGCAACAGCGCCTCATCAACGTTAGGAGGCTGAAGAAATTTGGCTTGGCACCTAAAACCCTCACAAACTTTTACAGATGCACAATTGAGAGCATCCTGTCGGGCTGTATCACCGCCTGGTACTGCAACTGCGCCGCCCGCAACCGCAGCGCTCTCCAGAGGGTGGGGCCGTCTGCCCAACGAGAGCATCTGCTAAATGACTAAAATGTAAAATGTAAAGAGCTAGCAGACACCTTGAAAGAGAATAGCACTCTAACTTCTTCACATCAATCAGAAGACAGACCTGACGAGAAATCAGTTAATTCTAAAAGTCCCCCCACCCTCATATCTAACCAAAACACCCTAGCAGACATGGAAAGTGACAACCTGTCCCAGCTGTCCCATTTATTTGGGAGTATCTCCCTACTGCAGGTAGAGGGGAATGAGCTTTGTGGTGAGGTAACAGTTCTGAGGCAGTATAAGGAGGAGCTGAGAGAGAAACTGTCAATGGTCGAAAGCATCATGAGGAGAGAGGTAGCTGACATCAGGGAGCAGCTACAAAGGGAGTTGTCAGCAGTCATAAAATTGCTACAACACAGAGACACCACCATCCCCACTCTAACGCTTCAAACACACTGACTGTGTCATTGCATTTTGGTACACCAGAAGTACATTCATTTCCAATAGAACGCTGCGTTTGCAGCATTGTGTTGCAGAGGCAGTTGCAGTGCGTTCTGTGTGGTGCATACGTTGAATTTATCGAAGGTATGCGTCAAACTGTATGCGTAAACGGGTTGACAGAAATGGTAGCAGAAGGTGAATGTTGAACTTTTGTTGCAAACATATCTAGATGTGGCTGCATACTATTTTGCGCAATGACGCAGTCGGTGTGTTCAAAGCGTAAGAGAACAACTGGAGCCTACCACAACCCTCAGATCACCTCATTGGCAATACCACTGCTTCAGTGAACCTCTGGAACACAGACTCAGCACAAGAGGTCAGTAATCAGACTCAGAACTCCTCCTCCCACACCAGCACATTCCCCTCATCAGATAGATCAGACCTCCCCAAGATACTCACATCTCAGCCCAAGAGTACCAGTACTTTGCTGGGACCCTCAGGAGAGAGCAAGACAATGAAAGGCCACCTGTGGTCCCCACCGCACTCCATCCAAAGAACATCACTCCAGACACCACAGGCCACAAGAGCAGCACACAGGCAGAGCACCCTATGGTCTTCATTTAATGTGACTCCAATGGGACATTTCTTAGAGAAACTGCTATTCCCTGGCATGTCAGTCAGAAAGCTATGGTGCCGAACAACAGTAAGTGCCTTGAAAAGTCTGTCAATCAACAAATTAAATGGGACCAAAGATATTATAATTCACACAGGTACTAATGATTTTATGGCAATTGTAGGACATGTAGCTCCTGCAATGCAAAGAGTGGAAGCTAGAGCTGTCCACATTGTTGCCACATGAAGATGTTCCCTTCCACATTATTCAGAGAAACAACGCTGAGCTGTGTAGAGGCTGTGCTCTCTGGGACAATGTTTACCTAGCGAACCACGATTCACATTTTTATGTTATTTTTATTTCACCTTTATTTAACCAGACAAGACAAAGCAAAGCAGTGCGACAAAAACAACACCACAGAGTTACACATGGGAATAAACAAACGTACAGTAAAATAACACAATAGAAAATAGAAAATATATGTACAGAGTGTGCAAATGTAGTAAGGTTAGGAAGGTAGGACAATAAATAGGCCATAGTGGTAAAATAAATGACAAATTAGCATTAACACTGGACTGATAGATGTGCAGATGATTATGTGCAAATATAGATACTGGAGTGCAAATGAGCAAAAATAATAAATATGGGGATGAGGTAGTGGGGTGGACTATTTACAGAAGGGCAATATACAGGTGCAGTGATCGGTAAGCTGCTCTGACAACTGATGCTGTAAGTTATTGAGGGAGATGGTAGTCTCCAGCTTCAGTGATTTTTTTTATTTTCGTTTCAGTCATTGGCAGCAGAGAACTGGAAGGAATGGCGGCCAAAGGAGGTGTTGGCTTTGGGGATGACCAGAGAAATATACCTGCTAGAGCGCATGCAACGGGTGGGTGTTGCTATGGTGACCAGCGAGCTGAGATAAGGCGGGGATTTACCTTGCAAAGACTTATAGATGACCTGGAGCCAGTGGGTTTGTCGACGAGTATGTAGTGAGGGCCAGCCAACGAGAGCGTACAGGTCGCAGTGGTGGGTAGTATATGGGTCTTTGGTAACAAAACGGATGGCACTGTTTTTTTAAATAATTTTTTTATTTCACCTTTATTTAACCAGGTAGGTCAGTTGAGAACAAGTTCTCATTTGCAACTGCGACCTGGCCAAGACAAAGCAAGGCAGTGCGACAGAAAACAACACATGGGAAATAAACAAACTGTGATAGACTACATCCAATTTGCTGAGTAGAGTGTTGGAGGCTATTTTGTAAATGAGTGGGGAGAACAAGTATTTGATACACTGCTGATTTTGCAGGTTTTCCTACTTACAAAGCATGTAGAGGTCTGTAATTTTTATCATAGGTACACTTCAACTGTGAGAGATGGAATCTAAAACAAAAATCCAGAAAATCACATTGTATGATTTTTAAATAATTAATTTGTATTTTATTGCATGACATAAGTATTTGATCACCTACCAACCAGTAAGAATTCCGGCTCTCACAGACCTGTTCGTTTTTCTTTAAGAAGCCCTCCTGTTCTCCACTCATTACCTGTATTAACTGCACCTGTTTGAACTTGTTACCTGTATAAAAGACACCTGTCACACACTCAATCAAACAGACTCCAACCTCTCCACAATGGCCAAGGCCAGAGAGCTGTGTAAGGACATCAGTGATAAAATTGTAGACCTGCACAAGGCTGGGATGGGCTACAGGACAATAGGCAAGCAGCTTGGTGAGAAGGCAACAACTGTTGGCGCAATTATTAGAAAATGGAAGAAGTTCAAGATGATGGTCAATCTCCCTCGGTCTGGGGCACCATGCAAGATCTCACCTCGTGGGGCATCAATGATCATGAGGAAGGTGAGGGATCAGCCCAGAAATACACGGCAGGACCTGGTCAATGACCTGAAGAGAGCTGGGACCACAGTCTCAAAGAAAACCATTAGTAACACACTACGCCGTCATGGATTAAAATCCTGCAGCGCACGCAAGGTCCCCCTGCTCAAGCCAGCGCATGTCCAGGCCTGTCTGAAGTTTTCCAATGACCATCTGGATGATCCAGAGGAGGAATGGGAGAAGGTCGTGTGGTCTGATGAGACAAAAATAGAGCTTTTTGGTCTAAACTCCACTCGCCGTGTTTGGAGGAAGAAGAAGGATGAGTACAACCCCAAGAACACCATCCCAACCGTGAAGCATGGAGGTGGAAGCATCATTCTTTGGGGATGCTTTTCTGCAAAGGGGACAGGATGACTGCACCGTATTGAGGGGAGGATGGATGGGGCCATGTATTGCGAGATCTTGGCCAACAACCTCCTTCCGTCAGTAAGAGCATTGAAGATGGGTCGTGGCTGGGTCTTCCAGCATGACAACGACCCGAAACACACAGCCAGGGCATCTAAGGAGTGGCTCCGTAAGAAGCATCTCAAGGTCCTGGAGTGGCCTAGCCAGTCTCCAGACCTGAACCCAATAGAAAATCTTTGGAGGGAGCTGAAAGTCTGTATTGCCCAGCGACAGCCCCGAAACCTGAAGGATCTGTATGGAGGAGTGGGCCAAAATCCCTGCTGCATTATGTGCAAACCTGGTCAAGAACTACAGGAAACGTATGATCTCTGTAATTGCAAACAAAGGTTTCTGTACCAAATATTAAGTTCTGCTTTTCTGATGTATCAAATACTTATGTCATGCAATACAATGCTAATTAATTACTTAAAAATCATACAATGGGATTTTCTGGATTTTTGTCTACATTTTTTTCTACATGCTTTGTAAGTAGGAAAACCTGCAAAATCGGCAGTGTATCAAATACTTGTTCTCCCCACTGTATATAGAGAATAGAGTTGGCCCAATAATTGAACCCTGTGGCACCCCCATAGAGACTGCCAGAGGACCGGACAACAGGCCCTCCGATTTGACACACTGAACTATTTGGAGAACCAGGTAAGGCAGTCACTTGAGAAACCAAGGCTGTTGAGTCTGCTAATGGTTGACAGAGTCGAAAGCCTTTGCCAGGTCGATGAAGACGGCTGCACAGTACTGTCTTTTATCGATGGTGGTTATGATATCGTTTTGTACCTTGAGCGTGGCTGAGGTGCACCCATGACCAGCTCGGAAACCAGATTGCATAGCAGAGAAGGTACGGTGGGATTCGAAGTGGTCAGTGATCTGTTTGCTAACTTGGCTTTCGAAGACTTTAGAAAGGTAGGGCAGGATGGATATAGATCTATAACAGTTTGGGTCTAGAGTGTCTCCCCCTTTGAAGAGGGGGATGACCGCGGCAGCTTTCCAATCTCTAGGGATCTCAGACGATACAAAAGAGAGGTTGAACAGGCTAGTAATAGGGGTTGCAACAATTTCAGCTGATAATTTTAGGAAGAAAGGGTCCAGATTGTCTAGCCCAGCAGATTTGTAGGGGTGCAGATTTTGCAGCTCTTTCAGAACATCAGCTATCTGTATTTGTGTGAAGGAGAAGCGGGGGGGGCTTGGGCAAGTTGCTGCGGGGGGATACAGAGCTGTTGGCCGGGGTAGTGGTAGCCAGTTGGAAAGCATGGCCATCCGTAGCAAAATGGCTATTGAAATTTCAGATTATCGTACATTTATCTGTGCTGACAGTGTTTCCTAGCCTCAATGCAGTGGGCAACTGGGAGGAGATGCTTTTATTTTCCATGGACTTTACAGTGTCCCAGAACTTTTGGGAATTAGTACTACAGGATGCAAATTTCTGTTTGAAAAAGCTAGCCTTTGCTTTTCTAAGTGTTCCTGACTTCCCTGAAAAGTTGCATATCGCAGGGGCTATTCGATGCTAATGCAGTGCGCCACAGGATGTTTTTGTGTTGGTCAAGGACAGTCAAGTCTGGGGTGAACCAAAGGCTATATCTGTTCTTAGTTCTAAGTTTTTGAATGGGGCATGCTTATTTAGGATGGTGAGGAAAGCACTTTTAAAGAACAACCAGGCATCCTCTACTGACGGGATGAGGTCAGTATCCTTCCAGGTTACCCGGGCCAGATCGATTAGAAAGGCCTGCTTGCAGAAGTGTTTTAAGGAGCGTTTGACAGTGATAAGGGGTGGTCGTTTGACCGCGGACCCATTACGAATGCAGGCAATGAGGCAGTGATCGCTGAGATCCTGGTTGAAAACAGAGGAGCTGTATTTGGAGGGAAAGTTAGTCAGGATGATATCTATGATGTTACCCATGTTTACGGATTTAGGATTGCACCTGGTAGGTTCCTTGATGATTTGTGTGAGATTGAGGGGATCTATCTTAGATTGAAGGACAGCCGGGGTGTTAAGCATTTCCCAGTTTAAGTCACCTAACGGTACAAATTCTGAAGATAGATGGGGGGCAATCAATTCACATATGGTGTCCAGGGCACAGCTGGGGGCTAAGGGGGGTCTGTAACAGACGGCAACAGTGAGAGACTTATTTCTGGAGAGGTGGATTTTTAAGAGTAGAAGCTCAAACTGTTTGGGCACAGACCTGGACAGTATGACAGAATTCTGCAGGTTATCTCTGCAGTAGATTGCAATTCCGCCTCCTTTGGCAGTTATATCTTGAAGGGAAATATAGTTGGGGATGGAAATTTCAGAATTTTTGGTGGTTTCCTGAGCCAGGATTCAGACACGGCTAGGAGATCAGGGTTGGCCGAGTGTGCTAAAGCAGTGAGTAAATCAAACTTAGAAAGGAGGCTTCTGATGTTAACATGCATGAAACCAAGGCTTTTACGGTTACAGAAGTCAACAAATGAGAGCGCCTGGGAATAGGTGTAGTGCTGTGGGCTACAGGACCTGAGTTTACCTCTACATCACCAGAGGAACAGAGGACGAGTAGAATAAGGGTACAGCTAAAGGCTTTAAGAACTGGTCATCTAGTGCGTTGGGTACAGAGAATAAAAGGAGCACATTTCTGGGTGCGGTAGAATAGATTGAGGGCATAATGTACAGACAGGGATATGGTAGGATGTGAGTTCAGTGGAGGTAAACCTAGGCATTGGGTAATGATGAGAGAGGTTGCATCTCTGGAGACACCAGTTAAGCCAGGTGAGGTCTCCGCATGTGTGGGGGGTGGGAAAAATGAGCTATCTGAGGCATGTTGAGCGGAACTGGGGGCTCTACAGTGAAATAAAACAATAACAGCTAACCTAAACATCAATTGAAATAAGAAAGAGGCAGAAAACAAGCTAGCTAGCTTCTGTCGGTGGTTCAGTTAAATTATGAAAAAGTACAGAAAATAAAGAAGATAGCAGATCCGTTCCACGTTGGGTGAGGCAGGTTGCAGTAGAAATATATTGGGATTAATAAAATATATGGAAAGACATATATTACAAACTACAAACTACAAACTATTTACACAGGACATGAGACAGGACAAAAAAAAAACACGTCTGCAGTGTTACGCCATCTTGGAACCAGAGAGGCTACTCACATTGCTGATGTACGACGTAGTACACTTGAACAAACCGGGTGTCAAGGTGTTTGCTAGAAATCGGAAAGAAACTGCTCTGGGACAAAGCAAAAAAACAAAATAAGAGGAACTCTGCCATACATCCTGCAAGATCACGAGCACAAGCCCCCACCTAGAGAGACCAGTATCACCCTACACCACTGGGCCACATCTAGAGTGGCCAGCTATACCCTACACCACCAGGCCACATCCAGAGAGGCCAGCTCTTCCCTGCAACAAGAGGCCCCATCCAGAGAGGCCAGCTCCACACTGCACCATCGGGCCCCTTCCAGAGTGGACAGCACCCCACTACCCCCCATGCTAACAGGACAACACTGTCAGGATTAGGGTTCATCTCTATGCTGCTTGTGTTAGTGATTCCCAATTAGAGGCAGCTGCGCTGCATTGTCTCTAATTGGGGATCCTATTTAAGGGTTTTTCCTGCCCACTTGCATGTGGGTTATTGTTTGTGCATTGTGCACATCAGTTAATGGTTGCTTCTTTTTCTTTTGTTGTTTTTGCAGTACCGAAATAAAGAATGTCGATTGGCTACAGCTCTGCGCCTTGGGTCCTGCCTACCACCAGTCGTGACAAACACCCCAATCAAAGAGACCAACAGTCCAGCAAGACAGCTATGCAGAAGTGGCACAAAGAATAGATCACCCTGCTTCAACTGAGTTAAACCAGAGAAGGTATCTGCTGAACATAATATTCTCAAATACACAGTGGGGAGAACAAGTATTTGATACACTGCCGATTTTGCAGGTTTTCCCACTTACAAAGCATGTAGAAGTCTGTAATTTTTATCATAGGTACTCTTCAACTGTGAGTGACGGAATCTAAAACAAAAATCCAGAAAATCACATTGTATGATTTTTAAGTAATTCATTTGCATTTTATTGCATGACATAAGTATTTGATACATCAGAAAAGCAGAACTTAATATTTGGTACAGAAACCTTTGTTTGCAATTACAGAGATCATACGTTTCCTGTAGTTCTTGACCAGGTTTGCACACACTGCAGCAGGGATTTTGGCCCACTCCTCCATCCAGATCCTTCAGGTTTCGGGGCTGTCGCTGGGCAATACGGACTTTCAGCTCCCTCCAAAGATTTTCTATTGGGTTCAGGTCTGGAGACTGGCTAGGCCACTCCAGGACCTTGAGATGCTTCTTACAGATCCACTCCTTAGTTGCCCTGGCTGTGTGTTTCGGGTCGTTGTCATGCTGGAAGACCCAGCCACGACCCATCTTCAATGCTCTTACTGAGGGAAGGAGGTTATTGGCCAAGATCTCGTGATACATGGCCCCATCCATCCTCCTCTCAATACGGTGCAGTCGTCCTGTCCCCTTTGCAGAAAAGCATCCCCAAAGAATGATGTTTCCATGCTTCACGGTTGGGATGGTATTCTTGGGTTTGTACTCATCCTTCTTCCTCCAAACACGGGGAGTGGAGTTTAGACCAAAAAGCTCTATTTTTGTCTCATCAGACCACATGACCTTCTCCCATTCCTCCTCTGGATCATCCAGATGGTCATTGGCAAACTTCAGACGGGCCTGGACATGCGCTGGCTTGAGCAGGGGGACCTTGCGTGCGCTGCAGGATTTTAATCCATGACGGCGTAGTGTGTTACTAATGGTTTTCTTTGAAACTGTGGTCCCAGCTCTCTTCAGGTCATTGACCAGGTCCTGCCGTGTAGTTCTGGGCTGATCCCTCACCTTCCTCATGATCATTGATGCCCCACGAGGTGAGATCTTGCATGGTGCCCCAGACCGAGGGAGATTGACCGTCATCTTGAACTTCTTCCATTTTATAATAATTGCGCCAACAGTTGTTGCCTTCTCACCAAGCTGCTTGCCTATTGTCCTGTAGCCCATCCCAGCCTTGTGCAGGTCTACAATTTTATCCCTGATGTCCTTACACAGCTCTCTGGTCTTGGCCATTGTGGAGAGGTTGGAGTCTGTTTGATTGAGTGTGTGGACAGGTGTCTTTTATACAGGTAACAAGTTCAAACAGGTGCAGTTAATACAGGTAATGAGTGGAGAACAGGAGCGCTTCTTAAAGAAAAACTAACAGGTCTGTGAGAGCCGGAATTCTTACTGGTTGTTAGGTGATCAAATACTTATGTCATGCAATAAAATGCTAATTAATTATTTAAAAATCATACAATGTGATTTCCTGGATTTTTGTTTTAGATTCTGTCTCTCACAGTTGAAGTGTACCTATGATAAAAATTACAGACCTCTACATGCTTTGTAAGTAGGAAAATCTGCAAAATCGGCAGTGTATCAAATACTTGTTCTCCCCACTGTACATTAAATCTTTCTTTGTTATAATCAGAAATATTAGAAATACAACTTTTTATCATTCTGAGTTCAGTTTTATATAGGGCGGCATGTAGCCTAGCGGTTAGAGCGTTGGGCCAGTAACCGAAAGGTCACTTGTTCGAATACCCGAGCCGACAAGGTGAAAAACATGTCGATGTCAGCCCCTGTCCATGTGTCCTTGCGCAAGGCACTTAACCCTAATTTGCTCCAGGGGCTGACCCTGTAGGTACTCAATCATTGTAAATAAGAATTTGTTCTTAACTGACTTGCCTAGTTAAATAAAGGTTACATTTAAACAAATTTAAGTTAGCTCATATAAATATGTAAAGCCTCAGAGACAAAATTCAAAAGTTTTGAGATTAGTAATTTCCTAATCTCAAAACAATATGTATATATTAGCCATTTCTGAGACTCACTTAGACAGCACCTTTGATGATACAGCATTGGGGAAAGTTACCACTTTGGATTTCCCACTTCAAGCCCAAATATATCATACTTTGACTAAAACAAGGATTTATTGACTTAAATCGTGGGTAAACTATGGGCATCGTCTTTCAGGTGAACAAAACATAGAATTTCTTTGTGGGTGTTTAAAAGTGCAAAAATGTCTCTCCACCCCATGGCAAAATGGGTAGAATTGGCATTAAATGTGAAATAAAGTTGCTCTACCCCATTGCAAAATGTGTAGAATAGCAGGAAATGTACTTAAAAACAGAAAACAATGATCTCCGTTGTCAAGAGAGGGCCAACTAAAATGTTTTGCTGCGAGGTGGGGGGCCCCACAACCAAATCTTGCCCCCAAAAGGCTAGAGCCGGCTCTAAATTTCTGTAACATGACCCAGGTTATAACTCAACCAACTAGAGTGTATACCAATAGTGTTGGATCTGTGACATCCACTTATCAGTTCCAATTGGCTGTAGTGACCATAACATTGTAACAATAACAAGGAAAGCCAAAGTACCAAAGGCAGGGCCTAAAGTTCTTTGGTTTTTTTATTTTGTTGAATATGTAAAACATGTTGGTCTGATGTGTATAAGGAGGTGAATCCAGATGCAGCACTTGGAGTATTTGTTCAATTATTCTTGCCAATTGTTGACAAACATGCACATGTTAAGAAACAAACTGTCAGAACTGTTAGAGCCCCCTGGGTCAATTCTGAATTAAACAATTGTATGGGTCAAAGAAATATGGTATTACCAAAACAAAACAAATAACATTAAAAGCCAATTAATCTTTAATTGAAGTTGATGGGTAATTTATAACAAAACCTTTTGATATAGCCAATCATTTCAATTACTATTTCACCGGTAAAGTGGACAAACTGAGAAGTGAAATGACAACATTGAACAGTGAACCATTATACTGTATTTGTGTATTGAAGGTCTTATAATGAAAGGGAAGGATTGCCATTTTGAATTTGGTCAAGTTTGTGTGGAAGAGGTGGAAAAACAATTCTTATCCATCAATAATGATAAGCCACCAGGTATAAAAAGAGTCGCAATCTCTAGTAATTTACCCAATAAATTACTGGGAGCTTGTATATAGAGTGTGCAACAATCTTTATTTATTTCTATAGCCTACAGTTTACTCAACGTTAGTCAGCACCTCTACCAACTTTTTGGGGTGTGTGCCAGCTCAGGCTTTTTATTAAGCCACCAGGTTTAGACAAACTAGATGGGAAACTATTGAGAATGGTAGCAGACTGTATTGCCACCTCTATTTGCTATATCTTTAACCAAAGCCTAAAGGAGTGTGTGTGTGTGTGTCCACAGGCATGGAAGGAAGATTCCACTACCTAAAAATATTTTTTAAATCTTTGCTGGCTCTAACAGCCACCCAATCAGTTTGCTGCCTGTTCTTAGTAAACTGATGAAGAGAATTGTGTTTGAACAAATACAATGCTATTTCTTAAAGAACAAGTTAACTACTGACTTTTAGTATGCATGTAGGGAAGGGCACTCAACTTGACCTGCACTGACTCAGATGACTGATCATTGGCTAAAATAAATGGATAATAAGATGATAGTTGCAGCTGTATTGTTAGATTTCAGTGCAGCCTTTGATGTCATTGTTCATAGTTTGTTATTGAAAAAACTCACTTGTTATGGCTTTACCTGCCATCACATGATTGGAGAGTTTCTTGTCCGATAGAACTCGGAGAGTATTCTTCAATGAAAGCTTGTCTAACAACAGATATGTACAGTGCGGTATCCATCAGGGCAGTTGCCTTGATCCGGTGCTCTTCTCTATTTTTACAAATGATTAGCCACTCTTACAAGAAGCTAAAATTACTATGTATGCTGATGATAGCACACTCTAAACAACAGCACCTACAGCCAGTGAGCTCAATGACACTCTTGGCAAGGAGTTACAACCAGTGTCAGAATGGGTAATTAACAATAAACTGGTCTTAAATACATTTAAAACCAAAATAATTTTATTTGTTTCAAAGCATTCTCTTAGACCTAAACCTCAACTGGAGTTGTGCATAAAGGGTGTGACCATTAAACAAGTTGAAAAATCTGAACTCCTAGGAGTAATATTGGATGGTCAGTTATCATGGTCAAGTCAAATTGACAAAGTTGTTGTAAAGATATGAAGATATGAAGAGGTATAGAAATGATTTTATTTTACACAAAGATTTAGTAGTTCAGGCTATTTTTCTTGTCCCATCTTGATTACTATCCGGTAATGGTCAGGTGCAGCAAAGACTTAACAAAGCTGCCGCTGGCTCAAGATAAATAAATAAATAAACTAAAGTAAAAAATGTAATAAAAAGTACCACAATAAAATAACAACAACGAGGCTGGATACAGGGGTACCGGTACCGAGTCAATGTGCGGGATTACAGGTTAGTTGAGGTAATTTGTACATATAGGTAGGGGTAAAGTGACTATGCATAGATAATAAACAGCAAGTAGCAGCAGTGTGAAAACAAAGTGTGGGGAGGGGTCAATGTAAATAGTCCAGGTGGCCATTTGATTAATTGTTCAGCAGTCTTATGGCTTGGGGGTAGAAGCTGTTAAGGAGCCTTTTGGACCTAGAGACTGGGCGCTCCGGTACTGCTTGTCTATGACTTTTTTTGGGCCTTCCTCTGACACCGCCTAGTATATACTATAGGTCCTGAATGGCAGGAAGCTTGTTCCCAGTTATGTACTGTACGCACTACCCTCTGTAGCACCTTATGGTTGGATGCCGAGCAGTTGCCATACCAGGCGGTGGTGCAACCGGTCAGGATGCTCTCGATGGTGCAGCTGTAGAACTTCTTGAGGATCTGGGGACCCATGCCAAGGAGTTGTCGTACCCTGTTCATGACTTTCTTGGTGTGTTTGGACCATCATAGTTTGTTGGTTATGTGGACACCAAGGAACTTGAAACTCTCGACCCGCTCCACTACAGCCCCGTCGATGTAAATGGGGGCGTGATCGGCCTCCTTTTCCTATAGTCCACGATCATCTCCTTTGTCTTGATGGTTGTTGGAAGAGGTTGTTGTCCTGGCACCACACTAACAGGTCTTTGACCTCCTCTCTATAAGCTGTCTCATCGTTGTCGGTGATCAGGCCTACCACCGTTGTGTCATCAGCAAACTTCATGATGGTGTTGGAGTCTTGCTTGACCATGCAGTCGTGGGTGAACAGGGAGTACAGAGGGGACTAAGCACGCACCCCTGGAGGTGTGCCTACCCTTACCACCTGCATGCCGACCGTCAGGAAGTCCAGGATCCAGTTGCAGAGGGAGGTGTTCAGTCCCAGGGTCCTTAGTTCAGTGATGAGCTTGGAGGGCACTATGGTGTTGAACACTGAGCTGTAGTCAATGAACAACATTCTCACGTAGGTGTTCCTTTTTTCCAGGTGGGAAAGGGCAGTGTGCAGTGCAATAGAGATTGCATCATCTGTGGATCTGTTGGGGTTCTGGGATGATGGTGTTGATGTGAGCCATGACCAGCCTTTCAAAGCATTTCATGGCTAAAATGTGAGTGCAACAGGCACGGTAGTCATTTGGGTAGGTTACCTTGGCGTTCTTGGGCACAAGTACTATGGGTAGTCTGCTTGAAACATATAGGTATTACAGACTGGGTCTGTCTGGTCCTGCAGCCTTGTGAATGTCTTAATCCCATCGGGTAAGGAGAGCGTGATCACACAAGGCTGGTGCTCTTATGCATTGTTCAGTGTTGCTTGCCTCGAAGTGAGCATAGAAGGCATTTATCTCGTCTGGTAGCTCGTGTCACTGGGCAGCTCGCGGCTGTGTTTTCCTTTATAATCCGTGAAAGTTTGCAAGCTCTGCCACATCCGACGACGGCCAGAGCTGGTGTAGTAGGATTCGATCTTAGTCCTGTATTTACGCATATTCCAGTCTGTACTAGCAAAACAGTTCTGTAGTTTAGCATCCACTTCATCGGACCACTTCCGTATTGAGCGCGCCACTGGTACTTCCTGTTTGAGTTTTTGCTTGTAAGCAGGAATCAAGAAACGTGTGTGTTGAAAATGCCTAACCACTTGTATAATATATTTGCAAACACTTCAAACAGACATACATACCCCATCAGAAACGGCACAATGGGTTTCTTCACAGTATCCAAACCAAAAACAGATTTAAACTTACATAGAGCCATGTCATCATGGAATGCTCTGCCACCAGAGGTTTAGCTTTAAAAAACTGATAAAAACAGATAAACATATTGTATCACAGCGCATCTCCTCTTTCTAAAGAACCAATTTAACTGTACTGTATATAGGAATATGAATGCGTATACGAAAGTATGTAAATAAGGTAATTCCTTTTTTTATTTTTAATAATTTAGCAAACATTTCCAAAAAACAGTTTTTGCTTTATCATTATGGGGTATTTTAACACAATGTGGAAAAAGTCAAGGGGTCTGAATACTTTTTGAATGCACAGTGCTGTACATTTGGCCTTGTGTTTTTGGTTATTGTCCTGCTGAAAGGTGAATGTGTCTCCACTAACCAAACTTTCCTCTAGGGTTTTGCCCGATCCCTCCAGTGCTGACGCCTCGCACCAAGGTCCCCAGCCCAGTACCTCCTGTGCCAGTCCCCAGCCCTGTACATCCAGTGCCGGCTACTCGCACCAGGGTCCTGGTGTCGATCCCCAGCCCGGTACCGCCAGTGCCGGTCCCCAGCCCGGTACCACCAGTGCGGGTCCTCAGCCCGGTACCCTGTCCTGCTCCGGGGGTGGAGCCTCTCCCTGTTCCGGCACTCTGTCCTGATCCGGGGGCGGAGCCTCTCCCTGCTCCAGCGCCCAGTCCAGCTCCGGGGGTGGAGCCTCCACCTGGCCCGGTGCCCAGTCCTACTCCGGGGGTGTAGCCTCCGCTGGACTGGGTGCCACGTACTCTGTAATGTGTTGTGTTGGATTTTTCCTAAACAAAACACAAAAAGATCACTTATTTGTCACATTTTTTGCAGTATTACTTAGTGTCTTCAGAAAATATTCAGACACCTTGACTTTTTCCACATTTTGTTACATTACAGCCTTTTAAAATGAATTAAATAAAAACAATTCCTCAGCAATCTACAGACAACACCCTATAATGACAAAGCGAAAACAGGTTTATTTTTTTTTGCACATTTATAATTTTTTTTAAACAGAAATACCTTATTTACATAAGTATTCAGACCATTTGCTAGGAGACTCGAAATTGAGCTCGGGTGCATCCTGTTTCCATTGATCATCCTTGAGATATTTCGACAACTTGATTGGAGTCCACTTGTGGTAAATTTAATTGATTGGACATGATTTGGAAAGGCACACACCTGTCTATATAAAGTCCCACAGTTCACAGTGCAAAAACCAAGCCATGAGGTCAAAGGAATTGTCCGTAGAGCTCCAAGACAGGATTGTGTCGAGGCACAGATCTGGGGAAGGGTACCAAAAAATGTCTGCAGCATTGAAGGTCCCCAGTGGCCTACATCATTCTTAAATAGAAGAAGTTTGAAACCACCAAGACTTCCTAAAGCTGGCCGCCCGGCCAAACTGAGCAATCAGGGGAGAAGGGCCTTGGTTAGGGAGGTGACCAAGAACCCGATGGTCACTCTGACAGAGTTCTAGAGTTCCTCTGTAGAGATGGGAGAACCTTCCAGAAGGACAACCATCACTGCAGCACTCCACCAATCAGGACTTTATGGTAGAGTGGCCAGATGGAAGCCACCCCTCAGTAAAAGGCATATGACAGCGCGCTTGGAGTTTGCCAAAAGCTACATAAAGACTCTCAGACCATGAGAAACAAGATTCTCTGGTCTGATGAAACCAAGATTTAACTCTTTGGCCTGAATACCAATGGAAACCTGGCACCATCCCTACGATGAAGCATGGTGGTGGCAGCATCATCGTGTTCTTCTTATTTCTTATTTTTATTTATTGTGTGTTTTGTTTCTACCTTATGGTATTTTTAGTGCTACATTGATATTGATTACTGCATTGTTGGGTTTGTAACTTGCAAGAAAGGCATTTCACAGTACGTGTGCACGTGATATGAAACCTGAAATAATGTAAATGCAAAACAGATATTGAAATACTTTTAAAAAAATCAACCTGCAATAGAGCATCCTGGGAAATATGATAATGATGGGCCTGGTTTTGGTTTAACACTGGTTATTAAAATAAATAAAGAGAGTCGCACACTCTATATATAATCTCCCAGTATTTTATTGAGTAAACCACCAACAGTTTGGCATCACTGTGCCTTTGGAAGAAGGCACAGTGACGGAAGGCAGAGGGATGCCGAAACGTTATTGGTTTACCCAATAAGTTACTGGGATATACAACTGCTGAAAAAAATAAAGGGAACACTTAAACAACACAATGTAACTCAAAGTCAATCACACTTCTGTGAAATCAAACTGTCCATTTAGGAAGCAACACTGATTGACAATAAATTTCACATGCTGTTGTGCAAATGGAATAGACAACAGGTGGAAATTATAGGCAATTAGCAAGACACCCCCAATAAAGGAGTGGTTCTGCAGGTGGTGACCACAGACCACTTCTCAGTTCCTATGCTTCCTGGCTGATGTTTTGGTCACTTTTGAATGCTGGCGGTGCTTTCACTCTAGTGGTAGCATGAGACAGAGTCTACAACCCACACAAGTGGCTCAGGTAGTGCAGCTCATCCAGGATGGCACATCAATGCGAGCTGTGGCAAGAAGGTTTGCTGTGTCTGTCAGCGTAGTGTCCAGAGCATGGAGGCGCTACCAGGAGACAGGCCAGTACATCAGGAGATGTGGAGGAGGCCGTAGGAGGGCAACAACCCAGCAGCAGGACCGCTACCTCCGCCTTTGTGCAAGGAGGAGCAGGAGGAGCACTGCCAGAGCCCTGCAAAATGACCTCCAGCAGGCCACAAATGTGCATGTGTCTGCTCAAACGGTCAGAAACAGACTCCATGAGGGTGGTATGAGGGCCCGATGTCCACAGGTGGGTGTTGTGCTTACAGCCCAACACCGTGCAGGACATTTGGCATTTGCCAGAGAACACCAAGATTGGCAAATTCGCCACTGGCAGCAGAACGTTCTCCACGGCGTCTCCAGACTGTCACGTCTGTCACATGTGCTCAGTGTGAACCTGCTTTCATCTGTGAAGAGCACAGGGCACCAGTGGCGAATTTGCCAATCTACGCTGACAGACACAGCAAACCTTCTTGCCACAGCTCGCATTGATGTGCCATCCTGGATGAGCTGCACTACCTGAGCCACTTGTGTGGGTTGTAGACTCCGTCTCACGCTACCACTAGAGTGAAAGCACCGCCAGCATTCAAAAGTGACCAAAACATCAGCCAGGAAGCATAGGAACTGAAGTGGTCTGTGGTCACCACCTGCAGAACCACTCCTTTATTGGGGGTGTCTTGCTAATTGCCTATAATTTCCACCTGTTGTCTATTCCATTTGCACAACAGCATGTGAAATTTATTGTCAATCAGTGTTGCTTCCTAAGTGGACAGTTTGATTTCACAGAAGTGTGATTGACTTTGAGTTACATTGTGTTGTTTAAGTGTTCCCTTAATTTTTTTGAGTAGTGTATATATCTATAAATAGAGTGTGCAAATCTTTGTATTTGTTTTATAGCTTACAGTTTATGTGCAGTTAGTCAGCAACAAGTTTATGCTTTTTATTCAACACTGGCTATTAACACCATGTCACGAGCGGATGCAGAGACAGACCAAAGCGCAGCGCAGGGATAGTAGTTCGTCATAATATTTATTATTACTATGTATAAAATAAATACAAATGAACAAATTAACAACACTAAACAAACACTAACGAAACAACGTCACGTTCACAAAAACAAACACGAACAAACGGACGTGAACACTTACTTTCTCACCGTGACATGCAAAATATACGACAACGACCCACACCAGAGTGAATGACAGACTAACATATATAAGATCCCTATTTAGAGACAATGCGGTGCAGCTGCCTCTAATTAGGGATCCAACCCAAAACCCACACAGAAACAGAAAAGAAAGACACTGTCAGACTCTGACCATAGCTACATAGAGAAGCAAATAGGCTTCTCTATGGCCAGAGCCTGACAGTACCCCCCCCCCCCCAAGGCGCGGACTCCCGGACGCCAAAAAAACAAGGGGGGGTTAATAGAGAGGGAAGACTAGTCCATCGGGGGCGGCTCTGGCTCCGGCGAAGTGGACAGTTTTCTCCCAAGCCCCTTCTTTATAACCAGGCCCGGAATGGGTACCGGTGGGGCAAACGGCTTGGCCATGGAGCGGGGAAAACAACCGGTCCCGGACTGGGCACCGGTGGGGCCAATGACTCCGGCCATGGAGCGGGACCATTAACCGGGCCCGGACTGGGCACTGGTGGGGTAAACGGCTCCGGCCATGGAGCGGGGAAAACAACCGGGCCCGGACTGGGCCCTGGTGGGGCAAACGGCTCCGGCCATGGAGCTGGGCATTAACCGGGCCCGGACTGGGCACCGGTGGGGTAAACGGCTCCGGCCATGGAGCGGGGAAAACAACCGGGCCAGGACTGGGCACCGGTGGGGTAAACGGCTCAGGCCATGGAGCTGGGAAAACAACCGGGCCCAGACTGGGCACCGGTGGGGTAAACGGCTCCGGCCATGGAGCGGGGAAAACAACCGGGCCAGGACTGGGCACCGGTGGGGCAAACGGCTCTGGCCATGGAGCTGGGAAAACAACCGGGCCTGGACTGGGCACCGGTGGGGCGGACTGCTCAGGCTCTGGAGCGGAGCAGACGGCTGAACCCGGACTGGGTACCGGTGGAGCGGACTGCTCTGGCACTGAAGCCGAGCAGACGGCTGGACCCGGATTGGGCACCGGTGGAGCGGACTGCTCTGGCTCTGGAGCGGAGCAGACGGCTGGACCCGGATTGGGCACCGGTAGGGCGGACTGCTCTGGCACTGGAGCGGAGCAGACGGCTGAACCCGGAATGGGTACCAGTGGAGCGGACTGCTCTGGCACTGGGGCGGAGCAGACGGCTGGACCCGGATTGGGCACCGGTACGGCGGACTGCTCTGGCACTGGAGCGGAGCAAACGGCTGGACCCGGAATGGGCACTGGTGGAGCGGACTGCTCTGACTCTGGAGCGGAGCAGACAGCTGAACCCAGAATGGGTACCAGTGGAGCGGACTGCTCTGGCACTGGGGCGGAGCAGATGGCTGGACCCGGAATGGGCACCGGTGGAGCGGACTGCTCTGGCACTGGGGCGGAGCAGACGGCTGGACCCGGAATGGGTACCGGTGGAGCGGACTAATCTGGCACTGAGGCAGAGCAGACGGCTGGACCCGGAATGGGCACCGGTGGAGCGGAATGCTCTGGCACTGGGGCGGAGCAGACGGCTGGATCCGGAATGGGTACCGGTGGAGCGGACTGCTTCGCTGGAGGTTCCGGGTTGCGGACCTTCGCTGGAGGTTCCGGGTTGCGGACCTTCGCTGTAGGCTTCGGGCTACGGACCTTCGCTGGAGGTTCCGGGCTACGGAGGGCCGGCACATGACGTACCGGACTGGGGAGGCGCACCGGAGGTCTGATGCGTGGAGCTGGCACAGGACGCACCTGGCTAGGTGCACGCACTGGAGGTCGGGTGCGGGGAGCCGGCACGGGTCGTACCGGACTGGGGAGGCGCACCGGAGGTCGGATGCGTGGAGCTGGCACTGGAAGCACCTGGGTGGGCGCACGCACTGGAGGTCGGGTGCGGGGAGTAGGGCAGAGGTCCGAACCCGGACTGGACATCTTTGAAGCGGACTGCTCTGGCATGGGAGGTACCGGACTGAGAAGGCGGACCGGAGGTCGGGTGCATGGAGCCGGCACTGGAAGCACCTGGCTGGGCGCACTCACTGAGGGTCGGATGCGGGGAGTGGAGCAGAGGTCCGGACCCGTACTGGGCACCGGTGGAGCGGACTGCTCTGGCATGGGGGTGGAGTAGACGACCGGACCCGGACTGGGGATGCTCACCTTGGGCACCTTTAAATCCAGCTCCCTCCTCTCGCTCTCACACTCCTCCATATTGCGCCAACATAGCTCCATTATCCTCTCATATTCCTCCCTTTGTCGGTATTCCCCCACGTACTCAGTTTCCTGCCTCGGCAAATGCCACCTGGAAAGTGGGACTGGTGCCTCCTCTTCTACACCCGACCACCCCCATAGCCCCTCCCCAAATTCACCTTGGGGTTTGCTTTCGGGCTCCTCTCCGTCTCGCGCCCCGTCTATTACGCGGCACTCTCTCTCCATCTCTCCCCAGTTACGCTGCTTGGTCTCGCAGTGGTGGGTCGTTCTGTCACGAGCGGGTGCAGAGACAGACCAAGGCGCAGCGCAGGGATAGTAGTTTGTCATATTATTCATTATTACTATGTATAAAATAAATACAAATGAACGAACTAACAACACTAAACAAACACTAACGAAACAACGTCACGTTCACAAAAACAAAACACGAACAAACGGATGTGAACACTTACTTTCTCACCGTGACATGCGAAATATACGACAACGACCCACACCAGAGTGAATGACAGACTAACATATTTAAGATCCCTAATTAGAGACAATGCGGTGCAGCTGCCTCTAATTAGGGATCCAACCCAAAACCCACACAGAAACAGAAAAGAAAGACACTGTCAGACTCTGACCATAGCTCTGTCCTGGGGATGAGCCTTGACACTCTAGAGGAGGTGGCGGAGAGACGGATCCTGGCCAAACTGCTGGCCATCATGGACAACGTCACCCACCCTCTGCACGCTATGGTTATGACGCAGAGGAGCACTTTCAGTCACAGACTGATCCCACCACGGTGTGCCAGAGAGCGCTAAAGGAGGTCCTTCCTGCCGGCGGCTATTAGACTATATAATGCCTCACCGGGGTGCCGTGCCGTCGGCAACATAGATCTGGAACTGTTGGGGTGCTAGGACCTAGTTTAACAATTATGCATCCATCCGTGAGTAACTCTGGTCCGTCAGCACTCATTCACTCAGGACCTATTTATTCATACAGGTCTGTATATACATACTCATGTACAGTTGTTATATCATATCACGTGCAATATTGCTAGTAATTCTTGGACCTAACTTACGTAGGCATTCACTCAGGAATGCATATTAGTATCCTGTCAATTGCACCTTTTCTCATTGCTTTTAGTATATTGAATGTGCAATACGTGCAGTTGTCTGTAATTAAACCCTGCGCACTAAGGACTGTATTTTAAGGGAAATACTATTATTACCCCAAATGATATCATACACACATTTAGCTATTAAAGTATCTCTTCCTGTCATTTACCTGTACAGTTTGTGTAACCATGCAAGTATTCACTTATCTGTAAATATAATTGTATACTTAACTGTACTGCTAATTTAACCATGCAAAATTTTCACTTACCTGTTAATTTACCCAGTCTGTCTATTAAGTAAACTATTATTACCCTCGCTCATATCATACGCATTTTTAGCTACTGAAGTATTTCTCTGCCATCGACCTGTATAGTATAGTTAACCATCCAACATCCACCAATGTATAGTGTACATATTCAGCCAACCACCCATACTATGCTATGTCTTTTTTTATAGCTTTTATTTTATTATTTTTTTGCACTCCAGATATCTTGTATTTCTATACTTTTTCATACTGCCGCTCTATGTATCATGTACCGTGTATCTGTCTTTTGTGTACTTTCGTTGTGGCATTTTGCACCTGCCCTGTGTATTGTGTAGCTGCTTGACAATGAAATTTCCCCCCCAGGGGATCAATAAAGTATCTATCTATCTATCTATCTATCTATCTATCTATCTATCTATCTATCTATCTATCTATCTATCTATCTATCTATCTATCTATCTATCTATCTATCTATCTATCTATCTATCTATCTATCTATCTATCTATCTATCTACAGTGGGGAGAACAAGTATTTGATACACTGCCGATTTTGCAGGTTTTCCTACTTACAAAGCATGTAGAGGTCTGTAATTTTTATCATAGGTACACTTCAACTGTGAGAGACGGAATCTAAAACAAAAATCCAGAAAATCACATTGTATGATTTTTAAATAATTAATTTGCATTTTATTGCATGACATAAGTATTTGATCACCTACCAACCAGTAAGAATTCCGGCTCTCACAGACCTGTTAGTTTTTCTTTAAGAAGCCCTCCTGTTCTCCACTCATTACCTGTATTAACTGCACCTGTTTGAACTCGTTACCTGTATAAAAGACACCTGTCCACACACTCAATCAAACAGACTCCAACCTCTCCACAATGGCCAAGACCAGAGAGCTGTGTAAGGACATCAGGGATAAAATTGTAGACCTGCACAAGGCTGGGATGGGCTACAGGACAATAGGCAAGCAGCTTGGTGAGAAGGCAACAACTGTTGGCGCAATTATTAGAAAATGGAAGAAGTTCAAGATGACGGTCAATCTCCCTCGGTCTGGGGCACCATGCAAGATCTCACCTCATGGGGCATCAATGATCATGAGGAAGGTGAGGGATCAGCCCAGAACTACACAGCAGGACCTGGTCAATGACCTGAAGAGAGCTGGGACCACAGTCTCAAAGAAAACCATTAGTAACACACTACGCCGCCATGGATTAAAATCCTGCAGCGCACACAAGGTCCCCCTGCTCAAGCCAGCGCATGTCCAGGCCCATCTGAAGTTTGCCAATGACCATCTGGATGATCCAGAGGAGGAATGGGAGAAGGTCATGTGGTCTGATGGGACAAAAATAGAGCTTTTTGGTCTAAACTCCACTCGCTGTGTTTGGAGGAAGAAGAAGGATGAGTACAACCCCAAGAACACCATCCCAACCGTGAAGCATGGAGGTGTAAACATCATTCTTTGGGGATGCTTTTCTGCAAAGGGGACAGGACGACTGCACCGTATTGAGGGGAGGATGGATGGGGCCATGTATCGCGAGATCTTGGCCAACAACCTCCTTCCCTCAGTAAGAGCATTGAAGATGGGTCGTGGCTGGGTCTTCCAGCATGACAACGACCCGAAACACACAGCCAGGGCAACTAAGGAGTGGCTCCGTAAGAAGCATCTCAAGGTCCTGGAGTGGCCTAGCCAGTCTCCAGACCTGAACCCAATAGAAAATCTTTGGAGGGAGCTGAAAGTCTGTATTGCCCAGCGACAGCCCCGAAACCTGAAGGATCTGGAGAAGGTCTTTATGGAGGAGTGGCACAAAATCCCTGCTGCAGTGTGTGCAAACCTGGTCAAGAACTACAGGAAACGTATGATCTCTGTAATTGTAAACAAATGTTTCTGTACCAAATATTAAGTTCTGCTATTCTGATGTATCAAATACTTATGTCATGCAATAAAATGCAAGTTCTCATACAATATGATTTTCTGGATTTTTGTTTTAGATTCTGTCACTCACAGTTGAAGTGTACCTATGATAAAAATTACAGACCTCTACATGCTTTGTAAGTAGGAAAACCTGCAAAATCGGCAGTGTATCAAATACTTGTTCTCCCCACTCTATCTATCTATCTATCTATCTATCTATCTATCTATCTATCTATCTATCTATCTATCTATCTATCTATCTATCTATCTATCTATCTATCTATCTATCTATCTATCTATCTATCTATCTATCTATCTATCTATCTATCTATCTATCTATCTATCTATCTATCTATCTATCTATCTATCTATCTATCTATCTATCTATCTATCTATCTATCTATCTATCTATCTATCTATCTATCTAGCTACATAGAGAAGCAAATAGGCTTCTCTATGGCCAGAGCCTGACACACCAACACTAGGGTTATTTTACACCACTGAGTGGTGTAACTCCTGAATCAAAACTAGAAATGTTACACTGAAAAATCAACAATAACATTGGCCAATTTGCTGTGTAGGGTTTAGCTGTTCAACAGTCTGATGGCCTAGCGATAGAAGCTGCTTTAGAGCCTATAACCTACTAATCTTCCCCTCTGACCCTAGAAGGGTGGAGTAGATATTGAGCTTAACCAGCTTTGCCTGTTTGTCTTTGTGATTTGTAGAGTCAACAGCACTGGAGGGGAGAATGGTCAGAGACCAGGCAGACTTTGGGAATGTGGTTAAGGGGCATGGGCCACCACTTCGATGGCTGCAGCTCAGAATCATGTACCTTTGTCCCAATCTGTAGGTGGTCAACAACGGGCTCGTTTTCATTAGAACATGCAATGCAATGCAAAAAAAAGGCTTTGCAATGGAAAATAAAAAGGAGTTTTAAGAGTTTCTTTCTAAAATGGTATTAATTCATTTTCAGAAATGTTGGTAAAATAACTTTTGAAAGAGATTGGTGTGTTTTTTCACTATCTAATCATGGCATAGTGTTATTCAATGACAGACATAATTGTTTGAAATCTATAACTTGATGGTTTCATTTGAGAGAGACAAAAATCATGTTTATTGCAAACACTCAATATATCCGCCAGAAATAAGTAGTAATGCTAGGTTTTACACAGTCACATGTAACAAATAAGTACATGTTCTGGACAGGCCAACTTATGGTTGGGGCAAGGGGATATCCAAGAAGAGGGTTGTCTAACCCTGGGTTCCTTGGTTAGTGTCTCTCAATGCATTCCTTGGGACTCCTAGAGTATTCACATGTTTGTTCTATCCCAGCACCAACCCGGATGGTTCAACTAACTAAGGGCTTCGGCGATTTAGTTGATCTTTTGAACCAAGTGACAGAAATGTGTACACACCCCAGGAGTATGTGAATTAAGAAACACTGCCCTATGGCTACTGGTTTCATACAGCCCCTTGTGGCACTTACTTATTAACTGAAGCTAATTAACTGTCCAGGAGGTCCCTTGACATGGGCTCTATGTATGAATCAGTCACTTATACCCAGTTTATGAGAGAGGCAGGGCTGCTGCCTTGTGGGCTGGACGATTGGCCACCCGTGGCTTAAGGGCTACATATTAGGGGTCTCCAGTTCGGGGAGCTTATTACTGGTGAGGTTGGGTAGGGGTGGAGCTGCATTTGGTCACATTTTCAGTGGGTTGTAAATGGCTGGCATTTTAATATATTTTTGGGAGTGGGAGCCATGATTTTAATAAGTTGGTAGTTAGACATTTACTTGAATTACAGTGCACACTATCAGCCTAGTGGAGACATTTTCAGGACCCGTGACACATCTTTTCAGTATCCTGAGAGGGAATAGGCTTTTTGTCGTGCCCTCTTCACAACTGCCTTGGTGTGTTTGGACCATTCTAGTTTGTTGGTGATGTGGACACCAAGGAACTTGAAGCTCTCAATCTGCTCCACCACAGCCCTGTCGATGAGAATTGGTGCGTGCTTGGTTCTCCTTTTCCTGTAGTCCACAATCATCTCCTTTGTCTTGATTACGTTGAGGGAGAGGTTGTTATATGCGAGTTACGTGTGTGTACACTTGTGTTCTTTGTTTATGCGTGGGTTTACGTATGTTTACATTTGTGTGTGTGTGTGTGTGTGTGTGTTTACATGTGTGCATCTACGTGTGTATTTCTGCCGCGGCATGGGTAGTGCTCTTATTTTAGCACAGGGCTGAAAAAACAGCCTCTGGCCCTAGAGTGAGTGTGTGTTTATGTGAGACAGAAAAAAAGCTAGCGCAGCAGCCCTGTTTCTGGTCCAAACCCCTGGCTCTCTGTGTGGTTAGCCAGCGTGGCTATACTTAGTTGAGAGTCGCGTTGGTGAAGCTATAAATGATTGGGCGGCTAGGCCTGGTTGAGACAGGGGACGCCAGTGTCTGCTCTAGCTGGTAGCCCCCATTAGTGGGAGGATGGGGGCTGCTCAAGCTGACCGGAGCTAAATTTAAACTCATCAGCTCAGAGCAGACTTATGGATGTGGGTGTCAAGGTTAGAGGGATGTGTGTGTTTGAGGAATACGTGTGGAGTGGTGAGGGTGGAATATGGTCTTATTAAAGGTATTGTATGTCTTTCTGTTTGTGTGTGGGGAGGGTAACAGTCTGTGTGCTTAAGTTTGAGAAAATCCCTAGCATATCTCTAGTATTTGAACGCATTTGTCATACAGTCTGCATTTGTATGTGTGTGTGTGTGTGCATGGCATGCTTGCATGTGTGTACAGGTATGTCTAAGTACTCCAGTGCATGAATTCAATCACCACAATGCGTGTGAGTAAGACAGAGCCGATTGAGAGAGGAATGTGTAATGCTCTATGTTTGTATGTAGCCATATTTATGGAGTGGGGGAGGCTGGGGTGAGAGAGAGGGAATGGGAGAGAAAGTGCATTGGAACAACCGCTGTTGCCTGTAATTGTTTGAATGGTACACAATGTTCTGGGTCAGGAAAGTGACTGGTAATGATCCAGTGCAATAAACGGTGGAAACTGGCCTTTCTCCAGGCATCTGGACTTGGGTAACCTCTCTCCCCAGGCAGAGGCAGCTCCAGCCCCCACAGGACCCGGCCCATCCAGCCCTCCCCTGGGCTACGGGAGGGGAGTATGGAGAAGAAGGGGTGTTGGCATTTGGCACACACATGCACATACTGTGTTTTCACATACATTCTCACACCCCTCTGTATAAAACTATTATTTTTCCTTCTCTCTCACCCCTCCATTATATCCCCCTCTCCCTTTTCATTTTTTCTGTCTCATATTATAGTTCTACTGTACAGAAAAAATACAATAACATGAATACTCTAAACTCTCTCTCTCTCTCTCTCTCTCTCTCTCTCTCTCCCTCTCTCTCCCTCTATCAGGGCTATGTAGTGGGGATGTTGACTGGGGGAGCGAGAGGGGGAAAAGGTGCACACTCCTCACAGTTATGTGGAGGGAAACACTTGTGAGCTGAAATCACAAAGGTCCAACTCTATTGTGTTCATCTGTATTGTCTTACCAACAGGGAAGCGTTTCACTTTCAGCACTGCCATGTTTTCACTGTTTCCCCTTTAGTGCCGACTGTGTGAAAGTGATTGTGTATGTGCATGTTTGTTTACCCAAAATGCATTGCGTAACTCAGTGTGAGATTACCTCATTGCTTATCCCATTGTAGTCTTCTGTTTATATCCATGACACCTGACATTCAACAACATTTTGATTGAATATTACTCTCTTTTATATGAAAATATGCCTCTCATTTCACTAAATGCATGCTTTGTCAGGTGTTACAAAGCTAAAGATAAATTCTACACTGTTATCAGTATCTGAGGTGGGTACTCTATACTGGCCTCTGTCAGGTCTACAGCTGGTTATGGTGGCCCTAAAGTCAAGTGCCTTTGTTCTCGAAGACAGGGAGGCTGGTAGACTGCAGTGAAGTGGCCTGAGTCTGCTGTACAATGGGAGGACCCCTTGGTGCTGATATCACTTCATACCACTATAGGGGCAGAAGGAGGTGCTGCCATCTCCCAGCAAGGCTATCTTAACCTAACAGATTGAAGGGTGCTGATGCCCAGGATGGAGGCAGAGAGTCTATCTACCTACATGAAGAAAGTGCTAAAGTTTACTATAGAATACACCAGTACTTACTATATAATTCTGTAGTGATCTGTAGTATACTGTAGAATACTATGCTACACATCCCTTGAGATAGATAGATAGATAGATAGATAGATAGATAGATAGGTACTTTTTTTTTTTCTTTATTTAACCAGGTAGGTCAGTTGAGAACAAGTTCTCATTTGCAACTGCGACCTGGCCAAGACAAAGCAAGGCAGTGCGTCAAAGAAAAACAACACAGTTACACATGGGAAATAAACAAACGTACAGTCAATAACACAATAGAAAATCTATATACAGAGTGCAAATGTAGTGCAAAATGTAGTAAGGTTAGGAAGACAATAAATAGGCCATAGTGGTGAAATTTATTACAGATTAGCATTATTACTGGAATGATGGAATGTTCAAATAGAGATTCTGTAGTGCAAAAAAAAAAAGTTAAAAAAAATTAATATAGGGGTGAGGTAGTAGGGTTGGCTATTTACAGAAGTTCTATATACAGGTGCAGAGATCGATAAACAGCTTTGACAGCTGATGCTTAAAGTTAGTGAGGGAGACAGGAACCTCTAGCTTCAAGGATTTTTGCAATTCGTTCCAGTCATTGGCAGCAGAGAACTGGAAGGAATGGCAGACAAAGGAGGTGTTGGCTTTGGGGGTGACCAGTGAGATATACCTGCTGGAGCGCATGCTACGGGTAGGTGTTGCTATGGTGACCAGCGAGCTGAGATAAGGTGGGGATTTACCTAGTAAAGACTTATAGATGACCTGGAGCCAGTGGGTTTGGCGACGAATATGTACTGAGGGCCAGCCGACGAGAGAATACAGGTCACAGTGGTGGGTAGTATATGGGGCTTTGGTAACAAAACGGATGGCACTGTGATTGTCAGGCTCTGGCCATAGGGAGCTCTTTGGCTCCTCTAGATAGCCAGGGTCAGAGCCTGACAGATCTAGTAGATCTAGATCTATGTTTTATTTTTGTGCTGAATCCCCAATTAGACACAGCTGCGAGACATTGTCTCTGATTGGGGATTCTATTTAAGTTGCCTTTCCCCACACCTGTTGTGTGGGTCAAATGTTAGATGTTTGTATGTCTCATGTCACATCCAAGTGAGTGTTTCAGTTTCATTGCTACGTTGTTTTGTTTTGTATAGTTCGTTGACATTTGAAGTTTATTAGTAAAATAAACATGTCGAACTATCGCTGCGCTTCGCCTTGGTCTCTCTCTACACCCACACGTGACAGTGATAGACTACATCCAATTTGCTGAGTAGAGTGTTGGAGGCTATTTTGTAAATGGCATCGCCGAAGTCAAGGATCGGTAGGATGGTAAGTTTTACAAGGGCATGTTTGGCAGCATGAGTGAAGGAGGCTTTGTTGCGAAATAGGAAGCCGATTCTAGATTTAATTTTGGAGATGGTTAAAGTGAGTCTGGAAGTTGAGTTTATTGATCCCAGAGGGGGAAATTTCTTTGTCAAGCAGCTACAACTAAACACAGGGCAGGTGCAAAATGCCAGAACGAAAATACACAAAAGACAGATACACTGTACATGATACATAGAGCGGCAGTATGAAAAAGTATAGAAATACAAGATATCTGGAGTGCAAAAAAGCTATAAAAAGACATTGCATAATATGGGTGGTTGGCTGAATATGTACAATATACATTGGTGGATGTTGGACGGTTAACTATACTATACAGGTCGATGGCAGAGAAATACTTCAATAGCTAAAAATGCATATGATATGAGCGAGGGTAATAATAGTTTACTTAATAGACAGACTGGTTAAATGAACAGGTAAGTGAATATTTTGCATGGTTAAATTAGCTGTACAGGTAAATATACAGTTATATTTACAGGTAAGTGAATACTTGCATGGTTACAAACTGTACAGGTAAATGACAGGAAGAGATACTTAAATAGCTAAATGTGTGTATGATATCATTTGGGGTAATAATAGTAATTCCCTTAAAATACAGTCCTTAGTGCGCAGGGTTTAATTACAGATAACTGCACGTATTGCACATTCGATATACTAAAAGCAATGAGAAAAGATGCAACTGACAGGATACTAATATGCATTCCTGAGTGAATGACTACGTAAGTTAAGTCCAAGAATTACTTGCAATATTGCACGTGATATGATATAACAACTGTACATGAGTATGTATATACAGACCTGAATGAATAAATAAGTCCTGAGTGAATGAGTGATTACGGACCAGAGTTACTCACAGATGGATGCATAATTGTTAAACTAGGTCCTAGCACCCCAACAGTTCCAGATCTATGTTGCAGACGGCACGGCACCCCGGTGAGGCATCTAATAGCTGCCGGCAGGAAGGACCTCCTGTAGCGCTCTCTGGCACACCGTGGTGGGATCAGTCTGTGACTGATGGTGCTTCTCTGTGTCATAACCATGGCATGCAGAGGGTGTGTGACGTTGTCCATGATGGCCAGCAGTTTGGCCAGGATCCGTCTCTCCGCCACCTCCTCTAGAGTGTCAAGGCTCATCCCGAGGACAGAGCTAGCCTTCCACACCGTTGGTCAGCACAGATGCCATCAGGGCCCGCCGCTTTCCACTGATGTAGTCTCTCCAGCTCTCTCTTCACTTGGTTGGTGGTGAAAGCCATCCCAGGTGGGGAGGTGGGGGGGAATGGGGGTGTTGAGGATCAGTCCAGGGGGAGCAGGGGTGGAGGTGGAGTCACTGATTGTCTCAGCAGAGGTGTTGTGAGCAAAGTGGGGGTGGGACAGCCCTGAGGGTGTGTGGCCTGGGGAGCTGGAAGGGAGGTGGACAGGGCCAGTATCAAACCTGTAAAAAAATTGGTTCAGCTCATTGGCTCTGTCCTTGTCCCTCTTTGAAGGCCCTCTTCTTCTCATTCAGCAGGGCCTTCAGGTCGCTGGTGACCCAGGGTTTATTATTTGGAAAACAGCGTACCTTCCTGGTGGGTACAGTGTTGTCTACACAAAAATTGATATAGTCCGTTATGCAGTCAGTAAGTCCATCGATGTCCTCCCCATGAGCCTCACAGAGCACATCCCAGTCTGTTGTTTCAAAGCAGTCCTGTAGGGCCTCATTCGCCTCCGGAGACCATCTCCTAATGGTCCTAGTGGTCGCAGGCTGCTGTTGGACCAAAGGCCTGTAGAGTGGGGTGAGGTGGACAAGTTTTTGATCCGATCTACCGAGGGGAGGGAGTGCAGTGGAGTTGTATGCGTCCTTCACATTAGCATATAACAAGTCCAGAGTTTTATTATTCCTGGTTGGGCACTTCACGAACTGTTTGAACAAGGGCAGCGTTGAAGAGAGAGATGCATGGTTAAATTCCCCCGAAATGGCAAAGAAAGCACTGGGATGCGCTGTCTGTAGCCTCGCGATAATAGAGTGGATGACGTCACACGCTGTGTTTGTATCAGCGGAGGGCGGGATGTAAACAATAACAGCAATGGCCGCCGTTAATTCCCTCGGCAAATAGTAGGGTCTCAGGCTAACGGCGAGCACGTGTAGTACTTACTATAGAATGTTGTAGTATACTGTAGAATACTATAGTAAATACTACAGTATTTCCGCCAAACAACACTGTAGTAAATATTACAATGATGTCCGCAAAAACACAACACTTTTTTAACTATAGCAAATACCCCCATATCCCAATTTGCACCACCCATAAGTGAGAAACATTTATTTTTATCCTTTATTTTACTAGGCAAGTCAGTTAAGAACAAATTCTGCCTTGTTCAGGGGCAGAACGACAGATTTGTTTACCTTGTCAGTTCAGGGATTTGATCCAGCAACCTTTCCGTTACAGGCCCAACACGCTACCTGCCGCCCCTACATTTATAGACCATATTGTGTTCAATACAGATTATAGGGAACAATATTGGCGTCTGATGGCTCAAGTTTGAAGTGAAGGGAGTACAGGGCTTAGCATGTCTCTCGAGGATGCTAAAAATTGATTTTGGCTTGGAAAAGTTGAATATATTCTGAAGGAGTCGGGTAATTGGTTAAGGGAGTAGGATTGGAGGGAAAGAGAGGAGGTTGAAAAGACTGAGGGAGGCAGAGGATGGCTTTGAATCTGTTGAAGCTAGCAATAACAAGGGAGAGGGTGAATGGTATCAAGTACGAACAGATTGAGCCTGGTGCCAGTTCGAGTTCTGGAGGTGAAACGGAAGGGGTAGAAGGTGTTGTGAGGAGCTCGGAGCCCGAGCCTTGCATTGATGGACATGGTTATGATAAAGATACATTTGATTTTTGAAGAGGGTGGAACAGGCCTTTTGGCTGATCCATGGGTGTTTATTTAATTGTTATTTTATCTTACCTTAATTTAACTAGGCATAACTGCCTTGTTCAGGGACAGAATGACAGATTTTTACCTTGTCAGCTCGGGATTCAATCCAGCAACCTTTCAGTTACTGGCCCAACGCCCTAACCACTAGGCTACCTGCCGCCCCAAAAGGTTTCAGGTTGGGTGGAAAAGATGGTCGGTGAAAGTAATCCGAAGTGGACTTGTGATGTTTGTTTGTGTTTCTTCAGGTCAGGGGGAGCATGAGCTCCATGTGAGAGACCTGTAACTTGCTTTGGGCTTAGATACAGGGCACCATTGAAGGAAGGGATTTCTGGGATAGCGTTAAGTGTGGAGGTGGAGCAATTTAAGTTGAAGATTCCTGGTGTTTGTGATGTCCGCTGTTTGGTGCGACACAGATCCGATGAGGAGCGTGGTTAAACAGAGGTGACACAGTCTGTTCTTTTGAGCTTTGATTCGGAGTCTTTACCTGACAAAGTAATGTTAGGATAGTATGAGTTATGCTGTTAGAGCTTTTGTGCCGATTACACTGCAGTGTTATACAGTGGGGAGAAGAAGTATTTGATACACTGCCGATTTTGCAGGTTTTCCTACTTACAAAGCATGTAGAGGTCTGTAATTTTTATCATAGGTAAACTTCAACTGTGAGATGGAATCTCTAACAAAAATCCAGAAAATCACATTGTATGATTTTTAAATAATTAATTTGCATTTTATTGCATGACATAAGTATTTGATCACCTACCAACCAGTAAGAATTCCGGCTCTCACAGACCTGTTAGTTTTTCTTTAAGAAGCCCTCCTGTTCTCCACTCATTACCTGTATTAACTGCACCTGTTTGAACTCGTTACCTGAATAAAAGACACCTGTCCACACACTCAATCAAACAGACTCCAACCTCTCCACAATGGCCAAGACCAGAGAGCTGTGTAAGGACATCAGGGATAAAATTGTAGACCTGCACAAGGCTGGGATGGGCTACAGGACAATAGGCAAGCAACTTGGTGAGAAGGCAACAACTGTTGGCGCAATTATTAGAAAATGGAAGAAGTTCAAGATGACGGTCAATCTCCCTCGGTCTGGGGCACCATGCAAGATCTTACCTCGTGGGGCATCAATGATCATGAGGAAAGTGAGGGATCAGCCCAGAACTACACGGCAGGACCTGGTCAATGACCTGAAGAGAGCTGGGACCACAGTCTCAAAGAAAACCATTAGTAACACACTACGCCGTCATGGATTAAAATCCTGCAGCGCACGCAAGGTCCCCCTGCTCAAGCCAGCACATGTCCAGGCCCGTCTGAAGTTTGCCAATGACCATCTGGATGATCCAGAGGAGGAATGGGAGAAGGTCATGTGATTTGATGAGACAAAAATAGAGCTTTTTGGTCTAAACTCCACTCGCCGTGTTTGGAGGAAGAAGAAGGATGAGTACAACCCCAAGAACACTATCCCAACCATGAAGCATGGAGGTGGAAACATCATTCTTTGGGGATGCTTTTCTGCAAAGGGGACAGGACGACTGCACCGTATTGAGGGGAGGATGGATGGGGCCATGTATCGCGAGATCTTGGCCAACAACCTCCTTCCGTCAGTAAGAGCATTGAAGATGGGTCGTGGCTGGGTCTTCCAGCATGACAACGACCCGAAACACACAGCCAGGGCAACTAAGGAGTGGCTCCGTAAGAAGCATCTCAAGGTCCTGGTTCAGGTCTCCAGACCTGAACCCAATAGAAAATCTTTGGAGGGAGCTGAAAGTCCGTATTGCCCAGCGACAGCCCGGAAACCTGAAGGATCTGTATGGAGGAGTGGGCCAAAATCCCTGCTGCAGTGTGTGCAAACCTGGTCAAGAACAACAGGAAATGTATGATCTCTGTAATTGCAAACAAAGGTTTCTGTACCAAATATTAAGTTCTGCTTTTCTGATGTATCAAATACTTATGTCATGCAATAAAATGCAAATTAATTACTTAAAAATCATACAATGTGATTTTCTGGATTTTTGTTTTAGATTCCGTCACTCACAGTTGAAGAGTACCTATGATAAAAATTACAGACTTCTACATGCTTTGTAAGTGGGAAAACCTGCAAAATCGTCAGTGTATCAAATACTTGTTCTCCCCACTGTAGTTGTCACGTTTATGGGCATGTCGCATCAGTATGTAGGAGGGAGATTCCAAGATGTCGGAAGTGTTCAGGTGGACATAGGACAGAGGAATGTGTAGTTTCGGTCTGGAAAGTTGTGTGTGTCAACTGTAGGGGTGCCCATATTGCTGGGAATCGGAGGTGTTCGGTGCGAGAGAGGCAGGTTGATGTTTCTACCCAGGAACAAGCAACTTAATGTAAAGTGAAACACATTGTGAATTACTCAAGTAATTACTATGTAGTTAGTTACTATTTTACAATTTAGGCAGACACCCAATATAGTACTTGTAATTGTGATCAATGGGAATCCATCTCAATCTAGGAAACTTTGTATTGCTATATTATTTCAATATTATTCAATATTTTGCAGGGTATATCAAAAGTTAAGTTATTACAATGTCGTTGTAAAGAAAAGTATTGTGAATACAATGTTTATACGCAGGAACAAGCAACTTAATGTAAAAGGAAACACATATGGATTTACTCATGTAATTAAAATGTAGTTACTATGTTACAACGTGTTTTTGATTGTAGTAGATTAAGTTTGGTAATACACTTTGAGGGTTGGTGCATAAGCCTGTTGATCAGACATTGATATGTTTGAAAGCAATGAAATCCAGAGTCTCCCGTTTCATGTGATGTAAAAAAAAATTACGTGGAGTGACCCAAAAACACTGTTATCAACAAAACAAACTTATAACCCTGTCAAAAGAATGAAACACAAAATATAGCTTGCGTGCATTTTAAAGGGCCTGTATGGACCGCTATTTAAATTGACGCAGCAAAGTACCCGGTACAGGGTAATCCCGGCACCGTTTCCTCTAGGGGGTGCATGCTAAGAGTGAAAATTCATGTGTCAAATTCATTAACCTACCGATGAAGAAATGTTGCCCAATCTGTAAGTGGAACCCGGGAATAGCAGGAGGGATTCTGATGGTGCCTCCTTCTGTTTCGACAAATCCTGCAAGGAAACATGAACATTTAACTCTGACACAAGTGCGTGTTTTAGAGACTGACTAAGTGATAATTGAAATGGAACGTAAGCTCCATTATACTATGATTTTCAGTTAACTTGTTCAGTAGCAGTAGGAATACATTTCCTCATTGTTGGAAATAGGAGAGCAAAAGCTTTCCAGACAGACATGAAACGTCTTGAGTGGTAGGCTGCAGGCCAAAGGTAGACCAGAAGGGTGTGTGTCTCTTAAGCTCTTCACTCGCTCTACGTGGGCTTGCAGTCCAGAGTGTCCAGAGTTTGAATGCAGCCTGGACACAGAATAGCGCAAGCCCTTGTAGAAAGACTGGAAATCAAATTTCTCAAACAGCACATGCACAATTATGAAGGACACTGGCCACTGAGAAAATTAGATTATTCTCTTCAATGCATGTTCATAGCAACATTTTAAAAAATGTGTTCGGGCAGGTGAAATAATATAGTCAATGTCAGAGGAGGCTGGTGGGAGGAGCTACAGGAGGACGGGTTGATTGTAATGGCTGGAATGGAATTAATGGAACGGTATCAAACACATAGAAACCACATGTTTGGCTCTGTTCCATTTATTCCATTCCAGCCATTACAATGAGCCTGTCCTTCTAAAGCTCCTCCCACCAGCCTCAACTGGTCAATGTCAGCCTGGCCTGGCAGTGTTCACGCCTAGAACCTATGAGACTAGCTAACTAGGCTATATACCAGCTCAAGATGAAAGTTAGATTCACTGAACATTTACATATTCAAAAATTTCTTACAGTACTCCTCATTTAAACCTTTCCCTAACTTCTCTAGACCAATCAATACCAGTTGTAACATTAACTTACCATAAGTATCCATCTTTGCATGCATACTGGATCATTTTCTGCTTGTGGCCACAGATAGGACACCTCACAGATTTCTTGAGCAGGCCTTTCTTCTGGGGGTATTTGATAATTTCTGCAGTTTTTTGCCAAACAACATATCACTTAGCACACTAGCCATGTTCAATTAAAAATCCTTGGGTCAGGTAAAAAACAGTATCGGATATGGGCGAGCACTTTAAGAGAAAAAAGAAGTTCACTTGTTCACATGTTGCAGAATGACATCGAAGACATAAGCGCAGTGACAGTCAACGTTGACCAAGGACAACCAAGGTAAATAAATAGTAAGAGATTACTGTAGTTCATATTTAGAATAGAATTTGTCATGATAATCAGCGGATTTCATGTGACATTTTAATGCAAATGAGGCCCCTTTTGACGATCTTGGTCCCAGCCTGCCGTTAGCAACATAGCTAGCTGTTAGTTACTGTTAGCTAGACAAGCTGGCTGCTTTAGCTTGCTATCTGGTTGTATGCCATAGCTCTAGCCAGCTCATTAGAAGTTGTTACCAACAAAGGTGTGTGCCATCATGTATTTACAGAACATGTTCCAGAAGGCATTTCTGCCAAAAAAAGGCATTTTGATTAAAATAAAATAAAAACATTTAAAATGGCTCTTCTGTGAAGTCGTGACTTCATAAGCCTAGTTTCCTGAAACGGGTCATAAATGGTCAGAGTGAGCTGTTCTCTCATTTTTGTATCTGGAAATAGCTAGCAAGCTAGCCAATGTTAGCCACTTAGCTTGGGGGCTTGACTGCTGTTCTTAGGACAGAACGCTCGGATCAACCCTCGGCCTCACATGCAAATCTTTAAAGAGATCGATGAGGCTAAAGCTTAAAAGGGTGTGAACGATGTTGAATGGATGTAGACAAAGAAGAGCTATCCAGTACGTGTACCATTACTTCTCCATTGTTCCTCAGCTGTAGTGTATGATATACAATTTTCTAGCTCTGAGTATCTACTTTTATTAAATGTAAAAAGACAGTTGGTCACATCTATTAAAAATGAAAAACAGAAATATACATTTACATAAGTATTCAGACCCTTTACTCAGAAATTACAGCCTTCAGTCTTCTTGGCTATGACGCTACATGCTTGGCACACCTGTATTTGGTGAGTTTCTCCCATTCTTCTCTACCGATCCTCTCAAGCTCTGTCAGGTTAGATGGGGAGCGTCGCTGCACCGCTATTTTCAGGTCTCTCCAGATATGTTCAAGTCCGGGCTCTGGCTGGGCCACTGAAGGACATTCAGAGACTTGTCCCAAAGCCACTCCTGCATTGTCTTGGCTGTTTACTTAGGGTTGTTGTTTTGTTTGAATTCAAGACACACTTAATTAGCATGGCTACCACAACATTCTGCAATGATACACCATCCCATCTGGTTTGCGCTTAGTGGAAATATCATTTGTTTTTCAACAGAACATATTTCAGATTCTTCAAATAGCCACCCTTTGCCTTGATGACAGCTTTGCACACTCTTGGCATTCTCTCAACCAGCTTCACCTGGGTGCTTTTCCATCAGTCTTGAAGGAGTTCCCACATATGCTGAGCACTTGTTGGCTGCTTTTCCTTCACTGCGGTCCGACTCATCCCAAACCATCTAAATTTGGTTGAGGCTGGAACCAAAAATCTCAAATTTGGACTCTAATATCCATTGCCCATGTTTCTTGGCCCAAGCAAGTCTCTTATTCTTATTGGTGTCCTTTAGTAGTGGTTTCTTTGCAGCAATTCGACCATGAAGGCCTGATTCACACAGTCTTCTCTGAACAGTTGATGTTGAGATGTGTCTCTTACTTGAACTCTGTGAAGCATTTATTTGGGCTGCAATCTGAGGCTGGTAACTCTAATGAATTTATCCTCTGCAGCAGAGGTATTTCTGGGTCTTCCATTCCTTCATGAAGCTGGTTGAGAGAATGCCATGAGTGTGCAAAGCTGTCAGGCAACTTTAACACTTTTTTGGTTACTACATGATTCCATATGTGTTATGTCATAGTTTTGATGTCTTCACTTTTATTCTACAATGTAAAAAATAGTGCAAATAAAGAAAATTCAGAGAGGTTAGAAAAATTATCTAGATCTTCTATGAGGATGTGCAGGGATCCAAATTGCGTATTTAAAAGAAAATATGAATCGTCAGCGTACAATGACACCTTCGTTTTTATTGCTATCTATCTGTACTGTTAGTTCCTCTATTTCCTTTTTTAAGATGAACTGTTTTGACCTAAATTGTTTTTGCTTTAAAGATGATCATTGAACTGCATGGCCTCTAAAGGCACAATTAAAAGTTTCCCATACAGTAAGGGGATCTGCTGTAACTATGTTAGGTATCAAAAAGTCAGTGATAAATTCTTGTCTTTGTTAAAAACAAGTTGTCATCCACTAGGCTTTGATTACATTTCCAATATCCTTGCCCTCGCGGAAATTCTGTAGAGTAATGTGTATACCAATTATGTGATGGTCCGACCGCATTCTGTCCCCTATCAACACTCTTAACTTTAATTACATAAGAAATTAGTCAAGGCGACTAGCTTGATTGAGCCTCCACAATGTACAGTTGAAGTCAGAAGTTTACATACACCTTAGCCAAATACATTTAAACTCAGTTTTTCACAATTCCTGATATTTAATCGTAGTAAAAATTCCCTGTCTCAGGTCAGTTAGGATCACCACTTTATTTTAAGAATGTGAAATGTCAGAATAATAGTAGAGAGTGATTTATTTCAGCTTTTATTTCTTTCATCACATTCCCAGTGGGTCAGAAGTTTACATACACTCAATTAGTATTTGGTAGCATTGCCTTTAAATTGTTTAACTTGAGTCAAATGTTTCGGGTAGCCTTCCACAAGCTTCCCACAATAAGTTGGGTGAATTTTGGCCCATTCCTCCTGACAGAACTGGTGTAATTGAGTCAGGTTTGTAGGCCTCCTTACTCACACACGCCTTTTCAGTCATGCCCACAAATGTTCTATAGGATTGAGGTCAGGGCTTTGTGATGGCCACTCCAATACCTTGACTTTGTTGTCCTTAAGCCATTTTGCCACAACTTTGGAATTATGCTTAGGGTCATTGTCCATTAGAAAGACCCATTTGCGACCAAGCTATAAACTTCCTGACTGATATACTTACCATAATATACAGTATGTTTGTAAACTTACCATTAAGAAATACCGTGATAATTGATTGTACCTATAGCTGTAACACTATATTTGCACTGTTAAGAATACTGTAGCAGCGACTAAGTAAACCTCTAATTGTCCTCCAATATTCCACCCTCTAAAACCTTCCCTCATCCTAAATTGGGTTGTCGTCCCAGTAACTGGCTGACCATCACTGTACACATGGATCCTAGGGCCTTTAAGAACACCCTCACCTTGGTTGTATTGCATCTTGAGTATCTTAATTTATTCCCACAATTGACAAATTGACAATTGACTCCACCGGAATTCCCAACGGCTATGTACGAGGTCATCAAGGTTCTCATTAGCAGCTTTGAGAAATTTTTAAGTAATTAATTTGCATTTTATTGCATGACATAAGTATTTGATACATCAGAAAAGCGGAACTTAATATTTGGTACAGAAACCTTTGTTTGCAATTACAGAGATCATACGTTTCCTGTAGTTCTTGACCAGGTTTGCACACACTGCAGCAGGGATTTTGGCCCACTCCTCCATTCAGATTCTTCAGGTTTCGGGGCTGTCGCTGGGCAATACGGACTTTCAGCTCCCTCCAAAGATTTTCTATTGGGTTCAGGTCTGGAGACGGGCTAGGCCACTCCAGGACCTTGAGATGCTTCTTACAGAGCCCCTCCTTAGTTGCCCTGGCTGTGTGTTTCGGGTCGTTGTCATGCTGGAAGACCCAGCCACGACCCATCTTCAATGCTCTTACTGAGGGAAGGAGGTTGTTGGCCAAGATCTCGCGATACATGGCCCCATCCATCCTCCCCTCAATACGGTGCAGTTGTCCTGTCCCCTTTGCAGAAAAGCATCCCCAAAGAATGATGTTTCCACCTCCATGCTTCACGGTTGGGATGGTGTTCTTGGGGTTGTACTCATCCTTCTTCTTCCTCCAAACACAGCGAGTGGAGTTGAGACAAAATAGAGCTTTTTGGTCTAATCAGACCACATGACCTTCTCCCATTCCTCCTCTGGATCATCCAGATGGTCATTGGCAAACTTCAGATGGGCCTGGACATGCGCTGGCTTGAGCAGGGGGACCTTGCGTGCGCTGCAGGATTTTAATCCATGACGGCGTAGTGTGTTACTAATGGTTTTCTTTGAGACTGTGGTCCCAGCTCTCTTCAGGTCATTGACCAGGTCCTGCCGTGTAGTTCTGGGCTGATCCCTCACCTTCCTCATGATCATTGATGCCCCACGAGGTGAGATCTTGCATGGTGCCCCAGACCGAGGGAGATTGACCGTCATCTTGAACTTTTTCCATTTTCTAATAATTGCGTCAACAGTTGTTGCCTTCTCACCAAGCTGCTTGCCTATTGTCCTGTAGCCCATCCCAGCCTTGTGCAGGTCTACAATTTTATCCCTGATGTCCTTACACAGCTCTCTGGTCTTGGCCATTGTGGAGAGGTTGGAGTCTGTTTGATTGAGTGTGTGGATAGGTGTCTTTTATACAGGTAACGAGTTCAAACAGGTGAAGTTAATACAGGTAATGAGTGGAGAACAGGAGGGCTTGTTAAAGAAAAACTAACAGGTCTGTGAGAGCCGGAATTCTTACTGGTTGGTAGGTGATCAAATACTTATGTCATGCAATAAAATGCAAATTAATTACTTAAAAATCATACAATGTGATTTTCTGGATTTTTGTTTTAGATTCCGTCTCTCACAGTTGAAGTGTACCTATGATAAAAATTACAGACCTCTACATGCTTTGTATGTAGGAAAACCTGCAAAATCGGCAGTGTATCAAATACTTGTTCTCCCCACTGTATATCAGACCCGACCCAGACCCAAGGCAAAAGTCAGAATGAAGGTCTCGGAATTTCAGGTCTGTTGACCCGTGAAGACCTCTACTACCAGGTGCTAAACTGGCCTACATCACTCCACTATATCTTGCTGGCCGAACTTTCCATTATTATCAAAGGGGTTGGTCCTTCTTGGGTCATCCACACACCATGCATGCGTGTGTGCATGTGTGTGCGTATGTTTGTGTGTCACAGATTGTAAATGGGTAATCCATTTTGTAATTAGGGAATGCTTCAGTATTTATGGGAGTGATTATCTCCATTTGCGCTGTGCCAAATGGTTGTGACATCGCTGCAGATGTTTGTTGCTCAATGATGAATATTAAAATCTCTCTGAAGTTGCTTACTAAATAGGTAGCCTACATGCTGCAAACAGTGTGGCTGTTTTGGGTCTAAACTGCCATTGCAAACTATCACATAACAAGATGTGATTTGTAGTAGAAGTAGTATCAATAATACAATTATACTCAGTTGAGATTTCTGTCGAGTTATGAATTTTCAAATTAGCAAAAATGTTGGAACATTCCTTCAAACCATTATTGAAGAAAACAGTTGCAGAAAGGCATTTGTCTTGTTGGGTTGAAAACATGTCTGGTGTGCATTCAACACAGCATCAGGCCAGCAGCACCAACAAATAGCCCAATCGTTGTGGTCAGTGTGAGAGAGGGAGTGAAGCCAGCTTGGAGAGCAGCCTTTTTCATTGTTTTGGCTAAAGCCAGAGTGCAGAGGATCGAAGGCAACAGGGCCAATGCCGAGAGCTAAAGATTAGCCCCAGCAGATCTGGAGACACCAGAGTTAAACAAGCAGGGAGAGATGGAGAGACAGAGGAGTCTAGATGGAAGAGATAAAGGAAATGAAGAGTGCGGAACGGGACAAGAAAAAACCTCTTAGTCTAAGCCCTAGGAAGTCCGGAGCTTGCTGGTTTTCTGTTCTACCTGATAATTAATTGCACACACCTGGTGTCCCAGGTCTAAATCAGTGGAACTGAAAAATGCAGTGGAACTGGCTTCGAGGTCCAGAGTTAAGTTTGAAGCCCTTGGTTCACGATATCTAATAAGTTAACATATGGAATTGTTTTAAGATGGTCATAACATGGATATTTTAGCTATTCGATAATTATTTTTGTAGGTATAAAAAATGTATATTGAATTATGTTTTAATAAAATATTGAATTTGGCCTTTAACACTATAACCCATAGAAAAGCATTGAATAACACATAAAAAATGGAAACATATATAGTAAAAAATTACCATATTTTTTAACCATATTAAGTCACTTTGGTTGTGGCACTTTTTTACACCCTGTGCAATGTTACAGCAACCCTGAAGTGTATTTTATTTTACCTTTATTTAACTAGGCAAGTCAGTTAAGAACAAATTCTTATTGTGCACCACCCTATGGGACTCCCAATCACATCCAGATGTGATACAGCCTGGATTCAAACCAGGGACTGTAGTGACACCTCTTGCACTGAGATGCAGTGCCTTAGACCACTGCACCACTTGGAAGCCCACTGGAGCTTCCGTGCATTATAGAGCCAAACTTGTGAGTGCTAAATATTAGAGATAGTCTTTCCTGTTGATGTTGGTGACTTATTCATTTGTAGCTCAAATGGTTCGGTCTGGACAGTCGGTCACAAAACCAACTATCCAGACCAAGTAATGTCCACATTGAATATTCAATATTCAAATGACGTCACGTGTGACACGCGGGTGTGTCAATAGACTCTAGGGGGTAAGTTGAAGGTTCATAAAGAAAGATTGCAGGCAAAAGGAAGAGATGTGTGGATAAAGACACATGGGGGAAATGGAGGAATTTAAATGAATAGGGATGAAGAGAAAGGTGTGATGAACATGAGATTAAATGTGTAAGAGTAAAGAATGAACCCTGAAAAGACTGAGAAAAATAGAAAAATCACGGATGGAGACCGAAAAATCAGGTGAAAGACTGGCAGGTGTTATGTTACAACAATTAGAAAGAGATGTTTGAGGCCTGCCAAGCCGGCAAGCCAAGCGGGACAAAAAAATGACTGGAATGACAGGTTCAAATGTGTGACTGAATGATCCAAGGTATTAATTTACAGAAGGCAGCGCTTACCAGATGCAGAGTCTGAGTTTGTGTACAGTGAGAGTGAGAGAGAAGGTGTGTGTATGTCTGTGGGTGCCATGTGTTCCCTCGTTCGCGTGAGTGTCTATTTACCTGCATGGCGGGAGGAACAATGGCTGCAGTGACATCCTGAGGTGGGGGGGGGGACAATGCAAGGGGCATCGCATCCTTCTGTGGTTGGCGTTGTAAGCTGGAACGTTCAATGGGGTAACGGCAGGGGCACGGATGGTATGACGTGAAATGCCTTGCAAATGCCTGTCTGGCTTACTGCGATGGAAAATAGGCACAAAAATGCAGAGGGGAGAAATTGAAGCCTTATTTTTCAGAGGCCAGTGCAGCGTAATGGAAAGTCAAGCTGGGGCCGATGGAGGTAGGCCAGCGGTGTAGTGTGGAAGCATGCCACAAGTTGTTGGGGGCTAAGAAACTATCCCCTATACAACTTCCCAAAGGGAGCCTCACATTACTTTGGCTTGGAAGCCCAATCAGTCAATCGTTCAATCAAATGATATCTGTGCAGCCATTTCTTCCAGTCATTATTCACTGAGGGCTTAACAAAGAAAACCTGAACTTAAAGCCCAAAAAGAATGGTGAAGAATTGTGAATGGTGAAAAAGAATTTCAACTTCGAGGAGATTGAGAAGAACCAGACACTACAAGGTAACCCATCCTTCTCCTGCTGGCCATCACTATCAGTCAGTTTTTCATTTCATTCCTCATTTTTGTATGTATTGTTATTTTCGTCCACCATTATCCTTTTTGCTGTAGATTCAGGGAGAAGTAGTGTAAAACCAGAAAAGTAATGGTCCCAACACAGAACCTTGTGGAACACAAAATTAAAGATATCAGAGGATTCTTTGTCCTACTTCACAAATTGATGAGACATGTAAAAATGCCTGTTTAGCAGTACTAGAAGAATAATGTTCACCAATGAAGAACATACTGTACTTTCAAAAGCAGAAATAAAACTTAATGAGAATAAAAACCGACTGTCAGACGCTACAGATAACACAACCACTTTTAAAGTGTGTTCTCAGTGTTACATATCCCACTGTGTAGTAGAGTGAAGTTAGCAGATTTACAGTAACAGTAAATTGCTGGTTTGGTGGAGTGACACAGGCTATATTGCATCAGTGGTTTCAGCTAGAAGTGACTTTGGGCCTCTCATTAACCCCGAGGGTTGGGTGTGGTTAGCTGGAAAGGCTGGGATAGGCCTTGCGTAATGGGGGGGATACTGCATGCTGACACAAACATGCCCACACCCATGCACACACACACAACTAATAAACTAACACTTAAACAGTGTTGTGTATGCACGTGCGTAGGCATGTGTTTGTGCACACGTGCATTTATGCATACGTTTGTTTGTGTACACTGTATTTCAGCATCTCTGAGTTGCTGAAGCTGCGCCAAAGTCTCTCTGAAAAGAAAGCAGTGAGGCAGCATAACAGAGGTAATGGGTGGAATGTGTTTCCCATTAGCCCAGTTTGGCCTTCCCCTAGAGTTTGCTCCTATTTCTCTACTCAATACACTACCTCCATGGGTCTGCTCTAGCTTAGCGTGCACATGTGCCTATACAGTATGTATGTGTACAGTCTATATGTTTGAGCGGCTGTGTGTGCGTGTGTGCGTCTGCATGTATGTGTGCAATATTTGTGATTCCAGGAGCACATTAATCACTTCTCTGTTGGCTGTGTAACTTTAGAGGTGTCATTTAGCTGTACACACTAAAAACAAATGGTTCTATATAGTGTCAAATACGTTTTTGGGGCTTGTAACCATAGCAGATCCCTTTTTGGTTTTATATAGAACCTTTTTTGAAGGTTCTATAAAGAACCATGCTCATTAGGTTTTAAATGGAATCTGTATCCTGCTATAAATTACCCTTTCCTAAGGTTCTATAAAGAACCAAAAAAGGTTTTACAGAGCACCAAAAAAGGGTTCCGCTATGGTTATATCCCTTTTTAGGGCTATAGAAGTCACTTTTATGGTTCTTTAGAACCTTTATGGAGAATAGTTCTATAAAGAACCTTTCTCAATCTCAAGGTTCTTTGTAGATCTTTTGAAGAACAATACAGGTTTTCCTGTTCTGGTTAGACATTCTTTTATTAGAATTCTATAGGCATTATTATTTTGTTCATTGGCAAGTTGAATTAGGTGTGCTAGCTCTGGAACAGCTAGGGTTCGCTGAGGAGAGAATTAAGAACCACTGACTTTGTCAACTGTTCTCAATTGACACAAGACCATGCAAAAACCCTTCACTGGTCATAGTCTTTAATAACTATTATGACATAACACAACATATTAGAAGAACTGGAATGACACTCTCACGCACGGTTGCACAAAAAGAGCTGTGACCAAACCATGTCCACAAATATTCTAATGAGCTGCTGCCCCTACAACTATGAAAAGAGTAAATAACCCTTTTGTGAACTGCAAAGAACCATTGTAGGGCTCAAAGGGTTCTTTGAGTCATAATGGTTCCACATAGAACCATCACCCTTCCCAAAGAACTCTTGTGGAACCCTCTTATCTTAGTGTGTAGCTAATGTATTTATGATGGGGACTTGCAGCCTAAGACACCTGTCATGCCAAATAGTGTCCCACTACCAAAAAAAACGATGGATGCAAACATTACTGTGAGGTACGACCACTTTTCAAAATCGTTTTATTTAGCTAGCTAGCTAAGCTTAGCTAAGCTTAGTTTTGTATTGTATTATTTGTGTTTGTAGAAGTTAACTTGATTTAAATAGCTATCTCTTATACTAAGTAGCCTATGACAAGTGCTTAGTCAGCTGTAAAATGTTATGGGAAAAAGGTGAACTCAATTAATCTTCTGGTTATAATGAGTGATCAGATTGTACTTGGGTCTACCATTAGAGAGGCTGGTTTCAGAATACAGGCCTATTCAGGCCTATACCGGGGAAATGCATAAGGGGAAGGACCTGTATTAGTAGATCATAGGAAACCTGAGTGAGGTTATTTTAGCAATAACAGTACCAATTGAATACCAATGTATGTGTGTAAATGAATTGATTTCTTGCTGAATTACTACATTCATGATAGGTAGTTTATCAATTTTTTTCTTGATCCATACCAGGCTGCCATGGTGTGGGCCTCTGTCAAACAACTTCCTCCCAGCCACAAGAGACATGCGAGCTGAGCTTTCAAAAATCACATCAGGATGCAACCAGATATAAGTTTACATTGCACAATTAATTATCTGATTATGTAAAATTTTTATTAGCATAATGTCTCAATTACAAGAAGTATGTTGCACTGTTTTTTAAAGCTCCATTCCTCTGGAATCCCTACCATTACTGCAGCGAGTGCAACTTCAACCATGCCAATCTGTAAACAGTGAGTGACAAACAAACAAGGGGAACATCTCAATAGTCCAACTTGCTTTCTCTCCCTGTGTCTTCTTAATCTGCACTAATGAAAAATATCTGGACGATGTAAAACCTATCATCGCTCCCTTAGTGACGTCTGATTTCCCAATAACCTGCCCACTCTTTATTTAACCTTTATTTAACTAGGCAAGTCAGTTAAGAACAAATTCTTATTTATAATGACGGCCTACCAAAAGGCAAAAGGCCTCCTGCAGGGATGGGTGTTGGGCTTAAAAATATAAATAAATTAAATACAAATATAGGACAACAAATATCACGACAAGAGAGACAACACTACATAAAGAGAGACCTAAGACAACAACATAGCATGGCATCAACACATGACAACACAGCATGGTAGCAACACAACATGACAACAACATGGTAGCAACACAACATGGCAGCAACACAACATGGTAGCAGCACAAACAGGGTACAAACATTATTGGGCACAGACAACAGCACAAAGGGCAAGAAGGTAGAGACGACAATACATCACGCAAAGCAGCCACAACTGTCAGTAAGAGTGTCCATGATTGGGTCTTTGAATGAAGAGATTGAGATAAAACTGTCCAGGGATGTATGTGCTTTGGGGACCTTTAACAGAATGTGACTGGCAGAACGAGTGTTGTATGTGGAGGATAAGGGCTGCAGTAGATATCTCAGATAGGGGGGAGTGAGGCCTAAGAGGGTTTTATAAATAATCATCAACCAGTGGGTCTTGAGACGGGTATACAGAGATGACCAGTTTACAGAGGTATAGAGGTATAGAGTGCAGTGATGAAGGACTTGAAGACTTACTTATTCCATCAAGCTTATGACGTTTGAATGGGTCTGAGAACTGTGAGTGATTATATGTTTGATTTAATGGTGTTATGTGTTGATGTTTTTTAGTGTGTATTCTAGAGTTATTGTAATTTCTGTGTAACTTTGGAGTTATTTATTACTCATGGACAGCACTTTGGTCCATTTTAATGGTTTTGAAAGTGCTTTATAAATAAAGTTGACTTGACTTGACTTGATGAGTCCTATAAGGAGCACTGGTGGCAAATCTGATGGCTGAATGGTAAAGAACATCTAGCCGCTCAAGAGCACCCTTAATCTAGCATGGGTCATCTGAATCAAGGTTAGTTTGGCAGCTGGACTGAAAGAGTAGTGATTACGATAGAGGAAACCAAGTCTGTTTGAGAGAAGGACAGTGTACCGTCTAGCCATACACCCAAGTACTTGCATGATGTGACTACCTCAAGCTCTAAATCCTCAGAGGTAGTAATGACACCTGTGGGGAGAGGGGCATTTTTCTTACCAAACCACATGACCTTTGTTTTGGAGGTGTTCAGAACAGGGTTAAGTGTTGGACACTAAGAAAGCTTCGTTGTAGAGCTTTTAACAGAAGGGGGGTGGAGACAATCACAAAGACAGGTGATATGATGATTTCTCTGGTATAGGAGGAACTAAGATGCGAGAAGTAAACACAACGCTCAATTAGAAAGTTGACACAAACTTTTATTATTAGACGGATCCGGTTTCCAGGTGAGTGTAGCTTGTCATAGGAACCCCGAATGAACGTATACATGTAGTTTATATACTGAATGACTGTTACCTATAAGGTAATCCTTCAGCCTGCTTCTATTAGCAGAGTGCCCCAAATATCCTGGCCTGTGTCTCCAATGACACTGTAACGAATGCCCCGCGCAGAGCACCGGTCCCTCCTCCTTTCCAGCGATCATCCTCGCCGGCATTCTAACCGGCGGTCGGGGGAAGATGGTAGCAACACCCTGATGACCCACACCTGTTTCTCATCGGTCATCAGGGTCACAATTTAACTCCATGTTTTCTGTTCAACCCTTGCGGGTTATTAGTCTTTCTTTGTGTATTGCTGTCTTTCGTGTTATTAAATCGCTCATTCTTAGCCTCATCACTCACTTTCACCCCTCTCAATATCACAGAATAACCCGCCCAACCAGAGGCACCTTTTATTTTTTTTCACCTACCTGTTGTCGTCTTCACCGTTAACTCTCTTTTCTTTTCTCACTCATATCCCTAGGTCTCCATGGACGGGCACGGAGGGGGAGCTGGAGCACCCGGCAGGTCACCAGAGCTGGAGGAGAGGCTCCAAGCCATGGAGGCACAGGTCGCCGGGTTGTTTACTGCTCTCGGGGATATGATGTCTCTCATGGCGGCACGATCGAGCGGGGAACCCCCGGTGACTTCACAGGGAGCCACTGCGCCCCCGGCACCCGATCGTGTGGAGTCTCGGCACGTCCCGAGAGGAGAACTCCGGAGAGCCACCCCAGATAAGTACGATGGCAATCCGGAGGGTTGTCGTGGGTTCCTTCTTCAGTGCAAGCTGTATTTGGGCGATCAGCCAGTGCCAGACTCGGAGAAGGTCCACACGATGATCACTCTCCTCACGGAGCGTGCACTCGAGTGGGCAACGTCACTGTGGGAGAGCGGATCCGAAGAGTTACGGTCGGTTCCTAAATTCGTCGCTCAGTTCCGAGCTGTATTTGACCATCCAGCGGAGGGAAGAGATGCGGGCGAGCGGATTATGCGCCTTGCCCAGGGGAAGGGCACGGCCTCGGAGTATGCTCTGTCATTCCGGACGCTGGCGGCGTCCAGTGGGTGGAACGAGCCGGCTCTTAGGACCGCCTTCCGGAGGGGGCTACGGGTGGAGGTCCAAATGGAGCTGGCCTGTGTGAGTCAGTCCATGCCCCTGGACGCCTACATCGCCCGGGCCATTGCCATCGACGGTCAGCTCCGAGACCGTGACCAACTGGCGCGCCGCGCGCATTCTCCCCTTCCTCGATCCGAGCCGGAACATGAGCCGATGGAGGTGGGGATCACGAGGCTCTCCGCGGAGGAGAGAGAGCGACGGAGTCGTCAGGGTCTTTGTCTGTACTGCGGGGAGAGGGGTCATGTCAGGAGGGCATGCCCCTCTGTGCCAGCAGGACGCAGGAAAGGGGTAAGTGGCCGGATGGCCCAGGTGGGCACAGTAAGTGTTTTACGGGCTGAGAAAATCGCCAGACCTTTCTGCTGCTCAGTTGTGCTGTCTGATGACTTCCCCGATCATGTGTCCACAGCCCTGATTGACTCCGGAGCGGCGGGGAGTTTCATTGACCGGACTTTAGTTGACGCTCTCCCGCTGCCGTTGCGCCATTTGAGGTCCTCCCTGCCAGTTCAAGCTCTGGATGGGCGGCCGGTGGGTTCCGGTCGAGGTAGACGCATCGGAGGTCGGGGTGGGGGCGGTCCTCTCCCAGCAGCAGGGGAACCCTCCCCTGCTATACCCCTGTGCGTACTTTTCCAAAAAGCTGACTGCTGTGGAGAGGAACTACGACGTGGGTGACCGAGAGCTACTGGCGGTAAAGTTGGCATTGGAGGAGTGGAGACACTGGTGAGCCGTTCACTGTCCTGACGGATCATCAGAACCTGGAGTACGTCAGGGCAGCCCGGCGCCTTAACCCCCGACAGGCCCGCTGGACTTTTTTTTTTGAGCGCTTCCAGTTCACCCTGACCTATCGCCCGGGAACAAAAAACGGCAGGGCGGACGCACTCTCCCGCATCCACGACCGGGGGGCAGAGACGAGGCAGGACGTCCCGATCCTGCCTCCATCATGTATTGTGGGACCCGTCTCCTGGGACATCGACACGGAGATCCAACGAGCAGGGAGACGGGATCCTACCCCAGCAACCTGCCCTCCGGGGAAGGTTTACGTTCCAAGGAGAGTGCGGGGAAGGCTGGTAACCTGGGCACACACAACACCTGCCACCGGGCACCCAGGTATCAGTCGGACCCTGGAGGCGCTCCGGGAGAAGTATTGGAGGCCGGGCATGGGGAGGACTGTGCGTCATTATGTACTGTCTTGTGTGGTGTGCGCACAGTCCAAGGCGCAGAGAACGGCTCCAACAGGAAAGCTCCATCCCCTACCAGTACCTCAGTGGCCTTGGACTCACATCGCGGTAGATTTCCTCACAGATCTACCGCCAGCAGAGGGGAAAACCACCATCGCCGTGGTAGTGGACAGGTTCTCTAAGATGGTGCGCTTCATACCACTACCCGGCCTCCCCTCTGCTCTCCAGTTTGCTGAGGTGCTCTTTCAACAGGTCTTCCGACAGTATGGACTTCCGGAGGACATCGTGTCTGACCGGGGTCCCCAGTTCACCTCTCGTGTGTGGAAGGCGTTCATGTCCAAACTGGATGTCGCGGTCAGTCTCACATCCGGGTACCACCCTCAGGCGAATGGGTAAGCGGAGCGCACCAACCAAGAACTGGGGAGGTTCCTTCGGGCAGGTGAGTGGACCCGTTTCCTTCCCTGGGCGGAATACGCTCAGAACTCCCTGCGCCACGCCTCCACTGGTCTGACCCCCTTCCAGGTGGTACTGGGTTTTCAGCCCCGTTTGTGCCCCTGGGGGAGGGGTTCTGGTGAAGTTCAGGCGGTGGAGGAGTGGTTTGGGAGGGCTGAGGGAGTCTGGTCCACTGCTAGGGTCCGTCTGCAGCAGGCGGTTCAGCAGCAAAAGACACAGGCGGACAGGCGGCAGAGTGAGTCTCCAGTGTTCCACCCAGGGGATAAAGCCTGGCCAGCGATCATCCTCGCCAGCGGTTCTAACCGGCAGGTCGGGGGAAGATGGTAGCAACACCCTGATGACCCACACCTGTTCCTCATCGGTCATCAGGGTCACAATTTAACTCCATGTTTTCTGTTCAACCCTTGCAGGTTATTAGTCTTTCTTTGTGTATTGCTGTCTTTCGTGTTATTAAATCCTCAATACTTCTATTTCCTCTTTCTCGCTCATTCTTAGCCTCATCACTCACTTTCACCCCTCGCAATATCACAGACACAAAATACATTCCTACATATTCCTCGATGTGTAAAACTTCCATCCAAAATCTCAGATTCTCACCATGTGAGTAATGAAGAAAATAAAACCACCACTACTACTGGTGCAAAATAAAACAAAACTATTTCCAATAACCAAATCAAATTAGAATCATTACCCCTAATAATACCATAAAGAAAAGAAAATTGTACCCATACAGTCATAGTTAAATTATACTTCAAACATCCTACCCTTTACAAAGACATCCCACTCTTTTCTTCCATTGGACCAAATCATAAATAAGCAATGAACTATAAACTTCATTTTACAAAACAAATCAGTATTGAAAATATAATGACCATAAATTCAGAATTACAAATTATCTTCAAATCTGTATTATTAATTACCTTAAATTCATCGTCCAAATGGCTTACCATTGAGGGTGATCAATCCCCACTGGAAAGTCAGGACATAGGTCAAAGTTCATACAACCTTCAAATACATTTTTCTTACTATATTAAACCCATGAATGGAAAACAGTGAAACATGTCATACATTCCGTATCCCTGGTTGACATTAAGTTTCCAGTACATTTCTCATCAAATAAATGCACGTGTTTAATTAAATTCTGAAAATGAGTGTGTGCCCCTTTAAGATACTTCACAACACCAAAAACTAATGGAAAACTCCCTTAAAGCCAAATGAAAATAGAACATCCATGATAAATCATAGTATTTAAAAAAGAAACATATGGTAAAAAAAAAAAAAATGTCAAGGCCTTCTTTCACGTCGTTGCTCAGCTGAATACGGGCGCTGCTGAATGACACTCATAGCTCTCCCAAAATAATAACCTCAGAAACATTTCAGAGAGATAATGAAAACCCCCCTTTCCTGTAAAAGAAAGTATAAATTCCGTTAGCATTCGCTATACCAATATAATAATCAGCAATCCCAAAGTTTTTTTACTTCCCAGCAGAACATGATAATGATGATTCCACTTTTCTCTCTCAAATCATTAATTTCTTGTTTCAATATACCCAAACGTTTATGTTTACTTAAATTACCATTCGCAACCCTTATACATGTCAACATGTATCTTGCCACCAAGTAACAATACACCCTTATATTATATGAGTCAATCTAATTTTCCTTATTGTAAAGTTAAAATACATCAGATAATACAAGCATCCCTTTAAACATAACAAACATATTCTAAAATAAACAAACCTAAAACCACTTACCGGTATTTCAATAAGTCCAACCCTTTGCATTTGATAAAAATACATATCAATGGACACAATACTACATCCTCCTGCTTCCCACAACTTCACTTAATCACTGTTGTAACCTTGTATTATCATGGAACAACTAACACCCATGTTTTAGGTATCAATGTTGATCATAGTCATATCTCTATCGCAATTGCCTATCCGCTATAATTTAACCAATTTAAACCACATTTAAACCAATTCACCTCATATTGTCTCACCAGAGAACCTTCAAATCTACCATTTAGCAATTGTTTAAATGTGGCGTGATACAAAGTTTGACTATTTGTAAACATAATTTGTTCTTTCACCCATATATACTAGATAGGTAGGTAGGTAGGTAGGTAGGTAGGTAGGTAGGTAGGTAGGTAGGTAGGTAGGTAGGTAGGTAGGTAGGTAGGTAGGTAGGTAGGTAGGTAGGTAGGTAGGTAGGTAGGTACTTTATCGATCCCCGAGGGGAAATTTCTTCGTCAAGCAGCTATGAAAAAACACAGGGCCGGTGCAAAATGTCAGAATGAAATACACGATACATGATACATTGTGCGGCAGTATGAAAAATTATAAAAATACAAGAAGTCTGGAGTGCAAAAAGCTATAAAAAGGCATTGCATAGTATGGGTGAATGGCTGAATATGTACACTATACATTGTTACTGATATCCAAGATGGCGTAACAGTGCGGATATATTTATTTGTTTGTCCGGTGTAAATAGTTTGTAATTAGTCTGTCTTTCCAAATATTTTATTATTCCACATATACTTCTCTTGCAACCCGCCTCACCCAACGTGAAACGGATCTAATATCTTTATTTCTTTACTTTTTCATAATTTAACTGGACGCAGTGGGGCACTTTTTTCCAGGAGGACACTGTTTGGCATGACAGGCCCTAGTGGGCAGCGCTTCCTGTGACGGGGACCACTGAGGGTCAGGAGGGCCCTTTTCTGGGCCCAGCTGGAGAGCAGGTTCAATTATAGGCCACAACACAGTAGAACTTTAGTAGAGTAAGTTTACTATACAGAAAAAGAGGCACTTACTATTTCATGGGCATGAAATAAAATATAGGACCAAAAATAAACGTGTGGATTTTAATATATGATTATAAAGGTGTTTGTATGAGACATGAATATGTAGTTAATTTGCAATACCCTTCAAAGACAGTTCTTCACAATGCTAAAATATGTCTGTCTGAGCAAGGCCATTTACATTTATGATCCAACCTGTTCAAATCATTTATTATTATTGACTTAAACAGTCATACGTTTGTGTATTCTCTGAAAACCATCATGCATTTACATGCTTCCTCTGAAACATTTATACATTTACATATTCATTATCCATATTCACAATGAGAAGGGTCATTGTGTGAATTGCATTCACAACCACAAGTCACAAAGTAAATAGGACGTACAACTGTGAAACCTGATTGTTTTTTGTGTAACTACACATTAATAAATCAAACTTTCACAAAAAGGCCTTCACACAGTAAAGCCAGCACAGTTTAAGGGATACTTTGGGAATTTGGCAATGAAGCCATTTATCTACTTCCCCAGAGTCAGATGAACTCATGAATACTATTTTTGTTTTTGCATCCAGTATGAAGGAAGTTAGAGATAGTTTTGCGAGCCAATGCTAATATAATTAGCGCAATTACTGGAGGTCTATGGTATCTACTAGCATGCTAGCAGTTACCATAGACTTCCAGTCATTGTGCTATTACTAGTTAGAAATTGCGGTAAACCTAGTTAGCAACTTCCTTCAAACTGCATGCAGAGACATAAAAATGGTTTCCTCGAGTTCATCTGACTGAGGAAGTAGATAAAGGGCCTCATTGCCAACATTCTGAAGTATCTCTTTAATCCTTCATAGAAAGAACTGCAAAGTCCCAACTGTATACTCAATTATCATACACAGACAGACCTGCAACAGTCAGCATGTTAGAGTCTCTCACTGCATGGCACACCTGCAAAAGTATACCCCCAGCACAGACACACCTACACAGTCGCGCTATTCATCCAAGTTGGCACAGCCTTCACAATGGCTGTATGGGTTTGTAAACAGTGCTGTAAAGTGGCATATCTGTCAGTCAAGGACCCTGCTCCCCCCTCTCTATCTATCTCTCTCTCTCACTATTACTCTTGCTTTCAGCACTTTTTCATCTGGAGGAGAGCAAGAGGGGCAGCCTTGCAGAAAGTGCACCTCTACTGCTCTCATTTTCACAAACCACTGTAAAGTAATATGTTGCTGAACAAATGTCTTTTGTTCATCCACCCGCCCCCTGCACTCACATTCTCCAATAACAATCCCCCACCCTCCTATCCACACTACACCCGTCCTATCCACACTCTCTCTCTCTCTCTCTCTCTCTCTCTCTCTCTCTCTCTCTCTCTCTCTCTCTCTCTCTCTCTCTCTCTCTCTCTCTCTCTCTCTCTCTCTCTCTCTCTACCTCACCCCACCCCCCTCTGGCATTTTGGCAAAAACAACTCTGGGAGGCTGAATGAAAGCAAGTTGGGTCAGGTCTCTGCTCTCTGTTTTTGGCTCTCTCCTCACTGCCCCAGATCTATCATTCTCATAGAGAGAGGAAAAGAGAGATTATGGTTCAGCAGCCTTGCGTTACCAAGGTTGCACAAGGCTGGTGACTTACATGCATTGAAGTGCAAGTTGAAGTACCTGCAGAGGTGTATACTGAATATGCAATATCGAGCATAAAAAAAGCTGCATTGCATTTTCATCAGACCTTGTCCTCCTCTCTCTCTCTCTTTGTCTTTTCTATCTATACATGTGAGCTGTATTAGAAACATGTGTGCTGCTGCTTCAGCCTTGAGATGTTGCCAGCTTCTGATTTTTCAATTATTCATGTACCTGCCATGGAAAAAGAGGAGCGTGCCAGAAATGCCTGTAGCGTTTTATGTAATGTAGCTTTTTCACTTTTATGATTTTCAAGGTGGATTTCTCAGTCCTGGGTCTCTTGAATCGGTTGTAGAGTGTTAGTGTGAGTGCAAGTTCATTCGCTTAAGTGCATGTAAATGTGTGTATGTGTCATATGTTGCCAGTGGTATTGTTCATGCACAAGTATTTATGTGTGCCTGCTTGCAATGCAAACGCACACAAGATAATGTAAATGAGTGTTGAGGGACAGTTTCACCACTTCTGTCATTGCATCCTAGAGGTTGTTTTAATGAGACCCATCTCCACCTCACTGCTCTCTGGGCATTCTCTGGTTAATGAGATGAGAACACATGGCACTCAGTCCCTATGGACATACAGTGGGGCAAAAAAGTATTTAGTCAGCCACCAATTGTGCAAGTTCTCCCACTTAAAAAGATGAAAGAGGCCTGTAATTTTCATCATAGGTACACTTCAACTATGAGAGACAAAATGAGAAAAAAAAAATAAGAAAATCACATTGTAGGATTTTTAATGAATTTATTTGCAAATTATGGTGGAAAATAAGTATTTGGTCAATAACAAAAGTTTATCTCAATACTTTGTTATATACCCTTTGTTGGCAATGACAGAGGTTAAACGTTAAGTCTTCACAAGGTTTTCACACACTGTTGCTGATATTTTGGCCCATTCCTCCATGCAGATCTCCTCTAGAGCAGTGTTTCGGGGCTGTCGCTGGGCAACACAGACTTTCAACTCCCTCCAAAGATTTTCTATGGGGTTGAGATCTGGAGACTGGCTAGGCCACTCCAGGACCTTGAAATGCTTCTTACGAAGCCACTCCTTCGTTGCCCGGGCGGTGTGTTTGGGATCATTGTCATGCTGAAAGACCCAGTGACGTTTCATCTTCAATGCCCTTGCTGATGGAAGGAGGTTTTCACTCAAAATCTCACGATACATGGCCCCATTCATTCTTTCCTTTACAAGGATCAGTCGTCCTGGTCCCTTTGCAGAAAAACAGCCCCAAAGCATGATGTTTCCACCCCCATGCTTCACAGTAGGTATGGTGTTCTTTGGATGCAACTCAGCATTTTTACCAAAATATAATAAGTTATATTTTGGTTTCATCTGACCATATGACATTCTCCCAATCCTCTTCTGGATCATCCAAATGCTCTCTAGCAAACTTCAGACGGGCCTGGACATGTACTGGCTTAAGCAGGGGGACACGTCTGGCACTGCAGGATTTGAGTCCCTGGCGGCGTAGTGTGTTACTGATGGTAGCCTTTATTACTTTGGTCCCAGCTCTCTGCAGGTCATTCACTAGGTCCCCCCGTGTGGTTCTGGGATTTTTGTTCACCGTTCTTGTGATCATTTTGACCCCACGGGGTGATATCTTGCGTAGAGCCCCAGATCGAGGGAGATTATCAGTGGTCTTGTATGTCTTCCATTTCCTAATAATTGCTCCCACAGTTGATTTCTTCACACCAAGCTGCTTACCTATTGCAGATTCAGTCTTCCCAGCCTGGTGCAGGTCTACAATTTTGTTTCTGGTGTCCTTTGACAGCTCTTTGGTCTTGGCCATAGTGGCGTTTGGAGTGTGACTGTTTGAGGTTGTGGACAGGTGTCTTTTATACTGATAACAAGTTCAAACAGGTGCCATTAATACAGGTAACGAGTGGAGGACAGAGGAGCCTCTTAAAGAAGAAGTTACAGGTCTGTGAGAGCCAGAAATCTTGCTTGTTTGTAGGTGACCAAATACTTATTTTCCACCATAATTTGCAAATAAATTCATTAAAAATCCTACAATGTGATTTTCTGGATTTTTTTTTCTCATTTTGTCTATCATAGTTGAAGTGTACCTATGATGAAAATTACAGGCCTCTCTCATCTTTTTAAGTGGGAGAACTTGCACAATTGGTGGCTGACTAAATACTTTTTTGCCCCACTGTATATGACCTGCTCATTAGGTTTGACACCCACCTTTTTAACAAGGCCACCACTCACACATTTGCATATTTACAGATTACAACCTTTTAAGAGTTTAAGAGTATAGATATACAGTATCACAGCTTCAGTGGCGGTCAGTGCCGTATTTTTTTTTTTCATGAGCATGGCCTTATTTCTATTAGAGCATGTTGGATGACTATCATTCCTATTCCAATCACCCAGTTCAATGTACCATTGATAGGTTTAGGCTACTACATGATACTCAAATTTTCCCTATACCTATCATGAGGTTGCTACATTCTAGTCTATTATCAGCGTACAGGTGAGACCCAGGCGCAGACAACGTTGGTATAACAAATGTTTAGTATACCAACAGGGGCAGGGAAAAGACAGGTCAGGGGCATGCAGAGTTCGGTAATCCAGACGTGCTACACCATAAATTGGGCCGTCTCCTTGGCCGAGGGAAGTTTGGGAAGAGGGATGAAGTGGGCGGCTTTGGAAAACCGGTGGAGACCGGTGATGAAGTCCAGGTAGATATGGGACCAAGGACGATGAAGGACAGGGAGTGGTTGCAACAGGCCAGCCGGAGCTTGCAGAGGAGTCTTGCTCTGTGCACAGACCGTGCAGGCGGCGACAAACACGGCCACATCCGGAACCATGGTAGGCCACCAAAAGCGTTGGCGCACAAAGGCCAGGGTCCGCCGGGAACCCGGATGGCAGGCAAGCCTGGAGGAATGGGCCCACTCCAGGACCGAGGAGAGGGCAGCGTTATGCACAAACATCCGGTTGTCTGGGCCCCCTCTAGGGTTCGGCTGAGATCACTGCGCCTCCCGGACCTTCTTCCCTATAACCCAGCTGAGTGCCGTCACCAGGCACGAGGTGGGAAGGATGGTCTCAGGCTCCTGGGTGGTCCCCGTGGGGCTGTAGTGACGAGACAGGGCATCCGGCTTAATGTTCTTGGACCCCGGCCAGTAGGAGAGGGAAACATTTTACCGGGTTAACAGCAGGGCCCACCTCGCTTGCCTGGAGTTGAGGCGCTTGGCGGTGCGGAGATACTCCAGGTTTTTGTGATCCTTCCAAACAATGAACGGATGTTCCGCCCCTTCCAGCCAGGGCCTCCATTCCTCCCAACACCATCTTCACCGTGAGGAGCTCCCGATTACCCACGTCGTAGTTCCTCTCTGTGGCGTTGAGGCGGTGGGAGAAGAAGGCACAGGGATGCAGCTTATGGTCCTGTGCAGAACGTTGGGACAGGCCAGCCCCCACTCCGATATCCGAAGCATCGGCCTCCACCACGAACTGACAAAAGGTTCAGGATGAATCAATATGGGGGCCGTGGTGAAGCAGTGTTTGAGGTCCCGAAACACTTGGTCAGCGAACGGAGCCTTGGTGGAGGTGAGTGCGGACAGGGGGGAGGCCAGGGTGCTGTACCCACGGATAAAGTGGCGATAAAATTGGCAAACCCCAGGAAGCTGAGGCTAATCCATCACCGCTCTCACACTCCCAGCAGAAATGATTTAGCCAAGAAAGGGAAGGGTGGAGCGATAAAATTCACACTTTTCGGCCATCACGAACAGCTGATTCTCCAGAAGGCGCTGGAGAACCTGTCTAACGTGGAGCACGTGCTCTGGAGGAGAGCGGGAGAAGACGAGGATGTCGTGAATGTACACGAAGACGAACCGGTTCTACATATCGCGGAGGACATCATTCACCAGGGCCTGGAACACAGGCCGGAAGGCATGACCAGATACTCGTAGTGACCGCTGGCCGTGTTGAAGGCTGTCTTCCACTCGTCCCCCTCTCGTATCAGCAACAGGTGGTAGGCATTCCGTAGGTCCAACTTGGAGAAGACGGTGGCCCCCTGGAGCGGCTCGATGGCCGAGGAAATGAGTGGAAGCGGGTAACAGTTCTTCACCGTAATGTCATTGAGGCCACAATAGTCAATGCACAGGCGCAGGGTTGTCCTTCTTCTCCACGAAGAAGAGGGACGGATAAATCCTGCCTCTAGGGAGTCCCCAATTCCAGGTGGAATCTCTGGCCATGTGCGAGAACCGAAACTTCCTCTCCCCCCGTCGTTCCCGTAATCGCCCATCTATGCGGATAGTCAAGGCGATGAGGGAATCCAGATCTATGGGCAACTCCCGAGCGGCAAGCTCGTCCTAGACCTCCTCCGAGACGCCGTGCAGAAACATGTCGAAGAGTGCTTCCTGACACAGACCATGATGGAATAACAAATGTTTATTATACCAACAGGGGCAGGCAAAAGACTGGTCAGTGTCAAGCAGAGTTCAGTAATCCAGAGTAGTGGGGCAAAGGTACAAGACGGCAGGCAGGCTCAGGGTCAGGGCAGGCAGAGTAAAGGGCGAAATCGGGAAAACCAAGAAAACAGGCACTTTAGAGAGACAGGAGTAAAGGGGGAAAACGCTGGTAGCTTTATGAACAAAACGAACTGGCAACGGCCAAACATAGAACACAGGGATAAATACACTGGGGATAATGAGGAAGATGGGCGACACCTGGAGGGGGGTGGAGACAATCACAAAGACAGGTGAAACAGATCAGGGTGTGACACCTATGAATGAAGGTTCACAATGTAGGTGCACACAGGTCGAGATGACAGACGGTGACACACATGGACATTCAATACCGCCTTGCACACTCTTGCCTGCATTTAGCTTATCTAGGGTGCAATCATTAGTCCAACAATTGCAAACAAGAGTTTCAATTGGACAAATTCTGGTATTTTTATCCCTGTTTCGTTTGCTTCCGATTGAGAACATTTTTTCAACAGAATCGGAGGAATGAACACAACCCTGATCATTCATAAACACAGCGACATTGTATTCATTCTAGCCTCTAGGACCTCCTCCTCTCACCTTTTCCCTTTGTGGACCATGTGGCCCTCAGACGAACGATCAAACAGTCAACGCGTCAATACAGGATTAAGATTGAGTCCTACTACACCGGCTCTGACGCTCGTCGGATGTGGAAGGGCTAGAAAACTATTACGGACTACAAAGGGAAAACCAGCCGCGAGCTGCCCAGTGACACCAGCCTACCAGACGAGCTGAATGCCTTTTATGCTCGCTTTGAGGCAAGCAACACTGAAGCATTCATGAGAGCACCAGCTGTTCAGGATGACAGTGTGATAACCTCTCGGTAGCCGATGTGATCAAGACCTTTAAACAGGTCAGCATTCACAAAGCCGCAGGGCCAGACGGATTACCAGGACGTGTACTCAAAGCATGCACTGACCAACTGGCTAGTGTCTTCACTGACATGACCTCTCCCTGACCGAGTCTGTAGTACCTACATGTTTCAAGCAGACCACCATAGTCCCTGTACCCAAAGGAAACCTGCCTAAATGATTACCGCCCCTTAGCACTCACGTTGTTAGCCATGAAGTGCTTTGAAAGGCTGGTCATGGCTCACATCAACAGCATCATCCCGGATTCCTTAGACTCACTCCAATTCGCATACCATCCCAACAGATCCACAGATTACGCAATCTCAATCGCACTCCACACTGCCTTTTCCCACCTTGACAAAAGGATCACGTATGTGAGAATGCTATTCATTGACTACAGCTCAGCATTCAACACCATAGTGCCCTCAAAGCTCATCACTGAGCTAAATACCCTGGGACTTAACACTGCCCTCTGCAACTGGATCCTGGATTTCCTGACAGGCCGACCCCAGGTGGTAAGGGTAGGCAACAACACATCTGCCACGCTGATCCTCAACACTGGGGCCCCTCAGGGGGGCGTGCTTAGTCCCCTCCTGTTCTCCCTGTTCACCCACGACTGTGTGGCCGAACACGACTCCAACCATCATTAAGTTTGCTGACGACACAACAGTGGTAGGCCTGATCGGTGACAGTGATGAGACAGCCTATAGAGAGAAGGTCAGAGACCTGGCAGTGTGGTGCCAGGATAACAACCTCTCCCTCAATGTGAGCAAGACAAATGAGCTGATTGTGGACTACAGGAAAAGGCGGGCCGAACAGGCCCCCATTAACATCGACAGGGCTGTAGTGGAGCAGGTCGAGAGTTTCAAGAGCCTTGGTGTCTACATTACCAACAAACTATCATGGTCCAAACACACCAAGACAGTCGTGAAGAGGGCACGACAGCACCTTTCCCCCTCAGGAGACTGAAAACATTTGTCATGGATCCCCAGATCCTCAAAAAGTTCTACAGCTGCACCATCGAGAGCATCCTGACCGGTTGCATCACCACCTGGTATAGCAACTGCTCTGCATCTGACCGTAAGGCACTACAGAGGGTAGTGCGTACGGCCCAGTACATCATTGGGGCCAAGCTTCCTGCCATAGGCGGTGTTAGAGGAAAGCCCAAAACATTGTCAAAGACTGTTCTCTCTGCTACCGCATGGCAAGTGGTACCGGAGCGCCAAGTCTAGGACCAAAAGGCTTCTTAACAGCTTTTACCCCAAAGCCATATGACTGCTGAACAATGAATCAAATGGTCACTCAGACTATTTACAATGACCCCCCCATACCCCCCTCCATTTGTTTTTACACTGCTGCTACCCGCTGTCTATGCATAGTCACTCACCGGACTCACCCACACACACTATGCTGACACCAACACACATATACACACACACAATATACGCTCACACACACACATGCATATTGACACCACACACACTCACACATAGACACTTTTCCCACTCTTCACATACGCTGCTGCTACTCTGTTTATTATCTATCCTGATTCCCTAGTCACTTTTACCCCTACCTATGTACATATTACCTCAACTACCTTGAACCCCTGCACAATGACTCGGTACCGGTACTCCCTGTATATAGACTTGTTATTGTTATTTTATTGTGTTACTTTTATAATTTTTTACTTGAACTGCATTGTTGGTTAAGGGCTTGTAAGTAAGTATTTCACAGTAAGGTCTACACCTGTGGTACTCGGCACATGTGACAAATAAAGTTTGATTTGATTTGATAACCGCTACACACAGCCTATATTGATGTCCCCATATTAGCGAAAGTAACGTCCTAGTCTGTTGATACTGTAGCTAATAGAACTAATGCGTTTGTAAACCGGCTACAATCATGCAGTAACGTTACGGTGTATAGTCAGTAAGGGCCCCAGTGGGAATAAATAAAACCAAAAGCTTACCTTTACTTGAAAGTGTTCTAGTGTTATGTTGAATAATCATAGCCAAGTAACTAACATAGCATCCCTATGTTTGAGCCGGGTGTTTGAGTAACTAAACTAGCCAGCTGCATTCATTAGCTATAAGTAAGTGAAACTGAAAGTGAAAAATGACAATTGGTTGGAAGACGTCCTCCGGAAGATGTCATAATTACTGTGTAAGTCTATGGAAGAGGGGGAGAACCAAGAGCCTCTTAGGTTTTGTATTGAAGTCAACGTACCAAGAGGAAGACGGAAGCTAGCTGTCCTCCGGCTACACCATGGTGCTAGCCTACAGAGTGCTGTTGAGGCTACTGTAGACCTCCATTGCAAAACAGTGTGTTTTAATCAATTATTTGGTGACGTGAATATATTTAGTATAGTTTTATCTAAAAAGGATAATTTTTTAATGTTTTACTATTTATATTTTTGGTCTTCCCCTTCCTCCTCTGAGGAGCCTCCACTGCACAGCTTAGGTGATATGGTTAATGAGTTATTCCGATTAAGGGGGGGCCACCTATTTAAAAATAATAATAATAATAAAAAAGTTCAAACATATTGCTCAGTGGGAAATTCTCTGAACAGAAACATTTTTGAGGTGGGCTTCGGGGGCTCATTATACCGCTAATCTCTACATTGAGGAGCCTCTGTTAAACGATGACTCTGTCTGTGTATATAAGTGTATTTGTTTGCAAGTGTGATGCAAAAATCAAACTAAGATTTCCGACTCACTGGGGGAACTAACTCTGATGCTTTATGAGTCCATGGGGGCTAAAGGAGCTCCACACAGAAAGCTGGCTTTGTGCTGGACCATATTTACAGATTTACAGATTTCAGATGGTTAATTCCAGACTCCTGTGGCTCTTACTAATGGGCTCTGATTGTGTTGCGACTGTCAATGGCATTGATCTGATAATAGTCAACCTTTACTGCACCTGAGGGCCTGGTGTTTTATGGCAATAGTTTAACCCTTTATTGTCTTGTAACACAGTGTGAACAGATGTGTTTACATGTCCTTTATTACGTGTCATTAATAACCTGTGGACGTTAAATGAGCATTGTCAGCGTGGGGCCCTGAGGTGTGGCTGAGTTACCTGCTCCCTAAAGGGTTCTTCGCTGGCCCACCACCATCACCAACCCAGCACAGCAATTCTGGGGTTTTCAGAGCATTACGTGAATGTTTCCAAAAAGTTTGTGAAGTGTTCTCAAAACAGCAGCTTGGCCTATTTTCTTGCCATTCATAAAACTGTATTGGAGAACATGTAATGTTTCTAAATGCAGTGTAGTTCAAATGTAGAGACATTCTTTATGCTTGCTCTCTGTCAGCATGTCAGTTGCACACCATGTGAGTTTCAAGCCATTGGAGTTGACTATAATTGTATATCTACTATATGTACTTGACATGCAGTTATCAAAGCCATTTTAGCGTTCAGGGTTGTTTGAAATACAGAAACACATTGATTGAATGTAGAGGCGTTCCGAGGTCAGAGGTAATGAAAGGAACTGAATGAAGAACATTCAAGTAGACACACATTCAGAACAGAGAGAGAGACACACACTCACACCAACACAGTCGTATGATTAGCTTCATGTTATAATAGGTGTTTCTGTGTCTCTACACCAGTCTAGGAACTATGGGTCTGTACCCTGATTTGAATATCCCTGTGTTTTCCTGTGACCTGCTGGCAGGGTTGGGGAGCAGATTACAAGTAAGGGATTACCAAAAAAACGGAAACTGTAATCTGTTACATTACCAGCAAAAATATTGTAATTAGATAACAGACACTTTTGAAAAACTAGATGATTACTTTGAGATTTACTTAAAAATTCTGAAAGGATGTTTGCGGAATAAACATTTTTGACACTTCTCTGTTTCTCAATGACATTCAAATCAGCATTGAAAAAAGTCAGAGACCACGATGATGACACAGGTTTGATGGATCGCGGGAAAAGAGCAGGAATAGGATTTTGTAGGCTACAGTCCAAGCTATTTCTTCCAATGGTGCGACTGCTGTCGGCATCCAAAGATTATCCAACTTGAATAAACGCTTGGAGGTCAAGGGGTATAACATTTATTGGAATGACTGGAATTCTGATAGACTTTGGTTTTTAATGTAAAGATATAATTTAATTGCATTATTATATGTAGTAGAAAGCGATGGGTTAGAAGAAGCCTACATAACCAACCCATAAAGTAAAATGTAACATCCATATATGTCCAGCTATGTAAACTTTAACATTGATTTATCCTGCAATAGATGTCGTTCAATTGGTAACAAACATTTTCGTCTTCTTCTAATGCCTCTTAAGGGGAAAGTAATCTAAAAGTTACTGAGTTTGGGTAATCCAAAAGTTACGTTACTGAGGACAACAACCCTAAGCACACAGCCAAGACAATGCAGGAGTGCCTTCGGGAAAAGTCTCTGAATGTCCTTGAGTGGCCCAGCCAGAGCCCATACTTGAACCCAGTCGAACATCTCTGGAGAGACCTGAAAATAGCTGTGCAGTGACGCTCCCCATCCAAACCTGATAGAGCTTGAGCGGATCTGCAGAGAAGAATGGGAGAAACAGGTGTGCCAAGCATGTAGCATCATACCCAAGAAGACTCGAGGCTGTAATGGCTGCCAAAGGTGCTTCGACAAAGTACTGAGGAAAGGGTCTGAATAATTATGTAATTATTATACATTTGCAAACATTTCTAAAAGCCTGTTGTTACTTATTTATTCTGGGGGATTTAAAAATATATATATTTTAGAATGAGGCTGTAACGTAACAAAATGTGGAAAAAGTGAAGGGGTCTGAATACTCTCAAAATGCACTGTATGTGTGTACAGTATGTATGTTTGACTATGGACTGGAGCCAGAGGAACCGTGGAGAGAGGAGGGAGAGAGTGGTGGGGGAGGTTGGATATCACTGTTTTCTCTGGCTCAGAGCCAACATACTCTTCTGTTTTTCTCTGCTGGTGATGATAAATGGGGAGAGAGACAGAGAGAGAGAAAGGAGACAGAGAGAGAGAAAGGGAGGAGAGAGAGTGGGGGTAAAGAGGGAGAGAGGATAGCGAGAGTGGGGAAGAGGTAGAGGGAAAGGGAGCGAAAGAGAGATATACAATTATTACTGCTTGCCATAGCTGGCTGACCCACACTTTTGTCCTCTCCTCTCTCCCTTTTATTTTTCCTATATATTTTTTCCTTACTCATCCTTTGTTCTTTTCTCCTGCTCTTAATGCTCTCCTCCCCTAGTCCCGCTTTTTTCACACTCTTTCCTCTCCTTATCTCTAATATTGTTGTCCATTCCCACACTCTCTTGTATGGCTTGTATTCCCTTCACTTTTGCTTTTCTACCCAGCTTTCTTCTCCTCTTCCCTCTCCTTCTTGCCTCCCTGTTCCCTCTGTTCTCCCCCTCACCTGTTTCACAAGTGATCTGAAGCACATGTATGTCACACATTACAACAGGTAAAGCAGAGCTCCATTACAGTGTGTCAGAAACAAATCTCAGAGAAAACCATTTTATATCTTCAACAACCCATTTAGTAAACACTGTCGGAATGACTGGTGATGTGTAATTTGTCCAAAGCATGTCTATTGGCTTTCCAAATCATCTCTTGGTTTAGTTGGTAGACTGTTTGTGAATGTGCACTTATCTGGAGTTGACTGTCACTGTATATTATATAGTATTTTGTAATGTTGTCTGTGTTCTGTATATACTGTATTTTGTAATGAATGTGGGCTGCCTTCCTGGCCAGGCCTGATTTGAAAAAGGCAGATTCAAATCTCGATATAATTATGTTAGAATGTCTAATCTAGGCTTGCTTTTGATCTAAATATGTGTTTTCCTCTTCTTGTAACACTCCTTCAAACATTGGAATAATTTCCATGCACTCGTTCTAGTCACGACCTGTCTTATCAAAGGTCGATCTACACATTGAAATTTACAGACGCTTGCCAATAGACAATGTATTTGATTTGCCACATCATTTCATTACACAGATATGAAAACAATGATATGAAGACTGTCACTATCAAGACTGTCACTGTATATATCAAGCTAGCCAGGTTTCCTTGACAGCCTGAACACAGCCCGAGACGTGGTTAGCCCTTGTGGCTCGGACCATGGATAGTCTCAGGCTTGTGGGTGTTTAAATTCCTGCTGTTTGGTGGTATTTCCATCACTATTTCCATTGGCCTTGCGAGCTGTCCTGGCTGGTACTGCACGGAGTAACAAAAATAATGTGAATTTGTATTATGAAACTAATATAAATTATATAAAATATGAAGGAAAAAATCTTTGGAATACCTTATGATATTGCCAATTATTTTAATGACTATTTCTTTGCCAAAGTGAGCAAACTTAGGAATGAAATTCCAAAAACAAACTGAGCTATCATATCCATGCATAAAATACCTAATGACGAAAGAAAAGCATTGTCATTTAGAATTTTGTAAAGTTTGGAAGAGGTGGGAAAATTATTGCTGTTCATCAATAATGACAAACCACCTGGTATTAAAAACCTAGTAGTGGACTATATTGCCACTCCTATTTGCCATATCTTTAATCTGAGCCTGGAAAAAAGTGTACACAGACCAGGAGGGAAGCCAAAGTCATTCCACTACCCAAAAACGGTAAAGCTCCCTTTGCTGGCTCAAACAGCTGACTAATCAACTTGCTGCCAGTTCTTAGCAAACGTGTGGAAAAAATGGTGTTTGACCAGATACAATCCTATTTCTCTGTGAATCATTTAACATCTGACTTTAAGCACGTTTATAGGGAAGGATACTCAATATGTACTGCACCAACACAAATGACTGATGATTGGCTGAAATAAATTGATAAAGAGATTATGGGACCTCTAATGTTAGATTTCAGTGCAGTCTTCGATGTTATTGACCATAATTTGTTATTGAAAAAATGTATGTGTTATCCATATCATGGATAGAGAGCTATCTATCTAATAAAACAAAGAGGGTAATGTAAGCTTCTCAAACGTAAAACATGTCCAGTGTGGTCTTCTACAAGGAAGCTGTCTTGACCCTCTACTGTTCTCTATTTTTACTAATGATCTACCATCAGCGTAAAAAAAAAAGCCAGTGTGTATATGTACGCATATGATTCAACACTATACATGTCAGCATCCGCAGCTAGTGAAATCACGGAAACCCTAAACAAAGAGGTGTAGTCGGTTTTAGAATGGGTGGCTAGGAATAAACTAATCCTGAACATATCTAAAACCAATCTGTGATAAAGAGATGCTCTGATTTTTTAACATTACACGCAACCAAACAAGTCCTTCAAGCTCTAGTTTTGTTTTATCTTGACTATTGCCCAGTTGTATGGCCCAGAACAGAGCAGCATGTCTGGGGCTAATGTCAATCAAATGCATGTCAGTCTCTCCTGGTACACAGTGGAGGAGAGATTGTCTGCATGCATCACGCACACACTCTACACACACCCACACATTATTCTTAGTATTATTTATTTATTTATTTTTCTATACTTTCTCTTTCTTCTTTTTCTTTCTTTTTTTAACAGTCGTATTGTTCTTTAGGCCTGGTGTTCTTAGTTAAAATTTGTGTTGCTGTTCTATGTTTTGTGTGGACCCCAGCAAGAAAATCTGCTTCAACAGCTGAATAAAAATCTGTTTTTATTGTATATCCACAGGGCCTCATCTAAGCTCACCTTGGTCAGTGTGCACAGCCCAAACACTCACACCCCATTGTCAACATGTGGTGTATGCACTGTGCACTCCGCCCTCCCCCATCCACCCCGCCCCCTGCTGCTCTCTGGCCTATAAAGGCCAATTGTGTGTAGACCAGGTGCCAGACAGAGGCTGAGACAGGGGATGGGGCTGGGGCTAGGCCGCCCACATCTGGGCTAAGTCTGGCCAGACAGACAGGGCTTTGTGGGTCGGAGCAACGCAGTGAAGAGATCTGGAGTGCAGATCTATGCATCTCCTTTACCTCCACAGTGAGCCCTACCAGCCACCTGCAAACTAAGGCTGGATTTGCCTTGTGCATCAGAGGGTAACATGTTAGCGTCACTTATAAAGTTGTACAGCTGTAGCAGTGTCACACACAACCCTTTTTCCCTCAGAACAGACTCAATTAAGCAGGGCATGGAATGTAAAAGGTGTCAAAAGCTTTCCACAGGGATGCTGGCCTATGTTGACTCCAATACTTCCCACATTTAACCTCTTAGGTTCACGAGTGGCGCAGCGGTCTAAGGCACTGCATCTCAGTGCTAGAGGCATCACTACAGACCCTGGTTTGATCCCGGGCTGTATCACAACCGGACATAATTGGGAGTCCCATAGGGCGGCGCACAATTGTCCCAGTGTCGTCCGGGTTAGGGTTGCTGGGGTAGCCCGTCTTTGTAAATAAGAATTGGTTCTTAACTGACTTGCCTAGTTAAATAAAAATATTTTACAATGATGGCCTACACCGGCCAAACTCGGAAGATATTGCGCGACACTCTATGGGACTCCCAATCACGGCCGGTTGTGATACTGTCTGGATTCAAACCAGGGTGTATGTAGTGACACCTCTAGCACTGGGATGCAGTGCCTTAGACCGCTGCTCCATTCGTGAGTCCTTTGGGTGGTGGAACATTCTTGATACACATGAGAAACTGTTGAGCGTAAAAAAGCTTACCCTGTTCAAAAGCACTTAAATATTTTGTCTTGCCCATTCACCCTCTAATTGTCTCAAATCCTTCTTTAACCTGTCTCTTCCCCTTCATCTCCACTGACTGAAGTGGATTTAATGAGTGACATCAATAAGGGATCATAGCTTTCACCTGGATTCACCTGGTTAGTCTATATCATGGAAAGAGCAGGTGTTCTTAATGTTTTGTAAACTTAGTATACATTCACATACAGTAGTAGACACTTGTCTCTGAAGGCAGTGACCACAACCCAACCCAGTGGTGTTTGCAGTTTGTACTTGTCGCCTTGGTGTGACAAAGAAAATAAAAAATAAAAATAAAGTGCAGCCAAGCGGCAATTAGTTCTGTTTTCACACCCCCAGCATTTGCACCAGCTTTGAGAGTTTCCTTTCAAGTTCGGGCTCAAAAGGCAAGGGGGGTAAAATCAGGCCTGGCTAATTGGGAACCACATCTAACAACCAACTGGTTCGGATGTCAGATGGAGACCCAGATGTGACATGGGCAGATGAAAGCGACTGCATTAATTGCCCTTTTTTTTAGGAGGGGGGGGTCCAAGAAATGGCTGGCGCTGATGATTTGGAGAGAGGGATTTGTGGGGGATGAGGAAACCGAAAGATTAGATTAGGGACACATTTTTTTTGTACAAAACCCAGATTATTTCTTATTTGTTATTTTTTACATATCAATTTTTTACTTAACACTTATTTTTCTTAACACTGCATTGTTGTTTAAGGGCTTGCGGGGGGATAAGGAAACCGAAAGATTAGATTAGGGACACGTTTTTGGTGAAAAACAAGTAAGCATTTCACTGTAAGGTTTACACCTGTATTTAGTGCATGTGACAAATTCAATTTTATTTGAGATAGCACTGCGCTCTCGTCTCCACACAACATAACACAATCACCCCCACCCACTCCCCCAACCCCCTTCTAACAACTAGCCCAGAAGAGTAGTCAAACAAGTAATGAGATAAAAGAAATGGGTTTCTGGGTTCGACTGGCTTTCGTGAGTGTTTGTTTTTGTTTCGTTTGTTTAGTCTCCAATAAAAGCTCCCTCAGAGCATAAGCACTTTGTTACCTGTTTGAAAGGATGCCCATAAAAATTTAAAAAATGATTGTACCTTTATCTCAGCCAAACCTGGACGACACCCTATGGGACTACCAATCACAGCTGGATGTGATACAGCCTGGATTTGCCTTGGACCACTGCGCCACTTGGGAGCCCATTACAAGGGGGCTTGCTAAATCAGATAGAGAGGAGGACAAGTAGTACATCTCATAACGCATTTTGCTTTCATAACAAATAAAAACATACGATTTCTCTGTCCGATGTGTGTGACTTTTAGATACCTTTTAATTTGTTTGCTTACTGTCCTGGCCTCTTTCGGCATAACTTGTTTCTCTATCTGTAAATTTGAGCTGAGGTTGCAACTATATCTCTAGGCTACTGGTGGGCAATTTGACCTTGTGAGGACTGGGGTGGGCACAGGCCTTTGCTTCAGCCAAGCAGTTACACACCTGATTCAACTGATCAACTAATCATGGAATCAGGGATGTTAATTCTTGGATGGAACAAAATCCTGTTCCCACACCGGCCCTTGCAGGGTAAGATTGCCGGCCACTGGTCTAGAGATATGGGATTGCCTAGCAATACTAATGGGAGCTACTACTCATACAGGTTTGCAAACAAGGGCACCGTAAAACTCTTGTCCATATTCACTTCTCAAGTCTGGCACATGGGGGCGCACTTTACCCGACAGACTGCTTTGCCACACTCCCTCTCTATCTCCCACCTACAGTACCAGTCAAAAGTTTGGACACACCTACTTTTCTTTATTTGTATTATTTTCTACATTGTAGAATATTAGTAAAGGCATCACAACTATGAAATAACATATATGGAATCATGTAGTAACCAAAAACGTGTTCAACAAATCAAAATATATTTTAGATTTTAGATTCTTCAAAGTAGCCAACCTTTGCCTTGATGACAGCTTTGCACACCATTGGCATTCTCTCAACCAGCTTTATGAGGTAGTCACCAGGAATGCTTTTAAATTAACAGGTGTGCGATGTTAAAAGTTAATTTGTAAAATGCTTTTCCTTAATGTGTTTGAGCCAATCAGATGTGTTGTGACAAGGTAGGGGTGGTATACATTTGGTAAAAGACCAAGTTCATATTATGGCAAGAACAGCTCAAATAATAAAAGAGAAATGACAGTCCATCATTACTTTGAACCTCTACAGGATCGGTGTCCCGCCCTCGGGACGCTGGAGCTAATGTGTCTCATGTGATTACCATGACATTGTAAGTAACAAGAAAATCATATATGGGCAGAAAGCTTAAATTCTTGGTAATCTAACTGCACTGTCCAATTTACAGTAGCTATTACAGTGAAAGAATACCATGATATTGTTTGAGGAGAGTGCACAGTTTTGTACTTGAAATTTCACTCTAGCACTGAGATGCAGTACCTTAGACCGCTGCGCCACTTGGGAGCCACTTAACCAGCATGGTTACCACAGCATTCTGCAGCGATACGCCGTCCCATCTGATTTGCGCTTAGACATGCTTATTTTTCAACACGACAATGACCCAACACACTTCCAGGCTGTGTGAGGGCTATTTGACTAAGAAGGAGAGTGATATAGTGCTGCATCAGATGACCTGGCCTCCAAAATCACCCGACCTCAACCCAATTGAGATGGTTTGGGATGAGTTGGATCGCAGAGTGTAGGAAAAGCAGCCAAAAAGTGCTCAGCATATGTGGAAACTCCTTCAAGACTGTTGGAAAAGCATTCCTCATGAAGCTGGTTGAGAGAATGCCAAGAGTGTGCAAAGCTGTCATCAAGGCAAAGGCAAATATTTTGATTTGTTGAACATGTTTTTGGTTACTACATGATTCCATATATGTTATTTCATAGTTCTGATGTCTTCACTATTATTCTACAATGTAGAAAATAGTAAAAATAAAGAAAAACCCTTGAATGGTACTGAATACCTCCCATACACACACACACACAGACACAGACACAGACACAGACACAGACACAGACACAGACACAGACACAGACACAGGCACACCACCCCCAGTCCAACGGCCAGTCAGAGCGAGCCAACCAAGACCAGGAGCCAGCAACTGTTGTGGGTCGAGTATGCCCGCAAACACCCTTCCCTCCTCTGCCACGGGTCACTCGCCTTTTGAGTGTTCCCCGGGCTATCAGCCCCCACTCTTCCCTGAGCAGGTGTCATCATACCTGGAAGAGAGCCCGGTCAGCCCTTCTCAAGACCACCTCAAGGGATCGTCGACAAGCGGACCGCCACCGGACCCCGGCTCTCCGGTATCATCTTGGGCCTGCCTGCCTGCCGTCTTGTACCTTTGCCCCACTAGTCTGGATTACCGAACTCTGCCTGCCCTGACCCTGAGCCCGCCTGCAGTCTTGTAACTTGGCCCCACTATTCTGGATTACCGAACACTTCTTGCCCCTGACCTGTCTTTTGCCTGACCCTGTTGGTGTAATAAACATCGTTATTCCGACATTGTCTGCGCCTGGGTCTTACCTTGAAACGTGATACTAACACCACTCAGGGGGTTATGTTGGTGAAAATGTGTATTATTTTACACCGCATCATAAACAGCAGTGGCTCCCGAACTGCTTTCTTTTCACGCCAATGAGAATTAGCTAAACTCACTGTCCCTTCCAAAATAGTATATTTTGCTAACAGCTGAATAAAACAACACATTTATTCAGTTGTTATTTATATTATATTATTTTTGAAGTGACAGCGAATTTTAACAAATGTTTTATCTATTTTCAATGGTTGGCGCTAACAATTCAGCATGATACATGTGGCACAAAAATATATTTAATGAATACATTTTTTTATATTTAGATACATGTTATGTGATGTGCTCAAGCTATATATTTCATAAAAATATTCTGGACATATATATATATACAGTGGGGCAAAAAAGTATTTAGTCAGCCACCAATTGTGCAAGTTCTCCCACTTAAAAAGATGAGAGAGGCCAGTAATTTTCATCATAGGTACACTTCAACTATGAGAGACAAAATGAAAAAAAAAATCCAGAAAATCACATTGTAGGATTTTTTATGAATTTATTTGCAAATTATGGTGTAAAATAAGTATTTGGTCACCTACAAACAAGCAAGATTTCTGGCTCTCACAGACCTGCAACTTCTTCTTTAAGAGGCTCCTCTGTCCTCCACTCGGAGCAATTATTAGAAAATGGAAGAAGTTCAAGATGACGGTCAATCTCCCTCGGTCTGGGGCACCATGCAAGATCTCACCTCGTGGGGCATCAATGATCATGAGGAAGGTGAGGGATCAGCCCAGAACTACACGGCAGGACCTGGTCAATGACCTGAAGAGAGCTGGGACCACAGTCTCAAAGAAAACCATCAGTAACACACTACGCCGTCATGGATTAAAATCCTGCAGCGCACGCAAGATCCCCCTGCTCAAGCCAGCGCATGTCCAGGCCCGTCTGAAGTTTGCCAATGACCATCTGGATGATCCAGAGGAGGAATGGGAGAAGGTCATGTGGTCTGATGAGACAAAAATAGGGCTTTTTGGTCTAAACTCCACTCGCCGTGTTTGGAGGAAGAAGAAGGATGAGTACAACCCCAAGAACACCATCCCAACCGTGAAGCATGGAGGTGGAAACATCATTCTTTGGGGATGCTTTTCTGCAAAGGGGACAGGATGACTGCACCATATTGAGGGGAGGATGGATGGGGCCATGTATTGCGAGATCTTGGCCAACAACCTCCTTCCCTCAGTAAGAGCATTGAAGATGGGTCGTGGCTGGGTCGTCCAGCATGACACCGACCCGAAACACACAGCCAGGGCAACTAAGGAGTGGCTCCGTAAGAAGCATATCAAGGTCCTGGAGTGGCCTAGCCAGTCTCCAGACCTGAACCCAATAGAAAATCTTTGGAGGGAGCTGAAAGTCTGTATTGCCCAGCGACAGCCCCGAAACCTGAAGGATCTGGAGAAGGTCTGTATGGTGGGCCAAAATCCCTGCTGCAGTGTGTGCAAACCTGGTCAAGAACTACAGGAAACGTATGATCTCTGTAATTGCAAACAAAGGTTTCTGTACCAAATATTAAGTTCTGCTTTTCTGATGTATCAAATACTTATGTCATGCAATAAAATGCAAATTAATTACTTAAAAATCATACAATGTGATTTTCTGGATTTTTGTTTTAGATTCCGTCACTCACAGTTGAAGAGTACCTATGATAAAAATGACAGACTTCTACATGCTTTGTAAGTGGGAAAACCTGCAAAATCGGCAGTGTATCAAATACTTGTTCTCCCCACTGTATATATATATATACAGTATTTTGAATTCCCCCGCATATTCAGTGGGGTCCGAAATGATGGACACCCTTGATAAAGATGAGCAATAATGACTTTATAAAAATAAATCATTCAAATACTGACCTATATTGTATGCTTAGAGAAATAGATTTTGTTTAACAAGTAATACGGACTGGGCACCGGTGGAGCAGACGGCTCCGATTCTGGCGCTGGTCCGAGTCCCGGAATGGTGACACGCATCTCAGGGCGAGTGCGGGGAGCCGGCACAGGTCTTACCGGACTGGGGAGACGCACTGGAGGCCTGATGCGTGGAGCTGGCACAGGTCCTACTGGACTGTGGGCCGTCACTGGAGGCCTGGTGCGTGGAGCCGGCACAGGTTGCACCGGACTGGTGACACGCACTTCAAGGCGAGTGTGGGGAGTCGGTACTGGAGGCGTCGGGCTGGGCACCCACACAGAGGACGGCTCGAGTGCTGGAGCAGGACTGGACGCCGCAGATGGGGGCTCCAGCCGTGTAGCCGGGCTGGCTGCCGGTCCTGGACTGGGACCTGGCGTGGCGAGGAGCTCCGGCTCAGTGACCTCCTCCTTCTCCTGGTCATGGAATAGGAGAGCCAGCCGCTCCTTCCAGAGTGCCAGTCTGGCCTCAAAGCTCTCCTCCTCCTCCATCCTCCTAATGCAGGGATTGGACTCGGCAGCGGTGGCCACCCAGGCTCTCCACCACTTCGCCTGTTCCTCCTTCCCGGGCTCCTCCTCGAGGACTGAGGCGATGGAGTACGCATACTCCTGTCGCGGCTGGGAGTTCCCAGGGTGGTGGATTCTTCAGTCATGATGCATGGTAAGGGAACGAGGCACAGAACGAGAGGTACCTGCAGACATGGTTTATTTCACTCAAACAGAAAACAATAAACGCAAGACCGAGAATAGCACCGTGAACTGGTGTCTAGAACACTCAAGCACACACAAGAATCCACAACGTAGGTGGAACACAATGTAACATAAATAGAATCCCCAATTAGAGACAACTCAAGACAGCTGCCTCTAATTGGGGATTAGCCAAACTCAAAAAGACTCCCTATACTATTGTCAGGTCCTGATTGTGGCCATTCGACTCCCAATAGGGGGAGCCAGAGACCTGGCCTCAGTCAGGACCTGACATTCAGATTATTTTTTGCACCATTGAAATCAATGGTAAGTAATGTACTGTATTGTGTCATTCTGGTGTCACTTTTATTGTAAATAAGAATATGATATGTTTCTAAACACTTCTACTGTACATGAATGAACTGTGAATAATGATGACAAAGTTACAGAGGGTCAAAGATCATACCCCCAAGACATGCTAACCTCCCCTGTTATTGGTAATGGTGAGAGGTTAGCATGTTTTGGGGGTATGATCTTTGACCCTCTGTAACTTTCTCACTCATCATTATTCACTCATCACACACACACACACACACACACACACACACACACACACACACACACACACACACACACACACACACACACACACACACACACACACACACACACACACACACAGGACCAGGAGCACATCTGATTCTGTTTACATAACCTGTTTGGACCACACACACAGACATGCCACACTCTCCTCAGTGGGTGGTTGTGTTGCGCCAGCCAGCCCGATTCCAGCAAACACCATGAAACGCAGTAAAAGTGTGGACCACAGCAGCAATGAGGGCGAAAAGACCTGTTAAATCTCTTCATATGGAAATTAGTGGATTTAGCAGAGATTACAAAGTTTGCTGACACGCTCACCTTTCTGTTTGTAATGTATATACATGTCTCCCTAGAAGTCTGCTAAATGACTAAAATGTAAATGGAAGTATGCATGTCTATGCTATATGCAGATCCAGCAAACAAAACCCACCGGGGAAAATCCTACAAAATCCCATTTTAGTTGATGTTTAATTTAATTACCAACACATTGAAATAAACCATCCCTTGAAATCCTGTCGTAGATATGTTTTTAAAATCTAGTTAAAAATTATACATTAACAACTTCTTGCAAATTTCACCCAAAAATCTAATGATGTTCAACGTCAGTACATTGAACAAATATGAAATATGGTGTTTAATAGAATGTTGATTAAACATGTTTTGCCTGATGGGAATGTTGTTACCTGAAGGCCCTGTAAATGTTTGTTAAATGTTAGGGTAATATTTTTTGTGAAGAGTTTTCATAATGTTCAGAATGTCAGAGTATACATTTGATCGTGGAAATGATAACAAATGAACAACAAAAATAAACATTTCTGAAATCGAAAAATGTATTCTCAAGATTCATGTATTAGGGGAATACAACCAAACTGGAACCCAAACAATGCGAAGGCTACCAGAGCCTTCAGTGCTAACTGGGCAGGAACGCGTCGCAAACCCAATAACCCTTCCTTGAGCCTACGCCTCTGACAGCACAATGACTGACGACTCCCCTTCAGGCTACAGGAATGGAACCGGGGAACAGTGAGGGAGGGGTTGAGGTTTCGGGAGGAATTTCTTGGACGGACAGGAAGGGTGCCCACGGTGTCCCGGAGCAGATGGCGTCCTTCTCCTTAGCTGACGTCCATAGGGGATTCAAGACCCTTTTAAGCATTCCTTTAGAGTGCTGCGACAGATAAGTGAGTTATGCCATATACGACCATCTGGGCATGGACAACGCCTGGCTGCAGTTGAAAATGCAGTTTGTATGTGTGTATATGTGTTTGGTAGTGTGAAAAGGGGGGTAGGGGTTGTATGGGAGCATTTCCATGGCTACAGGTTCTTGTTCCTGGAGAGAGGTCTGTCCCTCCCAGGTCTGCCCCCCCCAACCCAACACCATCCCCCAAATATACCCTCCCATGTTCTGTATCTGTCATTGTTAACCCCACCCCCCTCTCAAAATGCACCACTCGCTCAAATGCTGACTTTGAGAGCATATTTTTCTATCCTATTTGTATATTTTTTTTGTTTGTTGTCCTTTTGTTTTTGTCCCCGGTCCCCACGATCATTGTCAACACATTTTGCCCCATTCTTGTGCAGCTGACAGTCTTCATGGAACACAGCATCTGTTGTGAGATGGGAGGAGGGAGGCATGGTGGATGGGGAGGGGTTGTTGGTGGGGGGCGGGGGGAGGGGGAATCAGGTTCTGCCAATTTCACTTATCTAACTACTCTCAACTTCTCATTTGGGTGTGTGCTATTAGCATGTTCTCACTAATGCCTAAAAAAAACTACTATCTATTTGCTTTTGTTTAGTTTTGCTTTGTTTTTGGCATTTTGATGTCCAGAGGCTGGCTGCTACTGCTCAAGGATCGATGCTCATTGTGAGAAGCATTTTGGTCAAGTACATTCAGACATTGGTTCCCACGTTTCTTCCTTTCACAGGTTTTCAGACTATGCACACACTTTGTGCACATACTGTACACTGCAAATTTGAAATCGGAAATGTAACACCCTTAGAGTTAAATGTAACACTTTAGCAGTGTTTATATGGGAACCACCACCAGTGTTAAATTAACACTTTTCAAATTGTTATTAACACTGCACTGTGACAGTGTTACTGGACCAACACTTAAAGTGTAAAATATTAACACCAGAACAGAATGAAGTCACACTAAACCAGTGTTGAATATTTATTTATGAGAAACACAGTATATCATAACTATTGGTGTTATAGTAACATTACTATATATATTAACATCCACATTCATGGGAGTTTAAAAATCAACACTACCGTGGTATTGAATTAACACTTTTGTAGTGATGATTGTCAAAACTGGGAGTTAAAAATTAACTCCTAGAACTGGTGTAGAATTAACACAATGCTGGTGTAGAATGAACACTAAGTTAGGGATAATTGAATTGTGCTCTATGCTCACTAGTTAGCCTACGGAACTCTTAAGTGTCACTGTGCACACGTGAGTAACTTAGCATATTTTATTGAACTCCTAAGTAATACCAGGGCATTGCAATAAGGCAAATGATATGTAAAGAACATAGCAAAAACAAAGTAAATCTGCATTGGTTTGACCAGTGCTGTGTACTTACAAAATACAGCTGTCTGTAACATCATAGAAAAAGCCATATGAAACCAATGAAAACATAATTCAACGAGTTTACGCATTCAATTATGGCTATATGGACAAAAAGAACCGTCTGACAAAGATAAGATACAACACAGCGGAAATAACATACAGCTCAATGCCAGTCAAACAATGTGACTTATTAGGAACATTCCTCTTATAGTTGGTGATGTTGTCCCAGAAGGAGACAGACCCTGGCATTTGACGTTGCTGCTGTTGGACATTATCAACATTGGATTTCCTCCCAGCATCACTGAGGGGATGACTGTATTTTTTAAGCATCTTATTGCAAAGCATCATATATTGTTTACAGAGTTGTGACCTCTGAATAATCTGATTCCGAAGCATCACTTCCATTATCCAGAATCTATATGCAGAATTGGTCCTTTGGTACATGTTTGGGCAATGAGGTATGAAGCTAAACACAAGTTATTCAAGTCGAGCATAAAACATTTCAAGAATGTAACCAAATCCCTCTCTAAGAAACACCAAATGGCCATTGCATATCATTGGGAATCACTCGCCATCAAAAGCATTGAGTCTGGGCCTGTCAAAATTCTAATGTTGAATGACATTGAAAATTGTGAATTGATCTTACAGCATTTTCAGCTTGATATGTCCAGTGAAATACGTGTCACACCCTGTGTCATGTGTGATGGCATTGAGTATTGCACTGGCCTTGTTGTCTGTTTAGATGTAGTGGATGAGATGTTAAGCCAGATTGTTGGCATATATCTGAGAAATTTGATTTATTTTATGGTGTCAGACATTTGTTGAGCACTTTCATGCATTTCATATTACTGAAAAATACAGTCTTTCAATAATCAAACCAGATGAGTTAAGATGTTTTAAACCTTTTGATCTCCAGGTTTCATATGGCTGTGACACTTTTTAAAATGTTGTTACAAAGAGCTGAGTGACTCACACTGAAAACAAAAGGAACCTTGAAAAGTTTGTTGAATGCTGCCAGTGAGGTGATCCCCTAGCATGGATTGAGATTCTTTGCCTGCTTGCTGGTTCCAGAGGCAAGTAGGTATGGCTGCCGTCTTCCCTCTGTCTCCAGGTACTCATCCAGGCTCCTACAAGAATGAAGAAAAATACAAAATAAAAAAATGACATTCACACTTCTGCTGTGGTATAGAGAGTTCATAACAGATCTTTATTATGTGTTAGGATAAATGATTTTATCTCCAAACATACAAAACATTATAGAAATGATTGCCTTGTTCAACTTCTTTGTTGGAATTTGATCACATACTGAACTCAAAGAAGTTGACACATACCTTGTGAAATACAACAAGATGGTCAATGGCCTGACCTGTGCTGATCTTCTGTGTTTTCTTCCTACCAGCGGGCTTTGGTGATAAGATGTGTAAAGGAGTAGGAGGGAAGACATTTCACTGTCCCACTCTGTAAACAAGAATTGCTGATATTATTTTGCCCATCATCAAATTGTCTCATCACCAACATTTAGTTCAAGTGTTTTAAGTTCCCTACAAGGACCCCAAGTGAAGACTCATTGCAGGCAAAGATGTTGAGATTGTCTGCGCTTATGGGATATTTGTGAACAACACCCTCTATCTCAAAAGATAGAGGGTAGATTTAAATGTATTTATTGCACTGAATGTGTTTCTATGTGTTGTACACTACCGGTCAAAAGTTTTAGAACACCTAATCATTCAAGGAATTTTCTTTATTTTTACAATTTTCTACCTTGTAGAATAATAGTGAAGACATCAAAACTATGAAATAACACATATGGAATCATGTAGTAACCAAAAAGGTGTTAAACAAATCAAAATATATTTGATATTTGATATTTCAAATTTGCCTTGATGACAGCTTTGCACACCCAGGCAGTGTATGTCATGTGTGTACTGTTCCTTGTGGGAAAATATTGTAATTTGAATAGAATAATTTGATTGAACAAATTAACCTGGATGGTAAGTATTCAGACCCTTTGTTATGAGACTCGAAATTGAGCTCAGGTGCATCCTGTTTCTATTGATCATCCTTGAGATGTTTATACAACTTGATTGGAGTCCACCTGTGGTAAATTAAATTGATGGGACATGATTTGGAAAGGCACACACCTGTCTATATAAGGTCCCACAGTTGACAGTGCATGTCAGAGCAAATACCAAGCCATGAGATCGAAGGAATTGTCCGTAGAGCTCAGAAAAGGTACCAAAAAATGTCTGCAGCATTGAAGGTCCCCAAGAAAACAATGGCCTCCATCATTCTTAAATGGAAGAAGTTTGGAACTAACAAGACTCTTCCTAGAGCTGGCCGCCCAGCCAAACTGAGCAGTCGGGGGAGAAGGGCCTTGGTCAGGGAGGTGACCAAGAACCCAATGGTCACTCTGACAGAGCTCTAGAGTTCCTCTGTGGAGATGGGAGAACCTTCCAGAAGGGCAACCATCTCTGCAGCACTCCACTAATCAGGCCTTTATGGTATAGTGGTCAGACCGAAGCCACTCCTCAGTAAAAGGCACATGACACCCCGCTTGGAGTTTGCTAAAAGACACCTAAAGGACTCTCAGACCATGAGAAACAAGATTCTCTGGTCTGATGAAACCAGCATCATGCTGTGGGGATGGTTTTCAGAGGCAGGGACTGGGAGACTAGTCAGGATCGAGGCAAAGATGAACGGCGCAAAGTACAGAGAGATCCTTGATCAAAACCTGCTCCAGAGCGCTCCTGACCTCAGACTGGGGTAGGTTCACCTTCCAATAGGACAACGACCCTAAGCACACAGCCAAGACAAGTAGCTTCGGGACAAGTCTCTGAATGTTCTTGAGTGGCCCAGCCAGAGCCCGGACTTGAACCCGATTGACCATCTCTGGAGAGACCTGAAAATAGTTGTGCAGCAACGCTCCCCATCCAACCTGACAGAGCTTGAGAGGATCTGCAGAGAAGAATGGGAGAAACTCCACAAATACAGGTGTGCCAAACTTGTAACATCATACCCAAGAAGACTCGAGGCTGTAATCGTTGTCAAAGGTGCTTCAACAAAGTACTGAGTAAAGGGTCTGAATACTTATGTAAATGTAATATAATTTTTCCTTTAGTTTTATAATTAGTAAAAAAAAAAAAAAAAAATGTTTTTGCTTTGTCATTATGGGGTATTGTGTGTAGATTGATGAGAGGGAAAAACATTTCATCAATTTTAGAATAAGGACATTTTAGAATAATAAAAGTCAAGGGGTCTCAATACTCTTCGAATGCACTGTATGCCATTTTTCTAGAAGTTTGGCCCTTCTTTTTTCTGTCCCGAAGAAGAGACTGACGTCTTGAAGTATCTGAAACCCATAATGAAACAAAGATGCAAAACAAGGGCCATCAGTCTTGCTTTACTTATCAGTAGACCATTACAATGAATGTAACACTGTGTTCTACTTTGAATTGGATGATAATGCATTTGAAGCATTCATACTGTAGGACCATTAAACTGTGACAGCGATACTATGACTAATTGCAAAATTATCAATCCCTTTGTATCCAACAGCTGTGGGAACACAGAAAGGTCTTTAGAGGACGTTTCAGAATTGTGAACGAGGCGCTGTCTGTACTCAAATGTTTCTTGCATTTTCTGCAGGATAATCTCTCTGTCATTGGTATGGTTCATCACTGATATGGCCTCTTGACAGCTCTCTCTCTCTTCTAGCTGGTCATTAAGGTGTCTCATATCTCTTCCGAGCATTGGGCCTGTCGCTTTTGTTTTCACAGTTTGAAAGACAATGAGTGCATTTGAAGGAACTGAAATTATCAACCCAACCATATTTCCCCATTGTAGACTAGCTTAATAGCCGTTGGATGATGGATGACGGTGTATCATTCTAAATAGTAAACTTGCCAAAATGAATTCCTGAAAACAAGCTTTGAGAAGTTTGATGTATTTCCTGTACTTTCGGTACTGTACTTTGACAATCATTCTGGTGTCAACTTCTGTTTGAGGCTGTGGAGGAAAGAGAGACAATAGGCCAACATACTGTATGTCGACTGATTAGTAATAAGCATTTCATAAATTTGTGTTCCTGTCTTCAGAATTTAGTGTAGTGGAAATTGAACAATGACAGCCTACACTGGCGACGCTGGGCCAATTGTACGCCGCCCTATGGGACTCCCAATCACGGCTGGTTGTGATACAGTCTGGATTCAAACCAGGTTGACTGTAGTGACACCTCTAGCACTGAGATGCAGTGTCTTAGACCACTGCGCCACATGGGAGCCCAAGGCACTTCTGGTGGTGCCTTATGTATCTCTGTTTTCTTTCCATGAAACGCACTAACAAAGACATTACTGGGTCAATCAACCAACTAAAAACCTCCAACTTCATCTAATGTACTGTCAAAATGAACTTGGTTGTAATCAGTGGCTGGCTAGCTACTGCACTATTAATGCTGGACGTGGTAGTTAGGATTCTAAACAACCAACCGTCCTTGGCTGAACAAACCATCAATAGGAATTGGCTGAACAAACCATCAATGAATTAGCTAGCTAAGGTTAACTATCTTTAGCCCCCTAGCTGGCATTCGCTAACGTTAGCTAACTAGCTAAGTTAGCTGTCTGGCTAGCTCCGTCCAGTCACTGGCCTGGGTTGCTACTCGCTACTAGGTTGACGATTCTCAGTAAACGTGGCTATAGTACAACTTAGAATGACAAAATATTTTGAATGTCCTCTATTTCATTATAAGAATACTCACCGTTCCTTCACCAAAATATCCCGGATGTTCCAATTACCACACTTCGTGATTGAACATGAGACTCTATTGTTCATTTACACTCGTGGTGTTTCTCCTGCAAAATTCAACAACAGAACCTCAACTTTGACTACAAAAGAATTAACACCCGATTTTTAACTCTGGTGATTTTGCTGTGTAGCACTACCTTGCTATTGGTCAAAGGGTCAAATAAGTTCCTAAACACACCTTCAAATACACACACACACACACACACACACACACACACACACACACACCTCAACCAACAAAGCAACAATTAACGTCTCCATTTCCATCTTCTCCCTTTCCAACCTTCTCTCCATCCATCCATCTGCGTAAGTGTCACGATGCGTGGTCAGGGAACGAGGCGCAGAGCGAGAGGTACGTCAGCATCAGCAATGAACCCCTCCTCTGGAGTCCCGCGAGGCACCAAGTCCTGTCTGGAACCTGGTGTAGACTCCGACCCGTCAGCCGGGCTGGCGACCGGTCCCGGACTGGGCACCGGTGGAGCGGACGGCTCTGGCTCTGTAGAGGGGTGGGGACTGGTCCCGGGCTGTGCACCGGTGGAGCGGACTATTCCGACTCTGTAGAGGGGCTGACGACCGGTCCCGGACCGGGCACCGGCGCCGAGGAGTACTCCAGCCGTGTAACCGGGCTGGTCACTGGTTCCGGACTGGCCACCGGTGTGGTGATGAGCTCCGACCCTGTAGCCGGGCTGGCCACCGGTTCCGAACTGGACACCGGCGTGGCGAGGGGCTCCGGCTCTGGAGGAGGACTGAACGCTGTGCCCATAATTAGAATCCCTAATTAGAGACAACTCAAGACAGCTGCCACTAAATGGTGATTAACCAAACTCAAAAAAGGACTCCCAGAATCATATTGTTAGGTCCTGACTGTGGCCATATGATTCCCAATTGAGGGAGCCAGAGACCTGGCCTCAGTCAGGCCCTGACAGTAAGTCTATAAACGTGTTATGCAGTGTAATTTGGTGGGGGGGGGGGGGGGGGGGGAGTCCACGGAGCACAGCCACGAAGTCGCCCCACGCGGGTAGGAAAAGATGTTGCTAATGCAGCTGAAGAATGGAGCAGGTCAAGCAGCCAGCGCGTCTGAATTCAATCTCAGAGCCACGGCCACAAATTAGGAGGAGCTGACAGGTCCGACAGCACTGGGGGCATTGTGTCCCCTGTGAGGGGCCCCTGAGCCCGTGGCCCTGCGTGAAGGGCCAACCAGGCAGAAGTGAAGATGTATGGACTCTTGCCTGACCTGGGACCAGTGGGCATAAATCTATTGCTGCCAGCCGCACTCTTACTTCCAGGGGACCCTCACACACACATACATAGTATTACAGACACACTACACTGAGTCATGGTCCAATGCAACGCTGGTTTTGCCTCTGTCTTCATGCCTGAATACTGAGACACTTCTCAAAAAATCAGCCCTTACTTAGGGCCTATTCTAGCTTGTGATCCAGGAGTGCATTCCATGCTTCACAATAAAATGTAAACGTTTAATGCAGATATATTAAGATAGGAGTAGGCCCTTGAGGCACAGTGGGAGCTGGCCTAGAAGTAGAGGGTAATGTCCTCAACTGGAAGTGACTTGTCCATGGCCTGGTGTGACTGAGGTGAACTTGGCAACATGACGTTATCATACACAGCCGGGCGACTTCCCTCTTAAAAACATGAAAAACAAGAAAAGTCCCACCAGGTCCTGCTCCATCTGCACCCTCTCTTGAGGCATGTCCACATTGGGAAGAGCCAATAGTGGTCTTCTTGGCAGACTGGAACCCTGTCTACCTTTAAGGGAAGTAAAAAGAGTAGAGAGTGGAGGCTGGAGCCAGGCTAGCAGCCCAACCCAACTCTCTGCCCAGGATTCACGCTAATCTTAACCCAACTCTGGCTGCCACTCCCTGGTCCCTGGTCCACCTATCCACTGATGAATGATGGCCCTTTGTTGTGTCTCTCATAAAGGAGGTTATCGGCGCCTCTTTCATAGGGCCTGCCGAGCAAATCTGAGGCGCGAATAGCATTAGTCCGAGTCAGTGCACCTATAGGGGTGTAGCCAGCCCTGAAAAAGCAGCCCGCTAGCACTCCTCCTTGAGTTTTATGGGCCAAAATTATCGAGGGAGAAGAAACTACAGGCCCACAGAAAGAGAGAGAGAAGAAGAGAGCTTGGAGAGATGGATGGATGGACAGATAAAGAGACAGCAGCCGTTGAACTGAATGCTCGCGTCACAGCAAGACAAGATGTGAAGGGAAACAGGTTTCACTCAGGGGAGGAGAAAAGGGGAGAGACAAAGGGAAAGATGGACTGAAAAGAGGTGGAGGATTCGGACTGTCAGGACTGGTACTGAGTTAGAGTTAGATCTAATTTCTCAATTGTCATCCCTCCTCCTCTCAACCAATTACAACTCAAAGAAAGTGTACTTCTTCTCAAGATGTCACACATATTGCGATCTAGGGCATTGACTATCTGTCATTGCTTCATCAACTTCAACCACACATATACGTGCGATCAAATTCAATAAAAGTAATGGACTGCAAGTCTTTGAAGTGAGATTTTGTCTTTAATTTGATATTTCCTCATCTAATTAACATAAACACTCTCCCCATCATCTTTAACTATCAATGGTTGCTTCATCGACTTCAACCAAGTTATATATTTGTGATTAAACTCAATAAAAGCCATGGATTGCTTGACTTTGAAGTGACATTTCCAAATCTAATCATATCTTAACTTTTACACTCCATCTGAACGTTTGAAAAAAGGATAATTAATTTACACAATTACAACGCAAGCCTTACCTTCCATGTATCATCATGAGGAACATGCGCTCACTGCCCAACAAGGTAGATAAGCTGTCCGCGACGTGAGCTTGTTTTGTTTCACTGAAAACTTGTTCACTGAGTCTGCCACAATAATGGTAAAAAAAGTGTGGGGCGGAGTCTGTTTTTGTATGTCAACAACAGATGGTGTCATGCTGGACATATCACAATCAAACAGACTATCATAGGGGATCTGCAGAGCGCATCTCCAGATGCATTTATTTTAATCTCTGGGGATTTTAACCACTGCTCTCTATCATCTGTCTCCCCAACTTCAGACAATTTGTTAACCTTTTCACACTTACCAACAAATGGGTGTGATCATTCTACAGTGGTACCTGCAGCGTATGCTCAAACCGGTGTGATTAGAATGCTTATTTAGAACGTCCAATTTCGATTGTCACAACAGTCAGCATTTGAGCTGGCCACAATGTTTTTCCACAGAAAAATGTTCCTTATACACAGTCCTTATACAGTCCAGTATAACACAATCATCCAAATAGGCTACATTTGTCCTAGCACTAACTGAGGTAAGATTGACGTAACACAAGCGGTCATATTTTTATAAGTGTCGGCTGACAGAAACATCAATATGAATTAGCTAATAGCAATTACTGTTTATAATTAATAGGGGATGCCGGCATTCGGATGCAGGAAGATGCAGGGAGGGGAGGTGGAGTTCAAGTAGAACTGTCAACAAAGTTGCAGTAAAGTGACATGACAAACGAGACGTCCATGTCCTCTCCACTGTCCATACTGCAACCATGTTGGCCACAGGGAAGGTGGACCACCTGACGGGAGATAGAAAGATCAAACCAGACTGTGTGCTTGACTGTAACGTAAAACAACTTTGTGGAATGTGCTCTGAAAACTACCAAGTGGTATAAGAATCGATACAGCTGCCCTCAATAGCCACATAGTTCACCGCCAACTAACAGGTGAGATAATTACTGAACAAGGTATTTTTTGTAATTGGATGTACAGTTCACATACAAATCACATACAGTTCCATTATGCAATTATAGTGACAATATCTCATCCAGCTACCCACTGCCTAATCATCCTCTCCCTTCCCTCATACTCCCCACTCCCTCTCCCCCATAGGTAATTACCTACCAAAAGTACAGAGAAAACCTAATGAGAGAGCTGCTGGTGGAGCACCACACCTCTCGGCGCCCATCCATTAGGGGCCGTCCTGCTGCAGATAATCCCCTACGCCTCACTGCACAGCATTTTCCCTGCGAAGTCCCTCAAACTAATGCTCAAGGTAGTCGCACATGGAGGCACTGCAAAGTCTGCCTGTCTGGCACCAGTACAAGGAAGCAGAGAAGGTTGACAAAGTACATATGTTAAAGTTGTGACACACCTCTATGTGTTTCACCATGCTTTGGGGTTATCATATGCTCAAGCACTATTGAGCACATCTGCAGCAATTACTGACTGACTGACTTGACAGGTGACTTGACAGGTGGTCTGCCATGATACTATGCCTTTAGAGGTGGGGGGTGGAAATGCAGTTGTTGTTCAATCACTGCATGAAAATGAAATATGGGTTATGCATATTTATAAGTTGACAGTCTTTTCTTGCATTTGTTTTTTGTTGTTCAACCACTACCATTACTTCAATAAAATACTATTACATACAGTATATGCCTGTGTTTTCTTGCTGTGTTTTCATCCAGTAAAACTGTTGTGTACGTTTGTGTGTGTCGTTTCTGAAAGTGCAGAATAAAGAGGAATTATTAGGAATTAGAACACAATATCAGGATATAGCAATAAAACAATATTACAAAGAAGTAACATAACACTGCTATAAAAATAATAAATTGCATTGAAAAAATCACAAATATTAGTTATATAACAGTTAGAAACAGTAACTGTTGAGCTCCACAAGCGGGCAGGGCAGGGTAGAACAGAGCTATGCAAAACAGGCCAAATGAAAACAAACTATGATCATAAGGCCAGGGTAGCTTCAAAAGACAACACAATCACGCTATGGCGACCGTTACAGATATTTGGAACTGTATGAAAAGGTTAAATGCCCCACTCACAATGATAAGACTTTTGACTTGCTGTATGCTAATGTAAGGGTACATTATCCAACGTCCTCCACCCTTTGGGGCAGGCTAACCACAATATTATTTAGCTCCTACCCAAGTACAGACCACTTGTCCAGAGCCAGAAGCCCAAAACCATCATGGTATGAAAATGGTCACAGGACAGCTGTGAAACTCTGAGAGGAAGCTTTGAGTGTACTGAGTGGGATACATTCATTGATGTGGTGACGAAGACCTTCTATCCAACAGTGTTGCTGACTACATCAACTTCTTTATGGACAATGTTGTTCCATAGAGAGCAGTGAAGTGACATCCTTCCGCCATCACTTGGATCATGAACTAGCTCACTGACAAGCCGCAGTGGGTCAGACTACAGAACCATCATCACTAACACAGATGCCCCACAAGGGACAATTTTGTCACCATTCTTCTTCACCCTCTACACAGCAGACTGCCGGCATGCCCAAGCCTCTTGTCACCAAAAAAAGTTATCTGATGACTTAGCCATTGTAGGCTATATCACGTTGGATGATGACTCCCTATACAGGGAGGAAATATCCTAATTTGTGTCATCGTGCTACCAAAACCACCTGGAGCTGAATGTGTCTAAAATGAAAGAGCTGGTGATAGACTTCATGAGGAAGAAGGCAATCGCATCACCTGTGGACATCAATCGGGTCACTGTGCAAATGGTGGACTCGTACAAATACCTGGTGGTGGTGATTGACGACAAGCTGCAGTGTAGAAATAACACCTCCATAGTTTTTAAGCAAAGGCTATTATTTTTAAGGAAGCTCAGATCGGTCGATGCAAAAAGATGCTCAAAGTTGTTTTATAGTGTTGTGGCTGGTGTCCTGTTTTACAACATCAAGAAGGCTGGATTGATCATCGGCACCCACCAGGTCAATCTAGGGCCCATCCAGGATAAGTGGATTGTCAAGAAGCTCAGAGGGGTATACTACCTAGCAAGCTAGATCTACTCAGGGTTTTCTAAAGCTAGCTTCGCATACCAGCTCAGGCTTCATCTGTACTATGACGGTAGATATTGCTTGTCCGCCTCTAACAGGCTTGTAACTGTGTTTGCATGTTGCACGTGGTTAGCCGAACTCCGAACTCTTCATTGAGACAATTCTGAAACATCAATCCATGGGCAAATCAGTGCCACATTTTCATTTGTGCCAAAATAATCCAAATGAAAGAAAATGTATCTGGCAAATAGACTTTTAAAAGTGCTGTCTTTATTTTATTACTTTAGTGTACTCCTATCGATAACATAATCGTATTAAGTCATGCAAAAGTTTTACTGAGCGTGAAGTTTCAAATGCACTTGTCTAAATGTGTAATGTGGTAGGTATTTTAACATTACTATTTTTTAACACACAAAAACACATTTGATTAATAAAATATTGAATCAGTCGTCTTCCTCAAATGAAGTGAATGATGACACAATCTTTTCAAGAGGGAGAGAATCTGATTTTATTGGTCCTCAACTCTCGGCTCAGACACTTCACTCAGGATAAATGTAGTTAGCCTTGAGTTAGCCTGCCCCGGAAGGATTTGTTGCCGTACCAGTTATCCCAAGTTGAACTCAGAGTTGACCAAAGTTACCTCGCTAACTCCTCAAACTATTTTCGTAGTATAGGGCTGCATAGTATAGAAGTCAACACTAGCCACCCCCTCCACAGAATCTGCTTGGATTATTGCATTGCGACAGCAGAGAGATTCATTTTTACCTAGGTAAAAAACAGAACATTTACACAGATATTTTTTTGACTTTTAACATAAACACTGAGTTTTTATATTATTTGATGATGTGCTGCTTTTAGTGTCCGTGTGCCCTTACTTTGTTTTATTGTTTATTTATTGTTGATGTACAGTAACAATCAAAATTGGACACACTTCTCATTCAAGGGTTTTTCTTTATTTATACTATTTTCTACATTGTAGAATAATAGTGAAGACATCAAAACTATGTAATAACACATATGGAATCATGTAGTAATCAAAAAGGTGTTAAACAAATAAAAATAAAAATATATTCTTCAAAGTAGCCACCATTTGCCTTGATGACCAACAGTCTTGAAGGAGTTCCCACATATGCTGAGCACTTGTTGAACGCTTTTACTTCACTCTGCGGTCCAACTTATCCCAAACCATCTCAATTGAGTTGAGGTCACCAGAGGGCGACAGAGACCGTCATAGAGACATTAATGACACTCAGTTGTGTCCTATTACGCATTATGATTTCCCTGTTAACCTCTACAGGATCGTGTCCCACCCTCGGGTTGAGCTAACGTGCGCTAATGTGATTAGCATGATGTTGTAAGTAAAAATTATATTTCCCAAGACATAGACATATCTTATATGGGCAGACATCTTAAATTCTTGTTAATCTAACTTCACTGTCCAATTTACAGTAGCTATTACAGTGAAATAATATCATGTTATTGTTTGAGGAGAGTGCATAGTTATGTACTTGAAAATGTATTAATAAACCAATTAGGCACATTTGGGCAGACTTGATGCAACATTTTGAACAGTAATGCAATGATTCATTGGATTAGTCTAAAATGTTGCACATACACTGCTGCCATCTAGTGGCCAGAATCTAAATTGCGCCTGGACTCCTAAGTGATATGATGGCCTTTCTCTTGCATTTCAAAGATGATGGGACAAAGAAAACCTAAAAAAGCGCATGTTTTTTTCTTCGTATTATCTTTTACCAGATCTAATGTGTTATATTTTCATCCATTCATTTCACATTTCCACAAACTTCAAAGTGTTTCCATTCAAATGGTATCAAGAATATGCATATCCTTGCTTCAGGTTCTGAGCTACAGGCAGTTAGATTTGGAAATGTAATTTTAGCCGAAAATTTAAAAAAAGGGTCCGGTCCTTAAAAGGTGTGTTTTCTGGTTTCCTTTGCAGAAGCTTGAATTGTTTACCGTGTGTGTTTGTGTCCTGAGTGTGTTTGAGACTTAGTGTTTGTTGTTTTCCCAGTGTTATTGTGATCCTTCGGTTACTGTTTCTCAGTAAAGTATTATGTTTATCCTGAACCACTGATTCCTCGTCTGGTCTCTGATTCCTTCTCTGCTCCTGGGTCCAACCTCACCATGTCACACACACATGCAGAGATCATCCGTTCACTTACTCTGCGTCTCGCAAAGACATGGCAGTTGGAACAAAACATCTCAAATTTGGACTCATCAGACGAAAGGACAGATTTTCACCCGTCTAATGTCCATTGCTCATGTTTCTTGGCCCAAGCAGGTCTCTTCCTCTTATTGGTGTTCTTTAGTAGTGGTTTCTTTGCAGCAAGTTGACCATGAAGTCCTGGTTCACGCAGTCTCCTCTGAACAGTTGATGTTGAGATGTGTCACTTGAACTCCATGAACTCTGTGAAGTATTTATTTGGGCTGCAATCTGAGGTGCAGTTAACTCTAATGAATGTATCCTCTGCAGCAGAGGTAACTCTGGGTCTTCCTTTCTTGTGGCGGTCCTCATGAGAGCATGTTCATCATAGCGCTTGATGGTTTTTGCGACTGCACTTGAAGAAACTTTAAAAGTCCTTGAAATGTTCCTGATTGACTAACCTTCATGTCTTAAAGTACTGATGGACTGTCGTTTCTATTTGCTTATTTGAGGTGCTGTGAGGGCTTGGTTGTGGTAAGGCCTCTTACTCCCACCAGGGGGAGTGGAAGGCACACAATCAAGTCCTCACACCCTAACTGGGTAAATGAATGATCCCTAATCAGAGACAGCTGTCTAGAGTTCTCTCTGATTGGGGATAGTATTTAGGCCCCACACACATCCACCTGTGTGTGGATCATTGTTCCTGCTTGTCTGCCTTGAGTTTTCAGCAAGCAAGCAAGCAAGCAAGCAAGCAAGCAAGCAAGCAAGCAAGCAAGCAAGCAAGCAAGCAAGCAAGCAAGCAAGCAAGCAAGCAAGCAAGCAAGCAAGCAAGCAAGCAAGCAAGCAAGCAAGCAAGCAAGTCACTGTGTTTTTGTTTTATGATACTCTCCTCTTTATTTATATGCTTTGTGAGAACACCTCATAAAATAAACAAGGATGACACTCCACGAGCGCTCCGTCTACCGTCCCTTACCTACGCATCGTGACAGTTACTACATGATTCCATATGTGTTATTTCGTAGTTTTGATGTCTTCTATTATTCTACAATGTAGAAAATAGTTTAAAAAAAAAGAAAAACCCTTGAATCAGTAAACTTTTGACTGTACTGTTTATATATTTATTTTATTCAGATTTCCCGCAGCTATGGCTAGAGAAACCGATGCCTCACAAGTCCTCAACTGACAGCTTCATTAAATAGTACCCGCATAACACCAGTCTCAACGTCAACAGTGAAGAGGCGACTCCGGGATGCTGGCCTTCTAGGCAGAGATGCAAAGAAAAATATTGAATTACTCTTTCTATTCTAGTTAGAGCCAGTTTGCACTGTTCTGTGAGGGGAGTAGTACACAGCGTTGTACGAGATCTTCAGTTTCTTGGCAATTTCTCACATGGAATAGCCTTCATTTCTCAGAACAAGAATAGACTGACAATTTTAATGGACAAAAAAATTGCTTTTCTTTCAAAAACAAGGAATTTCTAAGTGACCCCAAACTTTTGAACGGTAGTGTATATAGGTTTTACATTAACCTTACTGATATTATTTGTTAGCAATAATAACATCTATTGCAATCTATGGCATTTGTAGAGCCTGCCGTAGGGCCCATGGAGGAATGCAGATGATTGAATTCTGAAAAAATCTCCAAATCGATAGCTCCCCTTTTCACCCATTTAAGGCGGTAAATGGAGTGCATTATAATGCACTGTCAACTTTTACTGATGTGAAGGCCAATACGTGAGCATTTACTTCTCCACAAATTCAAATAGGCCTACCTTGTTGTCCTCCTTATAAAGGGCACTCGTTTTACAGAGATGATTTACGTCCATTCAAGAATTTTGATACTTCACAAGTATACAGTAGTCACAAGATATAGGCTACGATGCTGTTTGCAAACGTCTTAGCTTGAAGTACAAATACAGGAGACTTTCAAACACAATGGATTTGTGATTCCTCCACCAAGTTGTGAAACATTGTAAAAGAGCTGCTTTGCTTTTCAGTTTGAAATTCTGATCCCCTTGATGCGTGGCGAGAGCAAAGTGAACTAGAGATTGAGGTGGAAGGGTGATTAGGGCCCCCAACCGAGGCCAGATTCGGAATGCAAAGAAAGGAAAAGACAGAAAGAAGATATCTGAAAGGCTGCCACGAGTTCCCCGTCAGCCAGCCTTCCACGTGGCTGTGTGAATTGAGCTGAGGCCATTGTTACACATATGCATGAATATTGAGTGGAGGTAGGCCAAAAAAGAGAGGAGCTGGCATCTATGGGTGAAACACTCAGCGCCCATCTCTCTCCCTCCGCCCTCTCTCTCTCTCTCTTTCATTCACTCACACTTACTCACAATAACACACAGTCAACCACGCAAGCCAACATCACACGCGCAAAAACAGTGATTATGGACACATAAAAAGAAAAGGCTGTTCAAACATACAACGGTCTCTGTCAACTCAAGCCCTGGCAGTTGGAGATGATCCGCATGTGTCCTAATGCGCATCACTGAATCCTAAGTGAGCCTGCTCACCACCATGCCTTGGCAGAGGGGCTTAAACATCAATTGCAACATTTTGAGATCTGTCTGTTCATGTAGAAATCTAACTGGGACCAATGTTGATAACCAAAAACCTATCCAATGTATATGTAGCCGAAAACCTATCCAAACTTACCATTGTTATAGGCTAGTACTCTACCGTGTTTCAAAGTAGGCCTGGGAATGGGGATAGTAGAATGGGGATAGTAGGCTAGTCTATATTATATTTTTGGGGCCATGGCTATAGCCAAGCGCAATATTCAGCCAAGCTGCATTGTTTTGGTTGCTTTCAGAATAGGCCTACTGCAAAAATGCACACAAAAACGTGTAGACATTAATTCATGTGTCCATTCGTCATGCTAGCAAAAAAAATATATAGCTTTGGGGAGGGGGGCACAGGGGTCAGGGAGCTTTAATTTGGTGACAAAGCCTCATTTGCAGGTCAATGCGATGGCACACTCGCCTCCTCTCTCAATCCAACTCGCCTTTGTTCCCCATCGCCTGCGCTGATGCCAGATGGCCATGGAAAATGCTAATTCGCGTTGGCTGCATTTTCCTCCTTTCTATATTTAATTGCCATCTTTGCAGACGGGCACTGTTAATTGTGTGCTTTTTACAAACGGGATTTAGGTTTTGAAAGTTTGAATGTTTAGTGAAGGAGAAGTTTGCGGTTCAAATAGAGCTACACAATTCACATAGGAGTCAGGAGTTTCAGAGGAACCAATGTTTTATTCTGTCGTGTTTAGTTCAGCCATGGTTTCTAAAGGGAGTGAAACAGGGCAGTAAATGATACGTTCGCGGCAATATTCAAACAATTAATTTATACACATTATGATAATAAACAAATATGCATAAATAATATTGCAAAAGGGTTAACCAATGTCACGAGTGGGTGCAGAGACAGACCAAGACGCAGCGCAGGGATAGTAGTTCGACATTGTATTTTATTTATACTATGTAATCAAAACAAATGGCGAACTACAGGACATAAACTAACACTATAAACTAACGTCACATTCACAAAAACACACGGAATGAACGGACGTAAAAAAAGGCACACTTACTTCTCACCGTGACTGCGACATATAGCGACATCAACAACGACCCACACCAGAGTGAAGGACAGACTCAACATATATGGGATCCCTAATTAGAGACAATGCTGTGCAGCTGCCTCTAATTAGGGATCCAACCCAAACCCCACACAGAAACAGAAAATAACGACACTGTCAGACTCTGACCATAGCTACATAGAGAAGCAAATAGGCTTCTCTATGGCCAGAGCCTGACAACCAAATGTCTATACAAACAAACAAATGGTCTAAATGCAAGTTAAACATAAAAGAAAAAGTGTATCACAACAACCAAATTCTCTAGATAAATCAAATACATGAAAGGAGAATTGCTCATAAATCAAAACCATGAACATCTCGATAGCTTTACCAAATGAAAATAAATATTAAAACCACTAAGGTTGCAAGGTACAACAGGGCTAACATTAAATGCCGACATCAAACATCTAACTTTACAGGATCATAAACAACAACCTGGTGAACTGAAACTATGCAATGCAAAACAGCATCAAAACTACATAACGCATCTACATAAAAGGCATGAATCAAAAGGGATTACTTACAATAGTCAAAGATGCATGGAAGAAAAGGAAACTCGACTACACAATTGGCAAAATCAGGAAGTATAAAGGAAAACTTGACACATGCGTTTGTAAGGGAGATCAGGCTGTGCCCATATTCAGCACTGCTGAATGGACAGCGCCTTGGCTGCATCTCCACTCATGAGACAGGTGTAGCGGAACTCCTTGGTGCTGAACTGGACAACCCCTCTGCCCAGTTAGCAGTGGATATTTCCCGTTTGAGGGAAATTTGCCATGTGATAGGTTTTTATAGTTTTTACTGTAAATGGCAATGCATGATGGGTAATTATTGTACCTTCTGTCTGTAAAAGCAAAGTGGGATTTGACAGCTATCGAGCAGATAGCATTGTGGGATTACCGCGGCACCAATTTTGATGGTGGATGCATCTATCAAACAGAAGGAAGGAATCAACGAACAAGGCATGTAACCTATTTTAGTATGCTTTACGTGAATAGAGGGTAATGAATGTGTGCCGTTTCATTTGATTAACTTAGCTAGCTAGGTAATGGTGTGGCTAGCTATCATTATCTGCAACAGTACCCGCCAATGCATGTTCGACTAGCATAGCTGATTTTGTGTCAAGTCGAAAGACAGTGGTTAGGCTAGCTAGCTTATCTCGCCATTATTCGAGTTAGACATCATGCAAGCTTTTGATTGTAGCTAAAGTTTTCTGTGGGCTCTGTGTTCTCCTGGGTGTGCGCCAGTGTTTTGGTGTGTGTGATACGTTTACGACTCGCAGTGCAAGGAGCTTCAGGCAGCAGCCTCTCGGTAAGTTGTCAGTTTAGGTCACAACATGAGAGAGAGTAGGCATGGTGGTTTGAGTAGCCACAGCCAGCGTATTTGAATAAGTAAATAAACAAAAGTACACATCACCAAGACAGCGGCCTTGACCTCTACACATGCTTACCAAAGATTTTATAACTAACGTCTATCTGAGTTCTTAGCTACATAGTTAGCATTAGCTGGATAGCTTTCCAGCAAGGTAGATAGCTAGTTAGCCTAGCTAGCTATCTAGCTATCTATCTCGCCAGTTAGCTTATAATTTGTGCTACTGGCACAAAAGTGAACACTCATCCTTGATACAAAAATAACATCGCTACTGTGTGGGGCTATTATGTTGGCTACTGGGCTTATTTTGGGCTCCCGAGTGGCGCAGCGGCCTAAGGCACTCCATCTCAGTGCTAGTAGCGTTACTTCAGACCCTGGTTCAATCAAGGGCTGCATCACATCCGGCCATGATCAGGAGTCCTATCGGGCGGTGCACAATTGGCCCAGCATCGTCTGTGTTAGGGGAGGGTTTGGCCGGGGTAGGCCGTCATTGTAAATAAGAAATTGTTCTTAACTGACTTGCCTAGTTATATAAAGGTTAAATAAAATAAAATAGATTTAGTTTTTCCCGAAATATGCAATCTACAAAAAGCAAGACAGTTGGGGCAAATCTTGCATTCAGGACTTGTGCTTGCATTCATGGCGAGATAAAATTGTTAGCTACAGTAGCTTTCTAGCTAACTTGTGTGAGGCAAGCATTTAATTGCATAAACATTTTCAGTCATCAGCATATGGCATTTGCAGTTGAAAAATATAGCTAGCTAGCTAGCTAGACAATACATTTTGTATTGAATATCATAGTGTAATGTACATAAGGTTTTAATAAGAAAACATTGTCGTAATGAACAGTTAGAGTGTGTTGGTCCTTTCGAGCTGTCATTGCGAGGTTGCTATAAAGTGTTTCTTCTTGTATGGTATTATGGCGGCCCGCAAACAAGCGTTAGAGGTGCATGCCACCACCTAAAGTTTAGGTGGTAAACTATTGAAAGAAATAGTGATTGTAGGACATTAAGTGCTTGTTTAGCTACATGACCTTTGGCTGTAGTACAGCGCTGTAGTAAATCTACTCAATACAAATGCTGACGTTGACACCCAGTTGTGGTGACATTACGAACTGCATGTTACTGCATACACTGTAAAGGGGTTGCTGTGAATTTGACAGTAACAAAGCTCCTTGTTCTATCTTTGACAGTAACTTGCAGGCAGCTCAGTGGCAAGTAAATGTATGTATTATGAATACGTTATCAAAGCAAGTACTGTGTAATGTCATAGCACAATAATAACATTTACTGTATTATACTGTAAAAAAGTGAATGCTACCATAATCAGAATTAATTAATTAAATACATGGTTTATCTGTTTATATTTCACAGTATTTCACTGTAATTACAAAGGATTGATGCATGCAGCTTGGCTGCTTGGTAAAGTGTTCACACACTTGCACTTCTAGAGGCCCAAAATGGCAGTGACTACAGGGCACAACAGACCAAAAGGACATGGCAAACTGCTCAACCATTTAAGGTTCACCAAAGACTTGCTGTCACTCCATACTGCCCCCTATACATTTTAAATTGATAACGGCACTATAACCACTGTGGAAGACCAGGGGGTTTGATCAATATGTTTACATAGATCAGACACAGACACAAGTGTGATTGAAACAATAAAGAAAAAAAAATAAACCGGTCTCCTCCTGGAATTATCTTCCGGGTAACCATCTTCTGGCCTGTGGGGAATGCTGTCTACTCTGGGGTAGAATACCGAGCCCCTCGGTTATAGCAGACCGTAAGCACGTCTGTCTGGTAGCAACCTCTCACTACCTCCAACCCTCCCATGTGCTGCCCTCCTGGCAGCTTTATGGGCCCTGTGCGGCTGGTGAGCAATCGTGATGTAGACTCTGTCTGTCACCAGGCTTTCGACGAGTCTCCCGCTGATGGCTTGTCCACGGTACAAATACTTATTTTCTCAGGTTATCAACTTCTGGCTTATGTACATGATGGGGTGTTCCTCCACATAGTGTACCTGGGATAGGACGGCCCCTAGTCCTGTGTCGCAGGCATCCATCTGCACCAGCATCAGTACCTGGGAATCGGGCGTCACGATAATCGGATGGGAGCACAGGGCTTCCTTAAGGCTCCTGAACGCCGCTTCGGCCTCATCCGACCACTTCACTGTTTTTGGGAGGCGGGCCCTAGTCAGACTGGTGAGGGGGGAAGCTATAGCCGCAAAGTTTGGGGTAAACTGACTATAGTATCCCGCCAGCCCCAGGAAGGACTTGACCTTCCTCTCCTGGAGCTTGAAGTTCCCCCGTCCGATCAAATACCCCAGGTACTCCACCTCCTCAAACCCCAGCTTGCATTTTGAGGGATTCACTGTCAACCCGGCTTGCCTGAGCGCGTCCAGTACTGCCTGGAGGCGCGTCAGGTGCTCTTCCCAACCTTGGCTGTGGATGATGATCCAAATAGGCCGCTGCGATCTGTTGGGGGGGTCGCTGGAGCGTGGGCGGGGCTCCATGGAGACCCGAACGGGTGGATCCGGTATTGGTATAAGCCGTCCAGTGTCGAGAATGACGTCTTCTACCGGGAGGAGGCTGCCAAGGGTACCTGCCAATATAACTTGGTCAGGTCCAGGTTACTGATGTACCGGGCCTTCCCCAACCGGTCAATGAGCACGTCCACCCTCGGCATGGGGTAGACGTCAGACAAACTGATGTCATTCACCCCCCGGAAGTCATTGCTGAAACGCAGACTACCGTCTAGTTTGGTCACCAACACGATGGGGCTGCATCATGCGCTGTGGGACTCCTCGATGACTCCCATCCTCAGCATAGCCTCCACCTCCTGCTTCACAGCCTTCATTCTGGCCTCTGGAATCCGGTATTGCCTCTTTCGTACTGTTTATCTGGGCCAGGTGCAGACGTGGAGTTCAATGAGGGTCGTTCGTCCCGGCTTCTCGATGAGCTCCCGGAGCGCTTGCTTCTGGGCCGGTAAAGGTCCTCATTGCTCGGGACCACCACTGGTCCCATTGACGTCCTGGGTTTTGACCAATCTGTTGGGGTTTCCGTACGCGGTAATTTGCGGGTCCCAGCTTCTCTGTCACCTCGTACGGCCATGTTGCCAGGTCATCCACCACTATCACTTGAGCCGCGGCGGCTTTCAATTTCAGATCCCTATCACTTGGGCCGCGGCGGCTTTCAATTTCAGATCCTCCCACTGGGTGGTCCCGAACTGTCGCCTCAGGGGGCTCAGGGCAGGGGGCTCAGGGTAGGTGTGTCGGCGGGTCCCTCGAAATCGAGGAGACGGAGCATGGGGACACAACCACTTGCACAACCGGTTGGCAACCGCTTACTTCCGGGCCGTGCAGGCGACAGTTTTCCGATGCAGTGTATCAATGCATAGGTTGTGATCAATGTAATCTTGTTCCCAGACACTTCCGCCCAATAGCGCAAAGAGTCTGGTGGACCAACATGTCATCAGCCAACTGATAAAGACCACTATTGCAGAGGAAGTTAGGCAGGCAGGCATGTTTTCAGTCCAAGTAGATACGACCCAAGATATCTGTTGGCTGATAGGACCAGTGTTCTATCATATCATCAAGATACAGTGGGGAGAACAAGTATTTGATACACTGCCGATTTTGCAGGTTTTCCTACTTACAAAGCATGTAGAGGTCTGTAATTTTTATCATAGGTACACTTCAACTGTGAGAGACGGAATCTAAAACATAAATCCAGAAAATCACATTGTATGATTTTTAAATATTTAATTTGCATTTTATTGCATGACATAAATATTTGATCACCTACCAACCAGTAGGAATTCCGGCTCTCACAGACCTGTTAGTTTTTCTTTAAGAAGCCATCGGGTTCTCCACTCATTACCTGTATTAACTGCACCTGTTTGAACTCGTTACCTGTATAAAAGACACCTGTCCACACACTCAATCAAACAGACTCCAACCTCTCCACAATGGCCAAGACCAGAGAGCTGTGTAAGGACATCAGGGATAAAATTGTAGACCTGCACAAGGCTGGGATGGGCTACAGGACAATTGGCAAGCAGCTTGGTGAGAAGGCAACAACTGTTGGCGCAATTATTAGATAATGTAAGAAGTTCAAGATGACGGTCAATCTCCCTCGGTCTGGGGCACCATGCAAGATCTCACCTCGTGTTGCATCAATGATCATGAGGAAGGTGAGGGATCAGCCCAGAACTACACGGCAGGACCTGGTCAATGACCTGAAGAGAGCTGGGACCACAGTCTCAAAGAAAACCATTAGTAACACACTACGCTGTCATGGATTAAAATCCTGCAGCGCACGCAAGGTCCCCCTGCTCAAGCCAGCGCATGTCCAGGCCCGTATGAAGTTTGCCAATGACCATCTGGATGATCCAGAGGAGGAATGGGAGAAGGTCATGTGGTCTGATGAGACAAAAATAGAGCTTTTTGGTCTAAACTCCACTCGCCGTGTTTGGAGGAAGAAGAAGGATGAGTACAACCCCAAGAACACCATCCCAACCGTGAAGCATGGAGGTGGAAACATCATTCTTTGGGGATGCTTTTCTGCAAAGGGGACAGGACGACTGCACCGTATTGAGGGGAGGATGGATGGGGCCATGTATCGCGAGATCTTGGCCAACAACCTCCTTCCCTCAGTAAGAGCATTGAAGATGGGTCGTGGCTGTGTCTTCCAGCATGACAACGACCTGAAACACACAGCCAGGGCAACTAAGGAGTGGCTCCATAAGAAGCATCTCAAGGTCCTGGAGTGGCCTAGCCAGTCTCCAGACCTGAACCAAATAGAAAATCTTTGGAGGGAGCTGAAAGTCCATATTGCCCAGCGACAGCACCGAAACCTGAAGGATCTGGAGAAGGTCTGTATGGAGGAGTGGGCCAAAATCCCTGCTGCAGTGTGTGCAAACCTGGTCAAGAACTACAGGAAACGTATGATCTCTGTAATTGCAAACAAAGGTTTCTGTACCAAATATTAAGTTCTGCTTTTCTGATGTATCAAATACTTATGTTATGCAATAAAATGCAAATTAATTACTGAGAAATCATACAATGTGATTTTCTGGATTTTTGTTTTAGATTCCGTCACTCACAGTTGAGTACCTATGATAAAAAATTACAGACTTCTACATGCTTTGTAAGTGGGAAAACCTGCAAAATCTGCAGTGTATCAAATACTTGTTCTCCCCACTGTATGTGACTGATATGGTGGACTGTTAATCATTTCAGGGCAGTATTTTGCAGAGCAACTTAAAAAAGTATTACTTAATCTCAATATAGACATTGGCACATGTGTGGGCAACTCAACGGATGGTGCAGGTAATATGCAGGGACAGTATCGGGGGTTCTCTACACTTCTCTCTGAGCAGTCTCCTACTCAGATTCATATATGGTGTTACGCCCATTTTCTGAATCTTGTACTGGCAGACACAACTGGCAGTGTTGTGGAAAGTGCATCACTGTTTTCACTGCTTAATGATATAGCAGTGTTCATAAGAGAGTCATACAAGCGTATGCAGAAGTGGGAAGAGATGAGTCAGGACAAGCATCACAGACGACTGTGCCCAATAGGGGAAACTAGGTGGTGGGCTAAAGATCAGGCTCTAAGTAAAGTGTTTGGGTGCTTCAGGAATCCTCAGGAAGTCTTGTTTTTTGATGTGCTTATGACTTTAGACACCATTCTAGAAGACAGTAGACTAAAGCCAACTGTGAGGGCCAAAGCAAAGGGACTTTTGAAGTATGAGACAGTGCTCACTGCTCAAATCTTCCTTCGCATTTTTGAGCATACATCTCCTCTTTCAAAATACTTACAGAATGGATATTCTCACAGCTCAACATCTGGTTGAGGGGACAGAGGACAGCCTTAGGAAGTGTGTTAGAGACTTTGAAGCAGTTAAGAGAGCAGCTGATGAGTTTGTGAAGTGGGCCAATGGAAAGCTGCAAGAGAAGGAAGACTGTGAGCTGGTAGCGCAGACAGCCCTTACTGAGAAAAGGGTCAGGAAAAATACAAAAAATGCCAGGAGAGCTTGCAGAAGATGAGCCACTAGCATCACCTGATACTGACTTCAAGGTCAAAGTACACAACGTCATTGTAGACACTGTGATAGACAGTATTCATAGGAGGTTTTCTGCTAATGCAAAACTTTGCTCAGATTTTGCCTGTTTGGACCCTAGAAACTTTGCTCAAGTGAGGGAAAATGGGCTCCCCAACTCAGCTCTCAAAGAAATAAGCAAATGTCTGCTTAGGTTTGACAATAGAGCTACGGTTGGCACATTATGTGGTGAGCTGTTCAGCCATGCGTCCCAGTGGGACAGACTAAAGATGTCCCCTCTGGAGGGTTACACTGTCAGGACAGCCAGTGAGATGCCACAAGGAAGTGAGGAGGATCCTTCCATGGAACAGCTGGATGTAGAACTAGAAAGCACAACTTGTTCCTCCTGTAAAAACTGTGTCATTTGTGTTCATCTAATCCTCTCTCAGTACAATCTCCTAACTGATGCCTGCCATGTGATTGGACTGGCCTACAAATTACTATTAACACTGTCCATCACACAAGTAGCCTGTGAGAGAAGCTTCTCAAGATTGAAATTCATTAAAAAAACAGACTCAGGAGCATTTTAACCCAGAAGCACCTGGAGGCCTTCCTGCTAATGTGCACTGAGAAAGACATTCTCATGTCTTTGGACATAAGTTTAAAAAAGACTCAGGCTGTGTTATACTCAGGCTAATGTTATACTCAAGCACAGGGAAAGAGATTTTCAGGATCTACAAAACACATTGTGAGGTGGTATAGAATAGTGCAATACATATCAATGTTTCAGGGTTGGATATGTAAGTTTTATTTTATTCAGACAGACAGACAGACAGACAGACAGACAGACAGACAGACAGACAGACAGACAGACAGACAGACAGACAGACAGACAGACAGACAGACAGACAGACAGACAGACATACAGACAGACAGACAGACAGTATCAATAATTGTATCATACAGGTAGATGGCAGAAAAATATACTTAAATAGCTAAATGTGCGTATGATATAAATGAAGGTAATAATAGTTTACTTAATATACAGTCTGGTTAAATGTACAGGTAAATGAATATTTGCATGGTTAAATTAACTGTACAGGTAAATGACAGGAAGAGATACTTAAATAGCTAAATGTGCGTATGATATAAATTAGGGAAATAATAATAGCACAGGGTTTAATTAAAGATAAATGCACGTATTGCACATTCGATATATACTATATGCAGTGAAAAAAGATACTACTGACAGGATACTAATATACAGTCCTGAGTGAATGACTACGTGGGTTCAGTCCAATAATTACTTACAATATTGCACGTGATATGATATAACACATCACCGTGGTGGGATCAGTCTGTGACTGAAGGTGCTCCTCTGCATCATAACCATGACATGCAGAGGGCGGGTGACATTGCTGTCAATATGGACTCCCAGGAACTTGTACGACCCAACCATTTCCACATCCATCCCCTGTATAGGGACTGCAGTCGGTTTGGCATTGGATCTCCCACCATCTCCTTTGTTCTGCTCACAACACACAACAAAGTCATTGACTGTACTCCTGTACTCCTCCTCCTGCCCATCCCTGATGCTCCCTATAATTTGTGGAGTCATCCGAGAACTTCTGCAGGAGGCATGTTTAGAGTTATATCTGAAGTCCTAGGTGTAGATGGTGAACAGGAAGAGGGACAGGACCGTTCCCTGGGGGGCCCCTGTGTTGATCACTGCCCATTCTGACACGCAGCTCTGTAGCCTTACAAATTGTGGCCAGCCGGTCTGGTAGTCCGTAACCCAGGACACTAAGGGTGCTTCCACTTTCATCCTCCTCATCTTCTCACCCAGTAGCAGGGGTTGAATAGTGTTGAAGGCACTGGAGGTCAAAAAACATAACCCTCACAGTGCTACCTGCGTTGTCCAGGTATAGAGTAGGCCCTCTGCAGAAGGTAGATGATTGCATCATCCATCCCGATGTTGTGCTGGTATGCGAACTGCAGGGGGTCCAGTGATGTACACACCAGGGGACTGAGGTGGGAGAGGACTAATCTTTCCAGGGTCTTCATCATGTGGGATGTTAGCGCTACAGGTCTGAAGTCATTCAGGACAGTGGGTTGTGTGCCTTCTTGGGCACTTGGACCAGGCAGGATGTTTTCCACAGCACAGGGACCCTTTCCAGGCTCAGGCTATGGTTGAAGGGTCGCTGGAGTATCCCACACAGTTGGTCAGCACAGACCCTAAGCACTCTTGGGCTGATGCCATCAAGGCCTGCCGCTTTCCCCTGATGTAGTCTCTCCAGCTCTCTCTTCACTTGGTCGGTGGTGAAAGCCAGCCCAGGTGGGGAGTAGGGGGGAAGGGGGATGTTGAAGATCAGTCCAGAGGTGGGGGAAAGGGAGGTGTTGCAAATCAGTCCAGAGAGAGCGGGGGTGGGGTCGCTGATTGTTTCAACGGAGGTGTCGTGTGCAGAAGGGGGGGGTGGGACAGCCGTGAGAGTGTGTGGCCTGGAGAGCTGGAGGAATGGGTGGACATAGCTCAAATCGCACCTGTTAAAAAATTGGTTCAGCTTATTGGCTCTGTCCTCCCACTGTTTGACTTTTTGAAGCCAGTGATATTTCTCATACCATTCCACACCTCTCCCACCTGGCTCTGCTTCAGCTTGTCCTCCATCTTCTCCTTATACACTCTCTTCCCCTCAGCAATCTGCAACTTCAGCTCCCTCTGGACGCATCTCAATTTTTCCCTGTCCCCCTCCTTGAAGGTCCTCTTCTTCTCATTCAGCAGGGCTTTCAGGTCGCTGGTGACCCAGGGTTTATTTTTTGGAAAAGAGCGTACCACACTATCTACCAAGAGAGTTTTTATCTATATTTTTCGTAGCCGTATATTTACCACCACAAACCGACCCTGGCACTAAGACCGCACTCAACAAGCTGTATAAGGCCATAAGAAAACACTCATCCAGAAGCGGCGCGCCTAGTGGCCGTGGACATTAATGCAGGTAAACTTAACTTAAATTCATTTGACCTACTTTCTACCAGCATGTTAAATGTGCAACCAGATGCAAAAAAACTCTAGACCACCTTTACTCCACACAAAGAGACGCATACAAAGCTCTCCCTCACCCTCCATTTGGCAAATCTGACAATAATTCTATCCTCCTGATTCCTGCTTACAAGCAAAAACTAAAACGGGAAGTACCAGTGACTCACTCAATATGGAAGTGGTCAGATGATGCAGATGCTACGCTACAGGACAGTTTTGCTAGCATAGACTGGAATATGTTCTGGGATTCATCCAATGGCATTGAGGAGTATACCACCACAGTCACCGGCTTAATCAAATCAAATCAAACTGTATTTGTCACATGTGCCGAATACAATAGGTGTACACCTTACTGTGAAATGCTTACAAGCCCTTAACCAACAATGCAGTTCAAGAAAGAGTTAAGAAAATACATATTTTTTTTAAAGAAGTAGCATAATAAAATAACAATAATGAGGCTATATACAGGGGGTACCGTTACAGAGTCAATGTGTGGGGGTACATGTTCCCTTAGTGACCGTATGTACATATCTCAACAAGAAGCCATGGATTACAGGCAACATCCAAACCGAGCTAAAGGCTAGAGCTGCCGATTTCAAAGAGCGGGACACTAATCCGGACACTTAAAGGAAATCCCACTACACCCTCAGATGAACCATCAAACAGGCAACCCCTCAATACAGGACTAAGATTGAATCTTACTACACCGGCTGTGAAGTTCGTTGGACGTGGCAGGACTTGCAAACTATTACGGCCACAAAGGGGAACTCAGCCACAGCTGCCCAGTGACGCGAGCCTACCAGATGGGCTAAATGCCTTTTATGCTCGCTTCGAGGCAAGCAACACTGAAGCATGCATAAGAGCACCAGCTGTTCCGGACAACTGTGTGATCACGCTCTCCATAGCCGATGTGAGCAAGGCTGCGGGGCCAGACGGATTATCAGGACGTGTACTCGGAGCATGCGCAAACCAACTGGCAAGTGTCTTCATTGAGTCTGTAATACCTACATGTTTCAAGCAGACCACCATAGTCCCTCTGCCCAAGGAAGCAAAGGTAAACTGCCTAAATGACTACTGCCCCGTAGAACTCACGTCGGTAGCCATGTAGTGCTTTGAAAGGCTGATCATGGCTCACATCAACACCATTATCCCGGAAACACTAGACCCACTCCAATTCGCATACCGCCCCAACAGATCCACAGATGACGCAATCTCAATCGCAATTACACACTGCCCATTCCCACCTGGACAAAAGGAACACCTATGTGAGAATGCTCAGCATTCAACACCATAGTGCCCACAAAGCTCATTACTAAGCTAAGGATCCTGGGACTAAACAGCTCCCTCTGCAAATGAATCCTGGACTTCCTGACAGGCCTTCCCCCAGGTGGTAAGGGTGGGCAACAACACATCTGCCATGCTGATCCTCAACACGGGAGCCCCTCAGGGGTGCATGCTTAGTCCCCTCCTGTACTCCCTGTTTACCCATGACCCCGTGGCTAAGCAAGACTCCAACGTCATCATTACGTTTGCTGACGACACAACGGTGGTAGGCCTGATCACAGACAACGATGAGGCAGCCAATATATGGAGGAGGTCAGAGACCTGGCAGTGTGGTGCCAGGACATCAACCTCTCACTCAACGTGAGAAAGACAAAGGAGATGATTGTGGACTACAGGAAAAGGAGGGCCGAACACGTCCCCATTCACTTCGACGGGGCTGTAGTGGAGCGGGTCAAGAGTTTGAAGTTCCTTGGTGTCCACATCACCAACAAACTATCATGGTCCAAACACACGACACAACGGTGGTAGGCCTGATCACAGACAACGATGAGACAGCCTATATAGGGAGGCTGCTGCAGCAGGAGGGACTGGTGCACTTTACAAAATAGATGGCATCATGAGGAAGGAAAATTATGTGGATATATTGAAGCAACATCTCAAGACATCAGTCAGGAAGTTAAAGCTTGGTCGCAAATGGGTCTTCCAAACAGACCCCAAGCATACTTCCAAAGTTGTGGCAGAATTGCTTAAGGACAACAAAGTCAAGGTATTGGAGTGGCCATCACAAAGCCCTGACCTCAATCCTATATAAGGTTTGTGGGCAGAACTTAAAAAGCGTGTGCGAGCAAGGAGGCCTGCAAACCTGACTCCGTTACAACAGTTCTGTCAGGAGGAATGGGCCAAAATTCACCCAACTTATTGTGGGAAGCTTGTGGAAGGCTTCCCGAAACGTTAAACAATTTAAAGGCAATGCTACCAAATACTAATTGATTGTGTGTAAACTTCTGACCCAGTGGGAATGTGATGAAAGAAATAAAAGCTGAAATAAATCATTCTCTCTACTATTATTCTGACATTTCACAAACAAAGTGGTGATGTAAACTTCCGACTTCAACTGTAGATAGATAGATAGATAGATAGATAGATAGATAGATAGATAGATAGATAGATAGATAGATAGATAGATAGATAGATAGATAGATAGATAGATAGATAGATAGATAGATAGATAGATAGATAGATAGATAGATAGATAGATAGATAGATAGATAGATAGATAGATAGATAGATAGATAGATAGATAGATAGATAGATAGATAGATAGATAGATAGATAGATAGATAGATAGATAGATAGATAGATAGATAGATAGATAGATAGATAGATAGATAGATAGATAGATAGATAGATAGATAGATAGATAGATAGATAGATAGATAGATAGATAGATAGATAGATAGATAGATAGATAGATAGATTATACATAGTGCGGCAGTATGAAAAAGTATAAAAATACAAGAAGTCTGGAGTGCAAAAAGCTATAAAAAGGCATTGCATAGTATGAGTGGATGACTGAATATGTACACCATACATTGTTATAGGTGTTAGGTGAAAGAATTATACAATTATTGCAAGTTGGTATAAATTAATTAAATTAAATGTGCATTGTTAACTATACAGGTCGAAGGCAGAGAAATATACTTAAATAGCAAAATCTGCGTATGATATAAGTTAGGGTAATAATAATTTACTTAATATACAGTCTGGTTATATGTACCAGTAAATGAATATTTGCATGGTTAAATTCACTGTACAGGTAAATGACAGGAAGAGATACTTAAATAGCTAAATGTGCGTATGATATAGTTTAGGGTAATAATAATAATTCCCTTAAAATACAGTCCTTAGTACAGGGTTTAATTACAGATAAATGCACATATTGCACATTCGATATACTAAATGCAATAAAAAAAGAGAAAAATACATTTTTCTGTGTTCTGGCTTGTTTGGATGTTCAATCGAGGGTTACATTTATAAAAAGGTTGAATTATACTGGGTTTGTTTTCACATTTCATTTAAAGATTTTTTAAGGCATCCCAAATTAGCGAACATAGGTGGTTCCCTCCAGAATCCCTTCCCTATGTGTAAATCTGATTACATTCGCCCTGGATAGTGCTCTACTGAGGTTCGGTTTAACAAGGTAGTATTTTGCTTGAGTCTTCCCCCAATGGGGGGAATGCTGCAGTTTTATTTTATTTACATTTTATTACTCTGACCTTTCTGCACGCTGGCCATGTGATTGTATTAACATTCATTTCTAATGACTAGACCTGAATGGATAGACAGAAGTCGTCATGGGAGCAGAAGCTGAGTTCAGGATTATTCTGATCTCAGTCTGTACAAGTGACGTGGTTGGCCATATTTATCCTGTAGGGACTGAAGAGCAGTGGTGTAGAGCCTGGCATCATGCATACAGGCTTTGGCCAGTTTGTGTGCATATCTTGACCAGGGGCTAGAGGTTAAGGAGCTAGCATAGCTTTACCAGGGGCTAGCAGTTAAAGGGGAGCTAGCACAGCTTAAACTGGAGCTAGCAGAGGCTGAAGATGGGCTAGCATAGCATGGCCAGGGGATAGCAGAGGTTCGCTCGGGCAGAGGTTCTCTGACCACTAGGCTACCTGCCGCTTGCCGTGCGGTATCAGAGAGAACAGTCAATGACTTGGGTGACTGGAGTCTTTGACAATTTTTTGGGGCTTTCCTCTGGATGTCAGGAAGCTTGGCCCCAGTGATGTACTGGGCCGTACGCACTACCCTCTGTAGCGCCTTGCGGTCAGATGCAAAGCAGTTGCTATACCAGGCGGTGATGCAACCGGTCAGGATGCTCTCAATGGTGCAGCTGTAGAACTGTTTGAGGATCTGGGGATCCATCACAAATCTTTTCAGTCTCCTGAGGGGGAAAAGGTGTTGTCGTGCCCTCTTCACAAATGTCTTGGTGTGTTTGGACCATGATAGTTTGTTGGTGATGTGGACACCAAGGAACTTTAAACACTCGACCCTGTCCACTTCAGCCCCGTCGATGTTAATGGGGGCCTGTTCGGAAACCATGAACATCTCGACAGCTTTACTAAATGAAAATAAATATTAAAGCCACTAAATACAGGCTGCAAGGTAAATGCCGACATCAAACAACAAACATTACTGGATCATAAACAAACTTTGTAGGACAAAAAAGCAGTCAAAACTACATAATGCATTGAAATAAAATGCATGAATAAAAAGGGATTACTCACAATAATCAAAGACGCATGGAAGAAAAGGAAACTCAACCAAACAAATGGCGAAATCAGGTACAAAGGAAAATTTGATGCATGCTTTTTTACAGGGAGCTGAGGTCGCGCCCGTATTCTGCACCGCTGAATGGACAGCGCCTTGGCTGCATTTCCACTCATGAGACAGATATAGCTGAGCTCTGTGGTGCTGAAATGGACAGCGCCTCTGCCCAGTTGGCAATAGATATTTTCTGCAGAGACGGTAGAGAAAGCAAGACATCCCACTCCCTCATTTTTTCTGATCGGGCGGGTCCACTCTGGTCTACTTAATGCCCCCTCCTCGCAGAGGGGGTGCCTCAGGGGAGACATCTCACTGGCAAAAAAATTATGTTCGGGGTGGGGCGAGCGGGAGGGGACAATAACTAGACCAGAGCCAGCTGTTCCCTCTCTTGCATAAGTATGCCAGATATTATGAAGGAACCGTGAGCTCACACGGTAAAAGTATGCTCACGCAGGAAAGTATGCTCACGTGAGAGAGGAAAAGCCCACTTACACAGACAGGAACCATGACAGTTTTTTTCAATGATAAACGGCCTGAGTAAACTCATATTTTATCCACCATCTTAGTTTCCCGTTTGAGGAAATTTTGACATGTTAGAGGCACATTTCAATACATTTACAGACACGTTTCATACCTCTTACATGAGACTACAGCAGAGTCTGGCATGCAGGTGTGGACTGGGACAAAAATTCAACCCTGTCATTTTAGCCACACCAGCCCACATCACCATCCCCACATTGCTTACACACACAGGCAGTAATGCTACTGACACCTAACATAGGCAGTACACTACAGCACAGCGTTTGTCAACTTTTACTGTACCAGTGACCGATGAAACATAGTCCTCCTTTTTAAACCAGCTATTTTTATCCAGCTCATGTTTAGGACAAATACAACATGTCTGTCTGTCTGTCTGTCTGTCTGTCTGTCTGTCTGTCTGTCTGTCACTCTTAAGTGTTCATTGCTATTTCATATAGAGCTAACATATTTGGGAACTGGCAGTACATCTGTGTCCCTCTGTTTTCTTCCTACTTCCACTGCACTTACATCTGAGCTGTCTCTGCTAAGCCTATCATCCTTTCACACAGCACTGGTACCAGAATACCAGGGGACCACACTGCCTGTGCTGGACTGTCTGTGCTGGGACCAGCAACATCCTAGTGGTGAAAGAATAAACACATTTATTAGAGAAAGAAGAAAAATTACTGAATAAATTCCTAGTAGATGACCATTGGCTCGTAATACCTTATGAAAGCCTATCGACTTATATTGCTAGTTGGATGGGGGAGATTTCCTGCATTGTGCTTCGTTTGACAGTGCCGCGTTTGAGTATCTTTCTGCCAAGAAGTGACTGGGCTTTCAGCGAAGGAAATAGGCGGGACTTTCCAGGTGGCTATGTAATGTAATTTGACACCAGAGTCACTCGTTACTACAGCTCATAAACTAAGACCCACTTGCTGGCTGAAGAGACTGGGATCCATAAGAGAATAAATGTTAATAAAACATTTAAAATACACAGTCAGTCCCCAAATTGACCTTTAACAGAGGATTATTTAGCAGTTATATGCATTAATGTAGTGTTTCGTTGTAATACATGATGACTTGTATTAAAATAAAATCAGTAGCACTGTATTTAATGTGTTATAGATGGCTATTGGCTTATGTGTTATAAAAGCCAATCTAACGACTTACCCCCTAGCTTAATTAGGCCTAAGTGTTAATTTGCCTCCCATTTCATACGATTTACAGCGAAAATATTAACTGGCAGCAGAAGGCAAAGTCTGTGTCCGTGTGTGTGTCTTTTTCTGTTTTTTCACTACCTCGACTGCACTGTCTTCTGCAGCTGCAGCTGATCTGTCTGCGCTAAGCCTAGCATCATTTCTCACCACAGACACAGTCACAGAACTCGGACCAGCAGAACCAGAACTTTTAGAAGTTGGTTAATTTCACACAAATTTTGCAGCGTTGGCCACAAGAGCCTTTTTTTGGTATCTCTACATTTTTCTGTACCATCTTTCCGGTTTTTATTATCCATGATCTGGGCTGACTTATGACAGAGAGTCATAGCGGGTCTCTTTGCTAATGTGCGTTTGACTTGGAATGTGATTTTTGCGCAAACCGGGCCTGCCCATCTTGGTAGGGAGGAATGGCCTTTGCCCACTAATCAGGCAAATTTGCAAAGACTATTCAGTTTCTGTTTCAAGTTTTGTACATGTACAATTTATATTATTTCCATAATTTTTTACATTTTACGAGGAAACAACACTCCTATTTTAGGTTCAACAACTCTTTCCAAATAGACAAAATCAAAAAAATGTCACACTCTCCAATCTTGACCAAATATTATCTGCATACGTACGTGGGGGACCACCCCCCAGCCATATTTTTTAAACAGGACAAATCTGAGGGGGCACGTGCCCCTGTGCCCCCTATGGGCATGACGCCTCTGACTCATATGTTTAATTCAGATAAACCTATCACATTTGACTCTTTGGAAATAATAAAAATGCATGGAAATATTGGCCTGTGGAGAGCTTATGATATCTGCTGCATTTATCATACCATCCTTATCCTATGACTAAAATAGATAAATACATTCATTGGTTTTGCATCTATAATATTGCAAGTGAGAAGTTTAAGTGTAATTGGGTTATGTGTCGGCAGCTAAACTACTCTTTGACAAGACTAGACTCCTATTATTTTTCATAAAATGTTTCATAAAATGTTGTCTAGTGGGCCTAATAAAAAGTTAAAGTTATGGACAAGGTATAATAAATGATATTTGACCACATTTTGTTGACAATTTACTGAACATGTTAGGGCTGAGTTTTGTTGTCTGGTGATTTGTTGAGACCATTTTGGTAACATCTTTCAAAACATGGCAAATTGGGCATGCCAATGTTCCTTTTGAAACTTGTAGGCTGTAATTTAATTTGTTCAAAATCGAAAAGAAAGACTATTTCCTCATTACTCTACGTTTTATTTTCTAAATGAGAAGAATATGTTTTTATTTCACATTGGAAAGCAATAGGCCTATGACCCAAACTCCTAAGAAGGCCTATAACACCACAAACATCATCAGTAGGTCATCAATAATTCCTCATTTATTTTCATGAACTAAAGAGAAATTATTGTTATCGCCAATGTTGAAGTGTTATGGGATTTTCATTGTATTTAGGCATAGGTAATTAGATGTAATATACATGGGAAATATAGTAACATAGTAAATATGCATCTTTAAAATAAAAACAAATAACACTTTCAAGGAAGAAAAAAAGGCCATAGGCCAAATACAAATTGTTCAAATTCAAATGCTGACACGAGAGAAAGATGACCCCTAAAACTCTTGAGGAATTGGGCCTAAAAGTCTTTAACATGGAAGGGACTTCATTAAAGTTAGGCTACACGTGAACATCTGTCATCTTAAACATGTAAAGTATGGAGAATTTAACAGTTTGTTGAACAACCCTGATGCTCCATGTGGACATATGGTCTGTAATTAGCTGGATATCGCCATAGTTTAATTATATATTTTTTCAGCCGTTCATATCAATAGAGGAGGCAAACAAAGTTTCTTTGTTCTCCAATGCAGGACATTATGTGGCTGAATTAATGGATCTTGGCTATGCCTACATGGATTTGCCATATGGCAACAAAAAGGAAAGAATGGAGATGGGAAGCTCTTTGTGTTGGAAATGAGAACAAGGCCGTCCGAGGTACGCGTGTCTGCGTGGAGCTGGCGAAGTCATTCTTGCCATCAAAAGTCTTCCAATTCCTCAAAATGTAGACATTATAACGGATAAACATGTTATATTAATTGGATAAGCCCACGAATAGGGGCATTTGTCAGCGTTATGAAGGGGGCATAGGCCTATGCATTTAGCAAAGAAGCTTTAGGGCATGCTGAGTGCGTGGTTTGCTTTCTTTCAATTAAGGGTAAACTTGCAAGTATGACCAACTGAATGGTTCCTTTCAATGGACAAGGACAATTACAAAGACTAGTAGTTTTTTTTTATTTGGGCAGGTGGCCTCCACGGCCGAGGTGGTGTGGCGCGGTGTTTCCACGGAGTAAACAGTGTGGGTGAGAGGTTCTTTAGACGAGTTGTTGAGTGCGGGTGAATGTGGGGGTGTCCATGTGGACAATGCGGGGTTCCAAAGGCAGCTGCTGCCGTTCTTTAGAAGGGCGAAAGGGCCTTTAAATCCCAGACTATATCCCGCAGCTGCCAATGGCTGCACGTTTAAATGCGCCATCCCATGCAATTCAACTAAGCTTATACTATTATTTTTTCCAAGGCCTACAAGCAATATTGGAACACAGCTAAAATTAGGCTACAGGTATCAAATAAATAGAACTTGAAAATGTATGGTGATTGTAGCCTATAATCTCTTGAAAATATAGATTTACAATGGCTTTCATATTTCTTCTTTGGCCTATCGTCATTTCATAAAAAATCAACTACTCTTTTTTGAATCCAGCAAAAACCTTAAACTGACCTTGAATGTTTTTGCATGGAGGGAAGTTTAGGTTGTGGGGCTGACATTGGTGAACCGACAAGACATGACATTATAAAATTAAAAGTTTAGAAAATTGGTTTGTCTTTAGATAAAATGGTATTGTTGTGTCTAGGCCTATGCTTGCTTAATTTAAATGACCATGATTCTCTTGCAAGATGAGTTTATAATCAGAAATTGCTAATTATTTTAATCACAGGGTAGGCTATTTGATGGCAAAACAGAGCGGGAGGTGCAATTTTTTTGTGTCTGGTGCCATGACTGGGGGGGGCAACAGATGTTGGCTGAGCTATGAGGTGACATAGGCTTTGGCGGCGGTGTTACTACTTTACAGGTTTGATAATTCACACTATAAAACTGACCCTTCCTGTAAACAAACATTCAGAGAAGATAAACAAACAAATGGTTAAATTTCAATTAAAATATTTTATTTGCATCTTTTGCAAAACAGAAAATTTGGGTAATGATATAGAAAACGGCTCAGAAACACGATGTACATTTCAAGTGCACTATAAAAAGCTACATGATTGCAAAACATCACAATAAAACTTTGTAAATAAAATAAAAAATGTGCCCTTTGGCTAAATCAAAATGGCATTTGCAAATGTAGGCCTAAAGAAACAAATAAATTATAAGTTAGAATAGTCTTAAAAAATAGCCTATATTTACACAACCCAGATATATAACAGAAATAAACATTTATAATGTCTTTATAAAGCTGTACACTTTTGGCCAGTGTAGACAATTTAAAGTAATTTAGGATTGCACAGTTGTTAAACATTTAACACTGTCAAGTGGCTGTATACAAAGCAACCATGAATGCTACATTTTGTCTGAGTCCTTAGGCGAATTCTCTCTCCCGACCTTTCAATCCTGAGAGTCCACGGACTGTAGGCTGCGTTCCATACAGGTCCACTCGGAGACGCACCAAGCCGATAGACAGTCGAGCAGGCGGGTTCTCCATCCCTTGTTTTCCGTCTTCCTCAAGTCGGACGGTAGGAGAAACGATTATCACAAAATAGTGCTAATGCCTGGAAAGAAAATAAAAATACATCAGTGTTTGTTGACTGAAATTAAAAATGGTGAGTCAGCTCTCAAAATAAAATCAGAGTTGTAGCCTAACCTCAGCATGCGTCATCATTTGCATGAGCCTTTCCCGCCACAGTGACACAGGCTCCCCTCCCCCAACCACACATTACTCTACTACCGCTCACTATCAGCTTCCTCGATCAGGGCAAGTGTGTAACAGTATTTTGATTTTGCGTTACCGTCAACAAAATAACCACATATATGCAATTACACGCAAGTAACTATTTTGTCCAGTATTAGTAAACACACTGACTATGTCTAAATGCCATGCTGCCCATTTATCTTGAACTAAAGGCTATACAGACCTTCAACGAATTCTCTTGCGTGGAGTTTGTTCTACGGGAATGGGAGACGAAGGATGCTGGCAAGTGCTTTCATTCAACTTCGTCTCGGTCGTCGTCCTTTTACGTTTCAAGTAGAAGTCTGGAAAGAAAAGTTAAATTTAAAACCAGGAACTCACGCCATGGCCCCAGGTAGCCAAATATTAGCCTACTGACCGGACAACATTAAATTGACTACATCACTAGATCAAATATACCTCGAGATTCACCATCAATGCTTAAAAAGCGATATTTACCTGTAATATGTGCCGTGGTCGTTGTATCAGTAGTAGCCGTTATTTTGCTTCGAACGCACGGGACTGGTTTGCGAGTAGACTTCCCTGAATTATTCTTCACTGCCCGGTTCTCCTGGTTGACTTCGGCGGGGCAGGGAGTGCTACTTTCAGAGCGGGTTAAACGGTCCTCGCAAAGAGTCGATACATCCTGAGAAGAGGAGTCCAGTGGGATCAAGTCCACGCATGGCTTCAGATTGACCGGTGTTACGACAATCCTGTTCCTCCCGACCTGTACAGAGTCCTGGTAGAAGACTGGAGTCGTATCCACCGGCGTTTCCTCCCACTCGTAGTCCCCAGACAGTGGCAAGTCGGCGTCGAAATTAAAGTTCCACCTCCGCTGGTCCCTCTCAGAAATCTCCCACATCTTGGATTTCATCTCCCGGTTCAGTTCGTCGTGATCCACCGGTCCAAAAAGGTTACGGCATACGCCTGTGCGTGCGTGGAGAGGAAAGGTCCTCCGTGCGGCCAACCTCTCCAGGGCGCTGCTTGATAGCTGTACGTTGGACATTGTCTTAAGAAAGTCCAACCGAAAAACCCACAAAAAATAAAATGCTTTATGGATAATTGCCTTGATTTAGAGTGTAGCAAAAATATTTCAGTTTCTGTCGAGTTGCGCCACACGGTTCTCTTTAAATGTACCCGAGTAGAGCGCCACACCGTATTTAAAGTCCTAAACAGTTGTAGGTTCATGTAGCCGGATCCTCCGACCAGCCCATTGGTTCGTTTACGTCCAACCCTTTAAAAAAATACCTCCATACCCCATTTCTATTGGCTGGTACGAAGATTTGGACGGGTTCCATCTAGAGCTTAGCTTTTGATTTGTGCCTGTGGTGTCAGTATTGGCAGTGAGTGAAATGCCTTTCTATAGCCGATGGGAAACTTGTTGCTGCCTAAAGATTGCTTACTATGTATTTTTCCTTTCCCCCAATCCCCAGCCCTTACTGCTTTTCCCTCACCAGTTGCACAGCCACGTCGCGCAGGAGAGATCGAGTAACTGTTTCACAAACCAAAGAGTAGAGGTTGGAAGTGCAGAAGTCTACCACGTATTATTGCTGTTTATGAAAAAATGGCTCCGCTTCTAATAGTCCTATAGCCTATTCTCAGACTACCATTTAAATTATTGTAAGATTTCAGATGTTTCATTGCTGCTCCCATGTAAACAACCAAATCCATAAACAACAAATACCCACCATTTAAAAATTGAATAGCCTACCTGTCTCATTTACAAGTGAAACCTCAATCTCATCCAATTATTTATTTATTTATTTATTTTCCTGCAATTCTACACTTTTTGCCATGGGGCAGATAATAACATGTGCTGTTTTATAGCTCATCTTATGCATTTGCATTTGTTGAGGCTGAGGGAAATGTACATTTTTGGCAATTCTACACCTTTTGCTAACAAATGCTATCTGTATAAAAAAAATATATATATTTGTTTTTGTTGGGTTGGGGGTCCCCTGGAGGTCGGGGGCCCTAGGGCACGTGCCCTGAGTCCCCATTCTGTAATCCGACCCTGAGGCTAGATGCAAAGCAGCCATATAAAAAATAGAACATCATTCTTGCATTTGATTGACAAGACATACTCTTTATTTTTATATTTACAATGTTTTTGTAGACATTATTATTATTATTACTACTATGATTAGCCTATTGTTGTTCTTATGCTATCATTTGTAAATTGCTTTTGAAACCATATTCTCAAAGGAGACACATTTTGTTTTTGTGTGGTAATATCTAAATTGTTGCATTGGTCTGTTGTTGCTCGTTGAATTCACAATACCGGCACTCCCAAGTAAGGCTACTGATATAATTATGCAGCAGAACCATACTCTTCTAGCAATAACATTAATAATCTACTAAGAAGTCGGAGACTAAATGGAAATGCCTAATGTTGCAGTGTGAAGGGCGACAGCAACCTCCTCTGGTTTACAAGCTAGTGGTTCATGTTGGATTGGGTTCGTTAAAGCCTATGGTGTCACTTTTATTTGCTATGTGGTAGCGCCCTCTCGTGGTTCTCTAATTGTCATTTGTATCACATAGGCTTCACAACAGCACCAATTCTAAATGTGCTGATTATTTTATTTAGTGAAAACTTAATTCCGTGACAGTATTGGTTAATTGCAAGTAGGCTAAACTGTTAAATAAAGTTTCAGATATTTCTGAAATATTTAAGCTACTGTTTGAGTGTCAGTGAATTAATGAATTAATGTGATGTGGTCATGGTTATAATGATGATGACTTGATTACTTTAATAAATTGACTAATGAAAGTGTTTGATGTTTTCTGACATGACAAATGAATCAAGCAATTGATCAACCAAGAAAATAGGTTGATCAGTGGTTTATATGTTCTGTTGTTGTTCTTTGTGACCTACTCTTTTAGGTAAGGAATACAGTGTTGTCTGACAATTTTCCCTGAAGTGGAAACCTTTCCCAAATCCGACATACAGATAGATATACAGACAGGCACACGGACACACATACCCTTGACACTCCCCGTGTGTGTGTCTCTGGCCCCTGTTGTCTGGAACTGCAGCAGTGGGTGGAGTAACTGGCTCCTTTTGTGGCCCCAGGGCCTGCTCTTCAGGACCCTTGGGGCAGAGAGGTGTGGCCCATGTTTTATCTTGTTTTTATTCATGGGATTTACCTGGAAGTTAATGCTGAGTTGTAGATTTTCAGGCTCATGTCCACGGATTGTTTGTCTGGTTATACACATGAAGCCTGTGTGAAGATGTGGGAATCATTAAACATGCTTGTTAGCAAATGTGCATGATACCACTTATATGTAAGCCTACTAGTATATGGTATGGGTGAAATAAGGGGATGAAACATTCAATTAATTATTTATTTTCAGAAACACAGATCAGAGCTTGAAGAACATTTTCCATTAAATACAGTGTTGACTGCCCCAAAAATCAAATCAGAAGGAATGTAACAAAACATGGAGTAAGAATACAAATTGCCTTATTTTGCAAATGTGACTGACTGCTCATCAGACATAATTTGCAAGTGGCTCCGTATTTTCAAGTGGCATTTCCACTTCTAAACAGCATTACGACTGGAGCTACAAGACCCATTTCCAGGGTGTGCTGCACTAAGATCTTACCTATGCGACTGGGCCTTTTGAAGTGTGATTAGGCTATGGTACTTACTAGGGGAATTCACCAACCATTTATACCACTGATGTCCCCATTGCCACTTGTAAAAACATTTGGTCTGTGTCCTCCACTCTTCCTCAGTTTACCTGGAGAAAAGGTGAGCTGACACGCCCAACCAGCCTCTACCAATTTGGTGTTGTTTTATTACACCATTGGATTTCTATAGAGATGTACTGTATATGGTGCCAACATTTACATCTACATTAGAATTACCTGCAGACAGGTGCATCTTTTTTGCTGTATTTGTTCATAAGAAAATATAAAAATGTGAATGCATACATATACTACATAACTTCTTACTAATCTATTACAGGATTCAACTAGTAAATCACTCACTCTGTTACATGGCCTACTGTATGTAATGTAAAATGTGACCAAATTGGCACTTTTGGTTTAATTTGCTTGTTTTAAAGGCCTAGTGCAGACAAAGTAATACCCTTTTAGTGTAAGAGATGTTTGAAAAGACCACCTGTTTTGGTGGGATGGAATTTTGGCCTGCCTGGTGAGACTGGTTCCAGGAAGAAGAGAAAAGGAGCAAAAACAAATCTTTAGAAATATGCATGAGTTAATCTGCCAAAATGAAGACAGAATGCTATGCAGACATGTAATTATTATGATGTAGAAGAAGAACTTACATGCAGTTGTTATCAGCAGCAGCCGAAAGAAAGATCCTCTGCCTCTGATAGTTCTGCGTTACTGCCAGACTGAGCAAAACATATAGTGACTTCAGAAAGTATTCACACCACTTTACTTTTTCAGGATTTTGTTGTGTTACAGGCAGCCTGAATTTAAAATTGATTAAATTGTTGTTATTTGTCACTGGCCTACACACAATACCCCATAATGTCAAAGTGGAAATGTCTTGAGCCAATAAGTACTCAACCCGTTTGATATGGCAAGCCTAAATAAGCTAAGTATTCAACCTGTTTGTTATGGCAAGACTAAATAAATTCAGGATTAATGTAACATAATAGTCACAAAATAAGTTGCATAGACTCATTTCACACAATGTGTGAAATGATAGTGCTTAACATAATTTTTGAATGAACTTATTTCTGTACCCTACACATACAATTATCTGTAAGATCCCTCAGTCGAGCAATGAATTTCAAACACAGATTAAACCACAAAGACCAGGGAGGTTTTCCAATGCCTGGCAAAGAAGGGCACCTATTGGTAGGTGGGTAAAAATAAAATAAAAAGCAAACAATGAATATCCATTTGAGCAGGGCCCACCCTGACCAATTTGGTGTCCTAGGCAAGAGTTTAGCTGGTGCCCCTTGCATCGCAGCCAATTCCACCACCGATCATTGTGTTCATACACTCACACAGAAACTGCATAGCTTTATGTCTTTGAGATTTTCTTTATTTTAGAAACAAAAAACCCCCACAAAATAAAAACAGTATTAAAGAAACAAGTGACATAAAATGAATTATAAATAAGAGTATTGCACGAAAAAACTATATTACAGAGACCTTTTTTACAGCCTTACACACCTTGCCTTTCTTGCAGCAAACAGGTGACATAAAATTATAAATAAGAGTATTGCACAAAAAACTAACTATATTACAGAAACCTCAGTGCAATATGCATAATGTAGCATTGTTCTACAGCCTTACTCGCTTTGCCTTTCTTGCAGCAAAGTCATCTATGATATCATCATAACACAGCTGTTGTGAGACCACATGATTTATACTAATGATGGAAAGTCCACTGAGACGTTCTTGCACCAGAGTAGATCTCAGGTAGGTTTTAATCAGTTTGAGCTTAGACAAGCTCCTTTCAGCAGCAGCCACTGTAACAGGAAGAGTGGCAGTGATTCTCAGAGCTATCCACATATTGGGGCACATTTCTGTCAGCTTCTTCTCATGCAGGAAGGTCAAGAGTTCCATGTTTGTCATGTTTTTTGATGGCAAATGTGGAAAGTTTTGCATTTCCACAGCAAGTACCCTGCCTCCCTCTTCAAGGAGAGGGACAAGGACAAATTGAAATGCGTCCAAAAGGAGCTGAAGTTGCGGATTGCTGAGGGGACGAGAGGGTATAAGGAGAAGATGGAGGACAAGCTGAGGCAGAGCCAGATGAGAGCGGTGTGGAAGGGTATGAGAAATATCACTGGCTTCAAAAAGTAAAACGGTGGGCAGACGGAGGGGACCCAGGACAGAGCCAATGAGCTGAACCAATTTTTTAACAGGTTTGATACTGGCCCTGTCCACCTCCCTTCCAGCTCCCCAGGCCACACACCCTCACGGCTGTCCCACCCCCACTTTGCTCACAACACCTCTGCTGAGACAATCAGTGACCCCTCCTCCACCCCTGCTCCCCCTGGACTGATCCTCAACACCCCCCTTCCCCCCCACCTCCCCAGGTCTATTCTTTCTGTTTCTGGTGGTGGTTTGTGTTGGATCCCTAATTAGAGGCAGCTGCAGTGCATTGTCTCTAATTACGGATCCTACATAGGTTTGTATGTTCCACACCGGGGTGTGGGTTATTATATTTCTCAAGTCACTGAGAAATTAAGTGTGCTACGTTTTTTCCCGTTTGTTATATCGTGTTTTGTTTTGTATAGTTTGTTCATTTGAACTTGAATACATAGTAAAAAAAAAATGTTGAACTATAATCCATGCGCTGTGTCTTGGTCGCTCCATGCACCCAACAGTGACAGACCTTGGGCTGTGTATGCTCCCTGTCGTGACAAACGGGCAGTGAGCAACACAGGGGCCCCCCAGGGAACGGTCCTGTCCCCCTTCCTGTTCACCCTCTACACCTCGGACTTCAGATATAACTCTGAAACATGCCACCTACAGAAGTTCTCGGATGACTCCGCAATTGTAGGGTGCATCAGGGGTGGGCAGGAGGAGGAGTACAGGAGCACAATCAGTGACTTTGTGTTGTGGTGTGAGCAGAACCACCTTCAGCTCAACATCAGCAAAACAAAGGAGATGGTGGTGGACTTCAGGAGAACCAAGGCACAACTGACTGCAGTCCCTATACAGGGGATGGATGTGGAAATGGTTGGGTCATACAAGTTCCTGGGAGTCCAAATGGACAACATACTGGAATGGGCTGGTAACACCGGGGCCCTGCACAAAAAGGGCCAGAGCCGACTCTACTTTCTGAGAAGGCTCAGGTCCTTCAACGTGTGCAGTAAACTACTGCATACCTTCTACCAGTCTGTGGTGGCCAGTGCCATCTTTTTTGCAGTGGTGTGCTGGGGATTCAACATTAAAGCCGGTGATGCTTCTCGGGTAAATAAGCTGATCAGGAAGGCTAGCTCTGTCCTGGGGATGAGCCTTGACACTCTAGAGGAGGTGGCGGAGAGACGGATCCTTGCCAAACTGCTGGCCATCATGGACAATGTCACCAACCCTCTGCACGCCATGGTTATGACGCAGAGGAGCACCTTCAGTCACAGACTGATCCCACCACGGTGTGCCAGAGAGTGCTACAGGAGGTCCTTCCTGCTGGTGGCTATTGGACTATATAATGCCTCACCGGGGTGCCGTGCCATCGGCAACATAGATCTGGAACTGTTGGGGTGCTAGGACCTAGTTTAACAATTATGCATCCATCCGTGAGTAACTCTGGTCCGTCATCACTCTTTCACTCAGGACCTATTTATTCATGCAGGTCTGTATATACATACTCATGTACAGTTGTTATATCATATCACGTGCCTTATTGCAAGTAATTCTTGGACCTAACTTACATAGTCATTCAATCAGGAATGCATATTAGTATCCTGTCATTTGCACCTTTTCTCATTGCTTTTAGTATATTGTATGTGCAATACGTGCAGTTGTCTGTAATTAAACCCTGCGCACTAAGGACTGTATTTTAAGGGAATTACTATTATTACCCCAAATTATATTATACACACATTTAGCTATTTAAGTATCTCTTCCTGTCATTTACCTGTACAGTTTATGTAACCATGCAAGTATTCACTTATCTGTAAATATAACTGTATATTTACCTGTACAGCTAATTTAACCATGCAAAATATTCACTTACTTGTTCATTTAGCCAGTCTGTCTATTAAGTAAACTGTTATTAGCCTCGCTCATATCATATGCATTTTTAGCTACTGAAGTATTTCTCTGCCATCAACCTGTATAGTATAGTTAACTATCCAACATCCACCAATGTATAGTGTACATATTCAGCCAACCACCCATACTATGCAATGTCTTTTTATAGCTTTTTTTGCACTCCAGATATCTTGTATTTCTATACTTTTTCATACTGCCGCTCTATGTATCATGTACAGTGTATCTGTCTTTTGTGTACTTTCGTTTTGCACCTGCCCTGTGTTTTGTTGTTGTAGCTGCTTGACAAATAAATGTCCCCATCTATCTATCTATCTATATCTGGCTGTCCGTCATGGCATAGAGCATTGCTCAGGGGTTGACAGTACTCAAGAAACTCTTCTTTTGACATGTTGAGGAGCACTCCAAATTTGTCATTCACCTCTCCCAGGCTCTGAAATCTCTTATCAAGTGAAGAGAGGGTGGTATCCACTACCACATCAAAAAATTTGTTTTCCATTTTTCGAAGTGCATCACCAATCACCATCTGGAGTCTCATTACCAAAGTGCCTTTTTGTGGTTCTCAACGGCTTTTGTTTGAATACAGCCTCCATGTTCATCTCCTCACACATTTCCTTTGCAGTTGTCTGTGCATCAGAAAATCCAGTGTTTCTGTAGCAGGTAAGGGAATCTCTGGTTTTCATCAGCAAGTCGACAGCCACATCTAGCTGCATAGAGGGTGACTGCATCAGTTTACTCACATGCTGGATCTTGTTGAGGATGTCATACCATAGGGTCTGCAGTAGTTTCCCTCACCTCCAGAAGCCTCTCTGACTTGCCCAGCCTGGTACCTTACTGCCTGAATGCTGTTTATCCTGCTTTCCCACCTGGTCTCTGAACATGATTTCCCATCAGGAGGATATCCCATCTATGGTGGAGGCTGAGAAGAGTTTGAATAATTTTGCTAAATATCCAAAGTAGCCAATGGCATCTGGTGAGCTCTTAGCAGCATCAGCTACCACCAGATTTAAAGTGTGGGCACCTGTCAGGCTCTGGCCATAGAGAAGCCTATTTGCTTCTCTATGTAGCTATGGTCAGAGTCTGACAGTGTCTTTCTTTTCGGTTTCTGTGTGGGTTTTGGGTTGGATCCCTAATTAGAGGCAGCTGCACCGCATTGTCTCTAATTAGGGATCCTATATATGTTGAGTCTGTCCTTCACTCTGGTGTGGGTCGTTGTCGATGTATATGTCGCAGTCACGGTGAATGTAAGTGTGCCTTTTTTACCTCCGTTCATTTCGTGTGTTTTGGTGAACGTGACGTTAGTTTCTAGTGTTTGTTGGTGTCCTGTAGTTCGCCATTGGTGTTGATTATACATAGTATAAATAAATAAATATCAATGTCGAACTACTATCCCTGCGCTGCGTCTTGGTCTGTCTCTGCACCCGCACGTGACAGCACCACATGGGGCAAAAAAGGCTATTGAGTTCTGTTGAAGCAGCCTAGCCTGAACACCTTTATTCTCTCCCTTCATGTTGGCGCCGTTGTCATAGGACTGTTCTCTGCAGTCCTCAAAGGGGATGTTCAGCTCCTCCAGCCTTTTGAGGATGAGAGATGACAAACTTTCCCCTGTTGACTCCTCTGCCACAAGAAAGCCCATGAAATGTTCTTTAATTTGCGGTATGTCTTCCAGTAACACAATCCTGACAATGACAGAGAGCTGTTCCTTATGACTCAGATCAGGGGTGCAATCTAAAATAATGGAGAAATACTTTGATGTTTTGATCTCTTCCACTATTTTTCCAGTATTTTTGCGCTGATGGAGTCTATCAGTTAATTTTGGATTATTTTGCCCAGGTAATGTGTGTGACTGCCAGCTCCACTTTCCACCCTACCAACATGCTGCTTAAATTATTGGATCAAATTTGGCCATAAGCTCCACCTCTTTGAGAAAATTGCCATTGTCTGGTTTGTTTAATGTGTCTGTGGATCCCCTTAAAGCCATGTTTCTTTCAGCTAAGGACTGAATTATTGTAACCATTCTGGTAAGAACTTCACGCCACCTGTTTCTCTCAGCCTCAGCGAATGCAGTCTCTTGCTCATCTATAGTTAGCCCTTTTGCAAGACGGACCTCCAATATCTTCCATGTTGCCATGTGTGTATTGCGCTCCTGGCTATCCTCATGGGCCTAGCTAAGATGTCAATAAAATGTAGGCCTAGGCCTGGTTTCTTGAGGCAGACAGTGGATGGTTCGTGCAGCACACTTGAAAGAAAAAGTGTGTTTCTCAAAATTATGTTATAGGTTAGGTTATTACCCAAACACCTGAATAGTCTTTCCAATATTCCGTAATGAATTTAAGGTAAAAGTAACTGACATTAACTCTAGCTAGCTATTTACAATAGCGAACGTTACTAACGTTACTAGTATCATCCAAAGTAAACTAGCTAGTAGTAGGCTGGACACATTACATTTTTTACAATGCTTTTTTCAGATAAAAACTAGTTCATTGCATCCGCCGTGGATATTTCCCAGCTGCTTGACGTAGTTTTGAAGTAATCACGAAAAAATTGTTCTTATTTTAGGGCATATTTCACCCTGCCAGCTCCTATTAGTTTTATTGAGCACCGTGGCACCAACTCGCCTTACAAACATTCTATTCCCAGTTTATTGTTCTACGTCACAATGCCTGCTTCACTATTGTTGGCACTGAGACCTGTCCACGTTGTTTGTAGTTAAAATGTAAACAACAAATTACTCATGGAACTCTGAGATCGTCCCATTGTTTCCTATTGGGAAATATAGCTATGTCTGTCTATTTCGCCAAATATCTCACAATGTGTATATTTAAATTTTTTTCAAGTCAGGAACCATTTTAATCAGGAGAATCTCCTCTTTGTAAGTCTGGGCAGCGAGCTCGGTTGTCATCGATCACTAGACCAGAAATGGTCAGAAGTTTTCATTTCTTCCCTACTTTCTCATTACGCAGACATAAGCACAGTTTACACCATTGAGGTGCGGATGTTTACTTTCTACACAAGTAGTTTTTTTCCAGTTTCATCCGATGAACAGATTGTAGTGGTCAAATACAAATGGATTCATTTTTTTGTGCCATTTAGGCGAAATGGAATTCTAAGCATCACTCCAGTCAACAGCCTCTGTGAACGTTCGATTCTATTCATTTGCTATGGGTTCGCGCTAGTGTTCCAGCTTAGCCAACGTTCTTTTGCTGTTTTTCAGCCTTGGGTGAATTTTGACTCGTTCTATTGTCCAGCCTACTAGTAGTAACACTGCTCCAACGGTAACTACTATGCAATTAGATCAACTATTCATTCATCACATCACATTACCTCTGACCTTATCCTGTTTTTCCTCCTCCTCTCTTCTTCTTTTTCTTCCCTGGGCACCAGAGGGCTTTGGTCTTTTTGACATCATTTGAAGTAGGCTACTGATGCTAATTTATCATGTTTCACGTTCAGTGTCACTCACCACTTCAGATATCTGAACTCGCCCATCCCCCACAATCAGGTAAGTCTAACTATGAGAGAGGGGGGGGATTGATGCACCAGGCCTGGGTGCCCAACACAGAACATATGGCCTAATAAGCTATGTAGTTATGTTGTGTGGGCTTTTGCTGTTTTGTAATATTTAGAATAATAGTATTAAAATAGTATTAGTAAAAATGTGGCCTATTCCGCCTATGCCAAGGGCAGGCCCTGCATTTGAGCATGGTGAAGTTATTAATTACACTTTGGATGGTGTATCAATACACCCAGTCACTACAAAGATAGAGGGGTCCTTCCTAACTCACTTGCCGGAGAGGAAGAAAACCGCTCAGGGATTTCGCCATGAGGCCAATGGTGACTTTAAAATAGTTATAGAGTTTATTGCTGTGATAGGAGAAAACTGAGGATGGATCAACAGGCTGTATCACAACCGGCCCAGCGTCGTTTGAGTTTGGCCGGTGTAGGCCGTCATTTTAAATAAGAATTTGTTCTTAACTGACTTGCCTAATTAAATAAAGGTTAAATTAAAAAATAAAATAAAATTATAGTTACTCCACAATACTAACCTAATTGACAGAGTGAAAAGAAGGAAACCTGTACATCATAAAAATATTCCAAAACATGTCTCCTGTTTGCAACAAGGCACTAAAGTAATACTGCAATAAATGTGGCAAACAATTACGTTTTTGTCCTGAATACAAAGTGTTATGTTTGGGGCAAATCAAATACAATACATTACTGAGTACCACTCTCTATATTTTCAAGCATAGTGGTGGCTGCATCATGTTATGGTTATGCTTGTGAAAAGAAACGGAATGGATCTAAGCGCAGACAATATCCTAGACAAATACCTGGTTCACTCTGCTTTCCATCAGACACTGGGAGATGAATTCACCTTTCAGCAGTACTATAACATAAAACCAAATATAAGGCCAAATATACACTGGAGTTGCTTACCAAGAAGACAGTGAATGTTCATGAGTTTTTACTCATGAAGACCTGAAAATGGTTGTCTAGAAAATAATAATGGGCAAATATTGCACAATCCAGGTGTGGAAAGCTCTTAGAGATTTACCCAGAAAGACTCACAGCTGTAATCGCTGCCAAAGGTGATTCTAACATGTATTGACTCAGGGGGTTAAATACTTATCTAATCAAGATACTGTATATTAGTGTTTTATTTTTCATAAATGTTTTACAAATGTTAGAAGTTTTCCACTTTGATATTACACAGTATTTTATGTAGATCGTTGGCAAATAATGACAATTCAGTAATTTTTTCATCCCACTTTGTAACACAACAAAATGTGGAAAAAGTCAAGGGGTGTGAATGCTTTCTGAAGGCACTGTAGATAGTGTGTTAAAAGTAATGTAATCATTAACTAGGCTATTCAAACACCAAGACTTATTATACATAATTTATTATAAATAACTGATACATACCTCCTCTCAGTCAGCAACAGTCTTCTAATGGCTTCATGAAACATGGTCCCCTCAATTGACTCCACACTGAAATACTGAAATAAAAGTAACAATTAACTCATTGCCAATGTCAGGCTGGGTCTGTAGCTCTATTTGGCATATCCCATAATACAAAATTCAAAAGGCACTTGCACATCTTTTTTGCAGGTGCATGGTAACAGTTGAAAGCTCTGACTGTGACAAACGAGACTCCCGCGGTTCCTCCTACTCACCACCAGAGGGAACCCTCGCCTGAAAACTAACCCATTTAACTACAGTAACGGAGGAGCTCGTCAGGACGCTCCAGAGCTTGCAAACGTCACTTACGAACCCAGCACCTTCTCAACGGAACGTGAGTATGGACGCTTCTCCACCACCTTCATTCACAATTAACCCACGTCTGGCTCTTCCTGATAAGTTTGACGGTAGAGTGGGTGACGGCGGTTTGGAGAGAGGATGGCACTGCTTTCCCATCGTTTGGCACCTTTCTTCAACGGTTCCGGGAGATATTTGAACACCCAGAGGGAGGTATGAGAGCTGATGATCAATTAGTTGCGTTGAGCCAGGGCAGGAGTACCGCAGCAGAATATGCTTTGACATTTCGTACCCTAGCAGCACAAACCGATTGGGTGGAGAGCACGCTTAAACTGCTCTTTCGCAAGGGACTCAACTTGGAGTTGCAATCCGAACTGGCCTGCCGAGATGAAGGGAGGTCACTGAATCAATTCATCGAGCTAACCATTCAGATTAACAATCTGATTCGTTCACGTCGTCCACCCAGAACGGTACCAACCAGCACACCATATCCAGTCACTCTTTCTCAAACTGAACCCATGCAGCTCGGATATACTCATCTGACTCCGGAAGAACGAGAACGCCGCATACGTCAACACCTCTGCCTCTATTGCGGGCAACCGGGCCACCTGCGGGCTTCTTGCCCCACAAGACCACCTCTTCGTAATCCCCCTGCGGTGAGTCCTTGTGTTCAAGCACATCACTCCAGTTCTTGTATCAAAGTACCGATAGTATTATCTCTAGAGGGCAGTCATGTATCCACATTGGCTCTATTAGACTCAGGAGCCGCCGGGAACTTTACGTCTCATGAGTTTGCACAACAACAGCAACTCCCGTTAATCTCCTGTAACTCTCAATTGGCAGTGGAGGCGCTAGATGGACGACCTCTCGGTGAGGTGAAGGGTTCTGCACACCACCGTGGACCTTCACCTACAGACCGGGACCCTTCACACTGAGATAATTTGTTTCTACATCATCACATCACCTCATAACCCAGTTATCCTTGGACTCCCCTGGCTACGTCAACATAATCCCCTCATTTCATGGAGGGAAGGTCGGATCATCAAATGGGACCCGTCATGTCACTCCAACTGTTTAACTGGCAACCCTTCACTATCCATTCAGACCGTTACGCTAAAGGACGAACCTGCTCTTTTTCCCTCTCTTCCCATTGAATACTCCGATCTCGTCGAGGCTTTTAGCAAGACCAAGGCGAGGGAACTTCCTCCTCACCGCTCAAGCGACTGTTCAATCGAACTATTACCAGGTACAACACCACCTAAGGGTCTAATTTTTCCACTATCACAACCCGAATCAGAAACCATGAAGAACTACATCGATGAGGAACTCTCGAAGGGGTTCATCAGAGCATCTACGTCACCTGCAGCCTCTGGCTTCTTCTTTGTTAAAAAGAAAGACGGTGGTCTACGTCCTTGTATCGACTACCGGGGTCTCAACGACATCACCGTCAAGTTTCGATACCCCTTGCCCCTGGTACCAGCTGCCCTAGAACAACTCCGCAAGGCCAAGTACTTTTCCAAACTAGACCTCCGCAGCGCCTACAATCTCATTCGCATCCGGGACGGTGATGAATGGAAGACAGCCTTTTCTACCAGCACTGGGCATTATGAATATTTGGTTATGCCGTTCGGGCTGTCCAACAGTCCCTCCGTATTTCAATCATTCATCAATGATGTCTTTCGGGACATGCTTGATCGTTGGGTAATTGTTTACATCGATGATATTCTCATCTACTCCAACACCTATGAGGAACACGTGCAACACGTAAGAACAGTATTAAAACTACTCATTGACCACCAGTTATACACCAAAGCAGAAATTTCACCAGACTACCACATAATTTTTGGGCTACATAATAAATCAGGAGGGAGTCGCAATGGACGAAAAGAAGGTCAAAGCCGTTCTAGACTGGCCACTACCAACAACCTTAAAGGAATTACAACGCTTTTGCAGAACTCAAGTCACGTTTCACATCTGCCCCATCCTCCATCACCCTGATCCAGAACTCCCATTTACAGTTGAGGTGGACGCTTCAAATACGGGCATTGGAGCCATCCTCTCACAGGGGCACGGATCCCCACCCAAGCTCTATCCTTGCGCCTATTATTCCCGCAAACTTAATCCAGCCGAACAGAACTATGACGTCGGAAACCGGGAATTGTTGGCCATGAAAGCAGCTATGGAAGAGTGGCGTCATTGGCTGGAGGGGTCTAAACATCCGTACGGACCGGAAGAGCGATCCTGGGTCAATGCGGAGGACATACTCGACCCCACACTTGTGACCGAGTTCCATAGGACGCACCCGGAAAAACCGGCCCCCCGACCTCGAGGAAGACCCCGGCGTCGTTCGCCTCTTCGCGTCAGGAGCCGCTCGCAGGGGGGGGCTCTGTCACAAACGAGACTCCCGCGGTTCCTCCTACTCACCACCAGAGGGAATCCTCGCCTGAATACTAACCATTTGAACTACAATTCCCATATACCTAGCACTGATTACCCCTACACCTGACTTTCATCAGTGGACTATTTTAGGTGCTCTCAGACTCTCCCTCAGTGCGAAGTTTTGTATTTACCCTGGTGATCATTTCTGAGCGTTCCTTTCCGTGTTGGTTCTTATCGTGGATTACCTTTGGACTGTCTATCCTCATCTTGATTCTTTGCTGAATGCCCTGGACTATATTCTATACTGGACTGATTCATGTAAGTTTGCTGCCTGCCCTGACCTTATGCCTGTTTCTGGATTACGAGTTGCCTTATGTCTACTGTGGTGTTTGCTGGTGATTGACCCTGATTATACAACTAAGATTATATTAAAACTGCAAATGGATCCTCACTCTCCTGAAGCGTTATTACACTGACGAAGGCCTTGAGGCCGATACGTAAAGCTTATTAAAAAGCAGTGATACCATCAAGAGCAGTGTGCGGATTTCTTCTTTCTTCTAGCTGCATATCCCATAATAAAATATTATGTTTATTTGAAAGAGTTAGCCGGCTAGCTTGTAAAGTGGTGAATGCTAGCTTACAAAGGTGCTCAAATTCTTATTTATCTAGCCTGTAGTTTATCATATGACTTTGGGTTCAAATATTTGAATTAAATAATCAACTTTGCTTACCTTAATACATTGAAGGATAACGTGCTTATTGGTATGTTACTTGCAAGTTTGTTCAACCACCATCCTCTTGCATTGTCATGCTGGAATGACAATTGTTTTTTTGAATCGGAATGGCCGTTAACTTTTTATTGACCAAAAGGTTCTATATAGAACCTGACATCTGCTTCTAGCTAGAATTTAGTTTACAACAGCATAGGTTTGAATGAACCTTGATGTTTGTCACTCAGACCTCAGCAAAATATGAATTAGATTTTCCCCCTGCCTGTCAGGTTCTGACTGGGGCCAGGTCTCTGGCTCCCTCTAGGGGGAGCTGTAGGGCCGCAGTTGGGACCTGACAATGGACTGGGGTGTTTTTAGTTTTTGTTAATTTCAATCCCCAATTAGAGGCAGCTGTCTCGAGTTGTCTCTAATTGGGGATTCTATTTATGTTCCACTGTTTTCCACCTGTGTGTGGATTCTCGTGTGTTGCTCCTTGGGTTTTGGTCATGCCAGATCACGGTTGCTACCTCTCCTTTGTTTTTGTTTTTTGGATTTTATCATTGAAAATAAAGGAATATCTGTTCACTCCAGCTCTGCGCCTCGTTCCGTACACATGCACCGTGACACTGCCATAGAGAGCTAATGGTGTCGGATGTCAGCTAGCCATTTGGCTGACCCAGCGAAATCATGCAGCAGCATCATTAAAATGGACATAAATATATATAAAACATTTTATATATGTAAAGTGTTCTTTAATATCGTCCAAAGAACCAAAAAATAGAACCTTAAAGAACACTATTTTCTAAGTGTGCTCTTTGTGGTTAAATTTGTGCTTGAGATTCACTACTCGATTGAGGGACCTTACAGATAATTGTGTGTGGGGTACGGAGATTGCAAAGTAATTGCAAAATCATGTTAACCCGTGTTATTGCAAACTGAGTCCAGTTATGTGATTCGTTAAGCACATTTTTACTCCTTAACTTATTTAGGTTTGCCCTAACAAATGTGTTAAATACTTATACAAACGAGACATTTGAGTTATTTATTTTGTGAACAGAATTTTCTTTTCACTTTATGGAGTATTTTGTGTAGATCAGTGACAAAATCCCCCACAATTATATACATTTCAATCCCACTTTGTAACGCAAGAAAATGTGAAAAAATCCAAAGGAGGGTGAATACTTATGATAGGCACTGTAGATAGTGTGATAGATAGATAAATAAAGGACATGCATCGCCACTGCTTAAGTCCAGTCTTACGCACTGCAACCCTATGAATTTTTTTATTTTATTTGTATATATTTATTTAACCAGGTAAGCCAGTAGAGAACTAGTTCTCATTTACAACTGCGACCTGGCCAAGATAAAGCAAAGCATTGCGACAATAAAAAACAAGAAAACAACAACACAGAGTTACACATACAGACAATGACACTATAGAAAATATATCTACAACGTGTGCAAATGTAGTTAGATTAGGGAGGTAGGACAATAAATAGGCCATAGTGGCTAAATAGTTTAGTTTATAGTTTACAATTTAGCATTAACACTGTAGTGATAAATGTGCAGATGATGATGTGCAAATATGCCTTTGGTGCGGGAAGAGATACAATTGTTGGAGTATATCGCCCACCTTCTGCTAGTAAGAATATGCTTAGTCACTTAACAGAATTATTAGCCACTTTTATATCAACTGAAGTCATTTTCCTAGGAGATTTTAACTTTGATTGGAAAGCACAGGACAGTTTTAAAGACTTTTGTACTGAGGTAAATCTCACGCAATTAATCACCATGTACTCACAAATGCACCTGAGAAATATAGAGCTAGGGGAGTATTTCCATTAGGTGTCAGTGATCACTGCCCAATTGCATGTGTTAGAGATGTCAGAATTCATAGGGCCAAACCTTCTGTTATCAAGAAAATAAATTACAGAAACTTTAGTGAACAAGCTTTCTTACAGGATCTTTCCCATAGTAATCTTGAATCTATTTGTAATATAGAGCCGAGATGACCATCTCTAAGCTGTCTTGTCTTGCAAAAATGTTAGAGTCATTGGTAAATGTACAGCTGCGCTCTATACAAAATTACAACGTTATTTAAACGTGAACATAAAGACAATGAACCACGCCTAAGGAGTGGAACAAACACATATAAGTAGGATCCCTAATTAGAGACAATGCATAGCAGCTGCCTCTAATTAGGGATCCCACACACAACACCACACAGACATAGAACACCTAGAACTGCCAGACTCTGACCATAGAATTATAGAGAAGCAATAGGCTTCTATGGCCAGAGCCTGACAGTTGAACTGCGTTGCTTTGTTTGTTGACCTGTCGAAGGCTTTCGATACAGTTGATCATTCTCTTCTGCTGAACAGACTGACCTCCTTGGGGTTGTCCTCAGAGACATGTTTGTGGTTTCAGAATTATCTCAATGATTTTGTCACTGTTCACAAAGGAGTCCCACAAGGACTTACAATTGCTTCAAGATGCACTTGTAGATCTTAGGCTGGTGCTTAATTCAAGTAAAACTAAGTATATGGTATTTTCACGATCCAAAAGTATACAACTGGAAAATCTAAACATTGCTACCCGTGATGGCTGTCTTTTGGAACGTGTTCTCACCTATAAATACCTTGGAATTTGGTTAGACGATAATATTTCTTTTAAAACTCATATAAATGAGCTGCTAAAGAAGCTGAAATTGAGAATTAGATTATTTTATAGAAATAAATATTTTCTGTCATCACAGCACAGAAAGGAAATTGTACAGGCCACTTTTATGTCAGTGCTTGATTATGGTGATGTTTTATATATGCATGGATCAGCATCAGTACTGAAGAAATTGGATGCAGTGTATTACGCAGCTGTCTTACAGAAACTTCCTAACTATCTTAACTCAAAAATCCAGTGGTCAAACAGTATTTATCAGACTCGGTCACAGGACATGCTAATACTAGACTTGCTTGGGCCAAGAAACACTAGTAATGGACGTTAGACCGGTGGAAATCTGTCCTTTGGTCTGATTAGTCCGAATTTGAGATTTTTGGTTCCAACTGCCGTGTCTTTGTGAGACGCAGAGTAGGTGAACGGATGATCTCTGCATGTGTAGTTCCCACTGTGAAGCATGGAGGAGGAGGTGTGATGGTGTGGGGGTGCTTGCTGGTGACACTGTCAGTGATTTATTTAGAATTCAAGGCACGTTTAACCAGCATGGCTACCACAGCATGCTGCATCCCATCTGGTTTGTGTTTAGTGGGACTATCATTTATTTTTCAACAGGACAATGACCCAACACACCTTCAGGGTATTTAAGGGATATTTGACCAAGATGGAGAGTGATGGGGTGCTGCATCAGATGACCTGGCCTCCACAATCACCTGACCTAAAACCCAATTGAGATGGTTTGGGATGAGTTGGACTGCAGAGTGAAGGAAAAGCAGACAACAAGTGCTCAGCATATGTGGGATCTCCTTTAAGACTGTTGGAAAAGCATTCCAGATGAAGCTGGTTGAGAGAAAGCTAAGAGTGTGCAAAGCTGTCATCAAGGCAAAGGGTGGCTACTTTGAAGAATCTAAAATATAGATTATACTTTGATTTGTTAAACACTTTTTTGGTTACTACATGATCCATATGTGTTATTTCATAGTTTTGATGTAGAAAATAGTAAAAATAAAGAAAAACCCTTGAATGAGTAGGTGTGTCCAAACTTTTGACTGGTACTGTATGTTTGTTTTTTCTGCTTGTACTTAGGATTTATATCGATGTGTGTATTTTTTGTATTTTATATAATTCAGGGCTCATCTGTAAAAGAGACCTTGGTCTCAGTTTGACCCCCTGATAAAAATACATGTACACAAGTTGAAATCAACTAACGTTAGGCTAGCCAACTTCAAGTCTGGGTGTGCTTGTGGCAGAGGCATGAGCACTGCCTGTTTGTTTACGCCAGTTGCTAGGCAACCTAATGCAACAGTGAGTAGGGGCTCTGAGGAAGTACAGCTACAACCAGAAGTTACTTTTTCGTAGCAAGTTAGGAGAACTTACACAGCAGGTTAGGATAATTAATGTGGCAGGTTAGGATACTTAGGAAAAGGGTTAAGCGTAAATCATAGTTCATAGACACTGAGACAGAATAGTCCGCCATCCCATTGTGAACAGTAGCAGTGCGTGGGTAAAATCACTGGGGAAGCCAAGTCAGGAAAAAAAGCCATATTACAACCTAATTGCGTTGTTTGCTCTATAACCTTTTAGTTCATATGCCCTGCCACCGTGATATATAGGCCTAAGGCTGAGACAATAAGAAGATACAGTGGCAGAATAAATTCAACTACACCTTTGTCTCAACAAAACCGGAGAGCAACATCTGTCCGGTGAAGTCCACAAAGCATTTTGCCTGTAACAAACAGCTACATGACCTACAGCATGGTCAAGCAAGTTAATGTTCCTGACATTTTCGGACTACTAAACAACCATTGATTTAGAACCATGGAGAGTTATCGCAAGTCGAAAAGAAAACAGAAGCTGCCTTCACTATTCTAGCACTACTTCAACGTCAACATTTCAACATAATCAAATCACCTATTGCTTAGTTTAATACAGTGACAACTAAAAGATACCAAAAACAATTTAGTCCAATCAAAGTAAGCTAAATATGATGTGGCTGTCCATGGTTGTGATTTGTGTGTGTGTGTGTGTATGTGCAAGTAGAAAACATGTTGACTCACTACTTGTAGAGAAACGCCAATGACATCCTCCTCTCTTTCATGTTGCCGAAACTGTCTATGACTGTCATACAGTACACGCTTTTAGTTTTTGTTGTCCTAGGCAACCTGGCTAAAATACTTGCTCGCTAGCCTAACTTCTTTTCATTGGCAACGATGTGCCAGGCCAGCTAGTTAACATTAGCCTACTACATCTAGCTACATATTGAACTTCCATCCTCTCAGGCCAGGGGCACAATTTATGAATTTATGGTTGGATTAGAATCGTTGTTATAATCATTGGCCAGAACTGAGAATTATGTAAAACCAAACACGCACCTCCCCACAATTGCCAACCAACACGTCTCCAGTACGTGGCCTCTATTCATTTGAATTGTTGACAGTTGGAGAAATTGCTTGAGATGCACTGAAAATTCTAAAAGTATGAATGTCAACGGTCCAATATTATAGAACACTGCTGTGCATACCCGTACGGTACCGTTTAGGGGTTGATGTAAGCCTTAAAGTAACTAAGATGTTTTCATTGTCACATACTGAACTTTCCAGGGGGTGTACTTACTTTTCCACATGACTGTATCTAAATCAGGCAACAAAATTATCCTGCACCCCCTGTCAAAAAATTATTCTGCCGTCTCTGACTGTAGCCTACAGCATTTTTTCTATATCGGGTCGGGTGTGAGCCTCAGATTGATCACATATAGTCCGGGGGTTGTGGTTGGGTTATTAGCAATTGTGGGCAGGTGCAGGTGAACACACAGCGACCCGCACACCACTAGGAGGTATGGCCACACGAGACTAGCAGGATATTAACCCCAGTTATACATTAACTCAAAGAAACAGTGTGGAAGTAATTGTTTTGGTAAAGTTTGCTTTCTGTGTTGCAGTGAAGAAATCTCCTCACACTGGCCCTCTGTCAAAGATCATATTTGCTCAGTACTTGTTGTAATGATATGTAGTAATTGTAACATTTGACCACTAGGTGTCTAATATGAATGGTTGTTCTGATTAAGGTTTTACGACAGGTCATAAGGAGGTTGATGGCAGTTGGTAATGGAGATGCATGGTGCTTGGATATTAAAATAAATGACTAGTTCAAAGCTAGCTGTTCAATACTTGTAAATGACTAATCATCTGCTAGGGGAAATTGTGAAATACGACATGGATACTTTAAAACCACCGGAGAGTTTGAAACTCACGGGAAATGTTGACAGCATTGTATATCTGTATATCTCCATGATCGGATATGATGATCCACCTGACGGGAGAAAGATAGCAATATTGCTATCAGTGGCAGGTCAGCAAGCTATTGAAGTGTTCAATACCTTTGTATCTGACAGTCAGGATGACAGTAAGAGCCTCGAGCAAGTGATAAGAAAGTTTGATGAACATTGTTCACCCAAGACGAATGAAACCTACGAGAGGTATGTGTTCCGTTCAAGGACGCAGCAGCTTAGCGAGACATTTGATCGCTTTCTTACAGATATCAAACTAAAGACACGGTCATGCAATTTTTCTGATTTGAAGTCGTCTATGATTCGTGATCAGATTGTTTTTAGTATACGTGATACAAAAGTGATAGAACGTCTCATGAGAGAAACTGAACTGACATTGGAGGGTGCTATTAAAATATGCCATGCCAGTGAGCTAGCTCAACAGGATCTAGTTAAGAGAGTCTATCTTATCAACTGTGAAAGTGCAGCTTTAAAGGAACCGAGTGAAACCGTAGATTCCATAGTGCAGAGTTTCTCAGACATCTTCAAAGGGTTTGGTGTCCTACCATTCACATACAAGATCCAGCTCAAGGATGACGCACAGCCTGTAGTGCATGCTCCACGTAGAGTCCCTGCCCCACTGCGTGAGCGTCTCAAGAACGAACTGGAAAGGATGACCACAATAAGAGTAATCAAAAAAATGGAAGAACCTACAGACTGGGTTAACTCAATGGTGTGTGTCAGAAAAAATAATAATGACATAAGAGTATGCATGGATCCAAAGGATTTAAATGACAACATAAAGCGGGAACACTACCAAATTCCCAAGCGGGAAGAAATCACAAGTGAGATGGCAGGTGCCAAATACTTCACAAAACTTGATGCCTCTCAAGGATTCTGGCAGCTCAGGTTAGAGGAAGAAAGCACCAAATACTGTACTTTCAACACACCATTTGGCATAGTGTCTGCATCTGAGATTTTTCATCAAGCAATGGAAAACATAATAGAAGGTCTAGAAGGAGTAAGGGTCTACGTGGATGATGTAGTGGTCTGCGGTTCAACAATGCAAGAACACAATGAGAGACTTACTAAAGTGCTACAGAGGATCAGAAAGAATGGACTAAAGCTCAACAAAGCCAAGTGTCGGTTTGGTGTACAGGAAATCACATTCCTAGGAGATAAGCTGTCAGCTCAAGGAGTTGAGCTAGACAAGAGCAAGATTGATGCCATACTTGATATGCCCCGTCCAACAGACAAGAAAGGAGTGCTACGCGTCTTGGGAATGATTAACTTGATTAACTTAATCTGTCAGCCAAAACAGCCAGACTGCGAGACCTCCTAAACAAAGAAAATGATTTTGCATGGACAGTGAACCATGAGAGAGAGGACAAAACTCAAAACGACACTGACCACCACACCTGCACTCACCTTCTTTGACCCTACCAAGAAAATCAAGGTGTCAACGGATGCATCAAAAGATGGCCTCAAATAGAAAAAGAATGTCTAGGCCTGGTGGTTGGGCTGGAAAAATTCCATGGGTACGTGTACGGGCTTCCCACCTTCACAGTGGAGACAGACCATCGTCCACTGGTAGCCATTATAAAGAAGAACTTAAATGAGACGTCACCAAGGATTCAACGTCTCATGATGAAGCTACAACGCTATGATTTTAATCTAATCTACACACCAGGCAAATACATAGTGTTAGCAGATGCACTATCCAGAGCACCCACAGGGAGTCACGTAAGCTCTACTGGAGACGACGTTGATGATCATGTGAGTATGGTCACTGCTTCACTACCTGTATCAGACTCAAAATCAAAACTGATAGTAGAACAGACAACAAAAGACACAGAGTTACAAACAGTGATTGTGAACATGCATCACGGATGGCCTAAAGGGTCCTGTCCAGAATACTACCACATCAGGTCAGAACTGAGTGTTGCAAATGGGCTACTACTACAACAGAACAGAATAGTAATTCCACAGACTCTACGCCAAGATATGCTCGCAAGGATTCACGATGGTCACCTTGGAATTGAGAAATGCAAAAGAAGAACGAGAGACACTGTGTACTGGCCTGGCATCAACCAGGACATTGAAAGAATGATAAACAAATGTGGAACATGCCAGAAATATCAAAATAAGCAAGCAAAAGAGCCAATGAAGGTTGCACCATGGCAAAAGGTTGGCATGGATCTCTTTCATCTGAAAGGTAAAGACTATTTAATAGTGATAGACTACTACTCTAACTTTCCGGAAATGGCGCTGCTCTCAAGCATAACAGCATGCAGTGTCATAACACATGTCAAATCTATCTTTGCCAGACATTGCATTCCAAAGCTAGTGATAAGTGACAATGGCCCGTGCTTCAACTGCAAGGAGTGGCAACAGTTTGCAGCACACTATGACTTTCAGCATATCACATCTAGTCCCTTGTATGCTCAATCCAATGGCAAAGCTGAGAAAGGTGTCCATATTCTCAAACAGCTGCTCAAGAAAGCTGCTGACAGCAAGTCTGATCCCTATCTTGCTCTGTTAGCTTACCGGGCAACACCTTTGGACTGTGGCTCATCACCTGCTGAACTTTTAATGGGGCGCAAGCTGCGCACGATTCTACCATGTTGTCAAAGAAAAACAACAAACAGGACTGAGACAGAGATTCAAACTGCTGAAGCTGAAACAGAAATTGCAGTATGACAAGTCATCCAAAAGTCTCAAGCCATTGACAAAAGATGATGTCATCAGGATCGAGGATCCAAGTGCATGGAACAAGAAAGCCACTGTGCTCCAAGAAGTAGGACCGAGGTCTTACACAGTGAAAACTGAGGAAGGACTTATACTCAGGAGGAATCGCCGATCCCTGCTCAAAACACGAGGCTTTTCAAGAGCAAACCGATGACAATGTCTCACATGAGTCTTCAACTTTACCACCTGTAGACTCTGAAACAAACTCACCAGACTTATTAAACTCACCTGTGTTGAGGAGATCAACACGTGAAATAAAGAAACCTGAGAGACTAGATCTCTGAGTAAACAAAGACCGGAAATGTTCATCAATAAGTGATAAAATGTATTCATTTAAGAAAATGAAAATTCATGTTCTATAGAACTCTAAGTTTGGTTGTTGATGTCATTTTTATTATTCTTAATGTGAAGTTGAATAACAGTTAAACCTCAAAGGAAAGGGGGATGTAATGATATGTAGTAAATGTAATTGTAACATTTGACCACTAGGTGTCTAATATGAATGGTTGTTCTGATTTAAGGTTTTACGACAGGTCATAAGGAGGTTGATGGCAGTTGGTAATGGAGATGCATGCTGCTTGGATATTAAAATAAATGACTAGTTCAAAGCTAGCTGTTCAATACTTATCAATGACTCATCATTGAAGTATATGAATGTTACACTTGTATTTCGATTTGGTTTGTTTTGGTTAGACTTTGGAGACTTCATATTAGTACCTCATTCATTTAGTCTGGGACCGCAAGGCAACGCAAAAAAAAATACAAAATACACTTGTGAATTCATATGATATTGCAAAACTGTAAAGATCAAAAGGTAGGCTAAACACGCTATTGTCAAATAAAACCAAGAGAAGAGCCAAAAGTGTTAGTGGTTGGGTCAGCCAGTTGGACTCTGAAGTGGATAAATGACCTTTGTCTTAAATCTCCAGCTCATCAGTGCTTGTTTGAACTCACACAGAAGGAAGATAAAAATGGTGTTACACTTTTTGGGGATTGTTCGCCAGGATTTCTGTAGGATATTCCATATTCGGTCTGGTTTACAGATGTTTGCTCTGATAACCTTGTGCTATCTACACCTTCAGACATAAGTCATGACAAGATCTATAGTTTTTAACACTTTAGCCCAAGACATCTGACAGTAGTGGATTAACTAAATATAAAATAAGACAGACTGGTTTTGAGGCACTTCATCTGTTTTAGCCTATAGGCTAAAGTGGAATCAAGAACATTTGGGTTAACGTCAAATAATTGTAGGCTATTCAGTATTGTTGCCTGCTCTTAATTGTATTCACAAGAAATAAAGACAGACCTATGCTGCATTAATTGTAACCTGACTTTTCTCCAGAATACATTTGAACAATGTTCAAAAGACAAACATGGGGGAGATGTTTAAACCTGAAATGATTAATCAACAAAAAATAGTATTGGTGAAGCTATTAGCTGTATAATATATATTTAAGTCTTTATATCCTACTTATATATATATTGATTTTCTAGTCAGTAATATAGATATTCTTATTCACTGTAAATATGATATAGAAAATATTTGACAGTGCAGTGGCACTGTTACCTTTGAGTAAAATTAATGACGAAAAACACAAATTCGGTGACGCAATGGGATTATGTGTATGCCGATTCAGAAGGAAATGACGACAAAGGCGGCCGCCACAACATGTTCGTTCGCGTCTCCTGAAATTATTTTCGAGGCAACGTTACAGGTAGGTGGCAACAGTACCTTTCCACATACTGGACGTTGCGCGGAGAGACGCTTGTTTGTGTAGCACAACCTAAGTTGCTTTATGTGAGTTGCTTTATGTGATCAAACGGTCGTTCACAAACCAATTCTATGCGAATTTGACGACGTTCAGATTACATTTTGTTGTGTGGGAGTCATCACTCCAGATTGCTAGACGGAATGCCCATGTGTCCGTGGCCAAATTGGATTAGCTAACGTTAGCTAGTTAATTTGGAGAGCTGTAGACACTGGGTCTGCCTTTATAGGCTATCATCAGTGGTTTGCAAGTTCCATAATGACGAGCGTTATCATTTATGCAACTAGCCACAGTTTGACATTGAACTGATGTATTTAGCTTTCTTCGCAGTGACATAACATTTGCGGGTATGAACAGCTGGACTAACTGGTACATTTCTACGATTTTTGGTGGGAAACTGGTTTGCTAGCTAGCGAGATGTTGTTTTTTTCAACAATGTATCAATACAACATCGTTATTATCATCGCATAATCGTTGATGCACGGGAACATTTGTAGCAAGTCATCGCGTTGATTTGTATGTATACATTGTGTCAAGATCGCTTATCACGTTGGCTCGAGCATTTACAAGGTCAACTAGACCGTTATCACTGTGTTCTAACCTGTCATTCGTGAAGTGCCAGTGCTATTTCCAGGGTCCTTTGGACGTCCCTAACTTAAACCTAGCCCTTGATCATGAATCTCAGTTCGATTAGATCCTATCCTCTCACCATTACAACAGGGGAGGTTACTTTATGAATGTCGGGTCCGGATGGGAAAGCTCCAGGTTATTTTCGGAAGGGGTTAAAACTTTTATCTCTTTGTGACTACTATGCTTTCCCATTGTAGCCAATTCAATTGCAGTAATTCTGTTGCCAATTTGCTAACATAATTTCGAGTTTTAATCGCTTAATTCATAAACCACATAGATATTTACTTCACAAAACTGTTTAAACTTTCTAACTAATTGGAAGCTCTTTGAAGTCTACCTTTACTTGTTACTTATGTGAATGTTCATAATCATCCCTGCATTAGAAAATATCTTAAAAATATGTGGGGTTTTGGCAACGTTATTAAAGGAATGCTTTGTGATTTTGGCAATGAGGCCATTTATCTACTCCCCCAGAGTCCGATGAACTCACTCCCCCAGAGTCCGATGAACTCATGTATAACATTTCTATGTCTCTTGTGTCCAGTATGAAGGAAGTTATAGGTAGTTTCATGAGCCAATGCTAACATACCCATATACTTCGTCATTACGCTTATGCTAATTAGCAATTGTGCTAGTTAGCAATTTCCTTCAAACTGCACACAAAGAAATAAAAATGAGTTCGGACTCCGGAGAAGTAGCTAAACAGCCTCTGCCAAAATCCCGAAGTATCCCTCTTAAACGTACACAAGGCAAATAATTTCTCAAACTAAATGTAAGTGTTATTAGTTGGCAGGGGCATTAGCATTAGCAAGGCCCCTTAATCTACTTTCCCAGAGTCAGATGAACTTGCAGATGCCATTTTCATGTCTCTACATACAGTATGAAGGAACTTGGTGGTAGTTTTGGGAGCCAATGCTAACTAGCGTCAGCACAATGACTCAGTCTATGGTATCTGCTATCATACTAGCAGATACCACAGACTTCACTGGAAATCTATGGCAGGGTTTCCTAAACTCAGTCCAAAAATCAAAGCCTTTGCTTATTCCTAATTTTTAGGATGGAAATGGTTTAAAAAGTTATATGCCTTAGTTTAAAAAAAATATTGACTCAACTTTAATTTGACACCAGATTTAACATGCTCCTATGAACTTCACATGTGCTCATGGGTCATTTTACATGGAAATTACCCAAACAGCTGGCCAGCAGTCCGTTGACAGCTTGCAGAGGTAGACACAGGTCGCGTAATTGCACCTACCCAGTCACTCACTGGTACAGGACATGTCACAGATCATGCCAAACTTATTGCAACGTTAGTAATTGTACATTTCCTTTTCAATTAACGGTGTGTTTTACTATCTCAACCCGCTTCAGATGCTGACAGACTTGGGTGGGACTGTTTTGGATGACACGCAGTGAAATAACAAAAGATATTCTCAGGATATAGCTATCTACTTGACCTAGGGATTCAGAAAGCAATGACCAAGCCCGAATCGAAAAGGAGCAGCATGGCTCTTGTCACTGGCAGACCTGCCAATGCTGCGGAGGAGCAGGTCAATAATGGCTCATCCGACCCTTCAGTGTCCAGTTCACCCCACCACGCAGTGAACCCGGCGACTCCAACCAAACCCAAATCTGCTAAACAAGTCTCCCGAGACAACCTTTCTAGACGAAACACGGAGTCTGAAGTATTCGACGACGGAACCAACACTTTTTTCTGGTGAGTGCTGCTGCCCAATGGCAGGTCATTTTATTCTACCAAACTGAAGGCTGTCACAGTTGGCTACAGACATGTGACAGTGCCTGGGGCTCTTTGGAAAGCGACAGCTCTGCTTTTTATATGGGCTATGAATTCAAGGGTAATTGTACATTTGTCACATGCCATTGGAATGCAAGCTCAGACAGGCTTTTCATGCCCCCATGTATTTGTGATGGGCCATTCTGAGTCTTTTTGTTGAGACAGAGTTTTTAGCTCTGTTAACCTGAAAGAGATGTTCATTTGGCTCCCAAATGGCTCTTCGTTCATGTAGTGCAAAAATGTATGACATATCTACAGATAATTGTTGTCTGGAGCTCAAAAAGCATTAGTAGCAGTATGTAAATCAGAGAGCCAAATTAACAGCTCTTTCACAGATGCGGTTCGGATCAGATCTAAAATAACATTGTATATGTCACATGCGCCGAATACAACAGGTGTAGACTTAACCGTGACATGCTTGCTTATGAGCCCTTTCCAATGATGCAGAGTAAAACAAATTATAATAAAAGAAAATAGTAACACAATAAATAAAATACACAAGATGGAGCTATATAAAGGGAGTACCAGATCAATGTATTGGAAATAAATATGTACATGAAGGCAGGGTAAAGTGACTAGGCATCAGGATAGGTAAGAGTAAAATGAAGAACAGGGTTGCAGCAGCATATGAGTGTAAAAGTGTGCATTCAGAAAGTATTTATACCCCTTGACTTATTCCACATTTTGTTGTATACAGCCTGAATTCAAAATGGACATTTCTCACCCATCTGCACACAATACCCCATAATGACAGTGAAAACATGTTTTTAGACATTTTAGCAAATTTATTGAAAATGAAATACAGAAATATCCAATTTACATACAGTTGAAGTCAGACGTTTACATACACCTCAGCCAAATACATTTCAACTCAGTTTTTCACAATTCCTAGTAAAAATTCCCTGTTTTAGGTCAGTTAGGATCACCACTTTATTTTAAGAATGTGAAATGTCCGAATAATAGTAGAGTGATTTATTTCAGTTTTTTTTTATTTCATCACATACCCAGTGTGTCAGAAGTTTACATACACTCAATTAGTATTTGGTAGCATTGCCTTTAAATTGTTTAACTTTGGTCAAACGTTTCAGGTAGCCTTCCACAAGCTTCCCACAATAAGTTGGTTGAATTTTGGCCCATTCCTCCTGACAGAACTGGTGTAACTGAGTCAGGTTTGTAGGCCTTGCTCGCACACACTTTTTCAGTTCTGCCCACATATTGTTTATAGGATTGAGGTCAGGGCTTTGTGATGGCCACTCCAATACCTTGACTTTGTTCTCCTTAAGCCATTTTGCCTTTGGAAGTATGATTGGGGTCATGGTCCGTTTGGAAGACCCATTTGAAACCAAGCTTTAACTTCCTGACTGATGTTTTTGAGATGTTGCTTCAATATATCCACATAATTTTCCTTCCTCATGATGCCATCTATTTTGTGAAGTCCACCAGTCCCTCCTGCAGCAAAGCACCCCCACAACATGATGCTGCCACATCCGTGCTTCACGGTTGGGATGGTGTTCTTTGGCTTGCAAGCCTCCCCCTTTTTCCTCCGAACGTAACGATGGTCATTATGGCCAAACAGTTCTATTTTTGTTTCATCAGACCAGAGGACATTTCTCCAAAAAGTACGATCTTTGTCCCCATGTGCAGTTGCAAACCGTAGTTTGGCTTTTTTATGTCGGTTTTGGAGCAGTGGCTTCTTCCTTGCTAAGCTGCCTTTCAGGTTATGTCGATATAGGACTCGTATTACTGTGGATATAGATACTTTTGTACCTGTTTCCTCTAGCATCTTCACAAGGTCCTTTTTGCTGTTGTTCTGGGATTGATTTGCACTTTACGCACCAAAGTACGATCTCTAGGAGACAGAACACTTCCTGCGCGGTATGACGGCTGCGTGGTCCCATGGTGTTTATACTTGCGTACTATTGTTTGTACAGATGAACGTGTTACCTTCGGGTGTTTAGAAATTGCTCCTAAGAATGAACCAGATTTTTTTTCGGAGGTCTTTGCTGATTTCTTTTAATTTTCCCATGATGTCGAGCAAAGAGGCACAGAGTTTGAAGTTAGGTCTTGCCATACATCCACAGGTACACCTCCAATTGACTCAAATTATGTCAATTAGCAGAAGCTTCTAAAGCCATGACATCATTTTCTGGAATTTTCCAAGTTGTTTAAAGACACAGTCAACTTAGTGTATGTAAACTTCTGAACCACTGGAATTGTGATCTAGTGAAATAATCTGTCTGTAAACAATTGTTGGAAGAATTACTTGTGTCATGCACAAAGTAGATGTCCTAACCGACTTACCAATGTATGTAAAAATAAATAAATAAAAAAAAAAGCCAGACTACGGTTTGCAACTGCGCATGGGGACAAAGATCGTACTTTTTGAAGAAATGTCCTCTGCTCTGATTAAACAAAAATAGAACTGTTTGGCCATAATGACCATTGTTATGTTTGGAGGAAAAAGGGTGAGGCTTGCAAGCCGAAGAACACCATCCCAACCGTGAAGCACAGGGGTGGCAGCATCATGTTGTTGGGGTGCTTCACTGCAGGAGGGACTGGTGTACTTCACATATTTCACAAAATAAATTATGTGAATATATTGAAGCAACATCACAAGACATCAGTCAGGAAGTTAAAACTTGGTCGCAAATGGGTCTTCCTAATGGACAATGACCCCAAGCATACTTCCAAAGTTGTGGCAAAAAGGCTTAAGAACAACAAAGTCAAGGTATTGGAGTGGCCATCACAAAGCCCTGACCTCAATCCTATAGAAAATGTGTGGGCAGAACTGAAAAAGTGCGTGTGTGAGCAAGGCCTACCTACCTGACTCAGTTGCACCAGTTCTGTCAACCAACTTATTGTGGGAAGCTTGTGGAAGGCTACCTGAAACGTTTGACCCAAGTTAAACAATTTTAAGTACTATTTGAGTGTATGTAAACTTGTATGTGTATATCTATGTATGTCTGTTAAATATGCTTTTTATCCCTTTGTTTTAACTTTTGCGATTTGATGTTATTCTAGATTATAGGTCTAAATGTGAATTTTATGTGGTTTGTGAGGTTTGAAAGTAATTGATGGGGGGCAAATATAGATGTTCTTTACCATTCAGCCATCAGATTTGCCACCAATGCTCCTTAAAGGACACATCACTGCACTCTATACTCCTCTGTAAACTGGTCATCTCTGTATACCCGTCGCAATATTTATTGCCTTACCTTCCTAATCTTACTACATTTGCACACACTGTATATACATTTACTATTGTGTTATTGACTGTACGTTTGTTTATCCCAAGTGTAACTCGTGTGTTGTTGTTATTGTCACACTGCTTTGCTTTATCTTGGCCAGGTCACAGTTGTAAATGAGAACTAGTTCTCAACTGGCCTACCTGGTTAAAGAAAGGTGAAATATATATATTTTTTAAATCCTTCCACCACACTGCCAGGTCTCTGAGTACACGTCCTGGTAATCCGTCTGGCCCTGCGGCTTTGAATGTTGACCTGTTTAAAGGTCTTGTTCACATCGGCTACCGAGAGCGTTATCACACAGTCGTCTGGAACTGCTGGTGCTCTCATGCATGCTTCAGTGTTGTTTGCCTCGAAGCGAGCATAAAAGGCATTTAGCTTGTCTGGTAGGCTTGCGTCACTGGGCAGCTCGCGGCTGAGTTTCCCTTTGTAGTCGGTAATAGTTTTCAAGCCCCACATCCAACTAGTGTCAGAGCCGGTGTAGTAGGACTCAATCTTAATCCTGTATTGACGCTTTGCCTGTTTGACGGTATCAGGATTTCTTATACGAGTTCGAATTAGTGTCCCGCTCCTTGAAAGCGGCAGCTCTAGCCTTTAGCTCGATGCGGATGTCGCCTGTATTAAATGGCTTTTGGTTGGGATATGTATGGTCATTGTGGGGACGACGTTGTCGATTCAGAGGTGGTATACTCCTCAATGCTATTGGACGAATCCCGGAACATATTCCAGTCTGTGCTAGCAAAACAGTCCTGTAGCGTAGCATCCACGTCTTCTGACCACTTCCGTATAGAGCGAGTCACTGGTACTTCCTGCTTTAGTTTTTGCTTGTAAGCAGGAATCAGGAGGATAGAATTATGGTCAGATTTGCCAAATGGGGGGTGAGGGAGAGCTTTGTATGCATCTCTGTGTGTGTAAAGGTGGTCTAGAGTTTTTTTTTTCTCCCTCTGGTTGCACATGTGACATGCTGGTGGAAATGAGGTAAAACTGATTTAAGTTTGCCTGCATTAAAGTCCCCGGGCACTGGATGAGCATTTTCTTGTTTGCTTATGGCCTTATACAGCTGGTTGAGCACGGTCTTAGTGCCAGCATCGATCTGTGGTGGTGAATAGACGGCTACGAATAATATAGATGAGAACTGTCTTGGTAGATAGTGTGGTCTACAGCTGTTCATAAAGTGCTCTACCTCAGGCGATCAATACCTTGAGTCTTTAGTATTAGACATCGCGCACCAGCAGTTATTGACAATAGACACGCCCCTCGTCTTTCCAGATGTAGCTTCTCTGTCCTGGCGATGCATGGAAAATCCCGCTAGCTCTATATTATCTGTGTCATCATTCAGCCACGACTCGGCAAAATTTTATTTTTTGTCAACGATCTACACTCAATACTCTAATGTCATAGTGGAAGAAAACTCTAACTGTTTTATTGGCCTCATGGTGAAATACCTGAACGGTTTCCTTCCTCTCCGGCAACTGAGTTAGGAAGGGTGCCTATGTCTTTGTAGTGACTTGGTGTATAGATACACCATCCAAAATGTAATTATTTACTGCACCATGCTCAAAGGGATATTCAATGTCTGTTGTTTCTTTTTACCCATCTACCAATAGGTTCCCTTTGTGAACCATTGGAAAACCTCCCTGGTCTTTGTGGTTGAATCTGTCCTTGAAATTTATGGACCTTACAATTAATTATATGTGTGAGGTAAAGAGATGAGGTAGTCATTAAAAAAATATCTTAAACACTATTGCACACAGTGTGTCCATGCAACATATTATCTAACTGTTTTACTCCTGAACTTATTTAGGCTAGCCATATCAAAAGGGTTGTAAACATAAAAAAAAAACATTCCACTGACATTCTGGGGTATTGTGTGGTGTAGATCAGTGGCACAAAATCTCAATTTGAATCCATTTTAAATTCAGGCTGTATCACAACAAAATGTGGATAAAGTCAAGGGGTGTAAATACTTTCTGAAGGCAATGTGTATGCAGATCTCTGGTGTAAATGGGAAGGTGCACACCGCACAGAAGGAGACGAGGCCAAAAAGACAACAAGCGGGAATAAACGCTCATAAAAAAAATATACCATAAACGTGCATTTCGAATAACGCTCTAAAACACAAGTTCTAATTGAATGAATTCTATATATCACCCAGCCCTAAGCTCACCCCCTCTTTCTCAAGAATGCTGGCATCGTACCTCAGAGGGATTCTGTGACCTCTGCGCTCAATGTCTTCCACCCTTCTCCCTCCTTCCCCTATCGCTCTCTCACACCATTTATCCTCTTGAACATCCTCCAACCTATCATTCACATTCCCTCAGTGTTTTTCTTCTCCTCTTCCCTGCCCCTACCAGTCTTTTTGCTTAATCAGTTTCTGTAGATACATTGTGTGGTAGGTACATACTTGAAACATGCAATGTGGCCTGTTCCTTTGTAGCAGGGAAATATCATAAGTGTACTCAAACTAGGATGATGTATGGAGGAATGGTAAAACAGGCCAGTATCAGCACATGCATGGCAAAGTGCAGATTAACTATCTGTTGTCATTGAACTGAAGTCGACCAAGAAGCTCAACTCTCTCTTACACACACACTTAGTCACTTCTGCTCATTACATGTCAAGCCAATTAATGTTGCCGATTCTTCTTGTCATTGATTGCAATCCTCTCTCTCATTGCAGGAGAGCACATACAGTCACTGTGCTTTTCATTCTCACCTGCGTGTTGGTCTATGTCACTCTGTTGGAGGAGACACCCCAGGATACGACGTACAACACTAAAAGGTCAGCCATTTGGTTACGCACACACAATGTCTCTTCCATGACGTCTTATATATTCATGCAGCACAGCTACACGCACACATTCACTTAGTCACGACTACTTGTGTGAAATGAATCACTTCCACCTCCAACAGCCAGTCACCTTCAGCCCAGCTGGCATGTAGCACAGTCAGCACATAGACTATTAGGCTCGTCCTTTATTTTTAGGTTTGACTTCCATTCTTGAGCACTTTCGAAATGTCAAAATATATATTGCACAGTAAGACTAAGTTCTGTAGCGTAAAGATGATTTAGATGCTGTGAAGCCTAGTATAAATCAGACTATTATGAAAGAGATGGCCAGCACTTCAGCAAATTAAGTATTACCGGCTGATTTGAGAATACATCCGATTTCCAGGCATAGATATAATGTAGGAAAATGCTAAGTATTGACTAATGGATGCTTTGGAGAGCAGAGGACAGTTTTTATATTTCTCTCCCTGCTTCGGTACTAAACAGAAATTCCTGTCCCCAAATTTACTAAAAAGTGTAAGTAAGATAACTTAAGCCATTTCAGTGAGTTTTGTGAGCAGAGAGGAATTTGGCAGCATTGGGGGGTCTTCAGATGGAGGAAGTGTGTTTGCGCGCTTGTTTGTGTGTGTAGTATGTGTGTGGGCGTTACTTAGGAAGGAGTTAACAGAAATAGCTGGGTGGGGGTTGGGGTTGTCTGTACTGACAATCCGACGGTCATTAACGGGATTTGCCTTGGTCAGTGAGGCCCAGCTCGCCTGGCAGATTAGAGCCCACTACAACTTCTTACCCTGGGTCACAACCGACGGCACTGCCCTACTGATCACCTGAATGTACTAACACCTGAACCACCTGGGGGTGGTTGTCTCACTCACCTTGGCCTTCTCAACTTATTGTCTCTCAGTCATGTGCACTGATCTGAAAGGACATGATAGGTAAAAGCACACATGCCCTCCTAGGCGTAATGCCATTTGCTATATTGGTTTTGTCGATCTATGTCTCTCAGATGGGTGTGGTGAAAGGAGAGGAGGCCGTGTATATTGAGATTTACATTTAAGTCATTTAGCAGACGCTCTTATCCAGAGCGACTTACAGTAGTAATTGCATACATTTCCATACTGGTCCCCTGTGGGAATAGAACCCACAACCCTGGCGTTGCAAGTGCCATGCTCTACCAACTGAGCTACACGGGACTGCAACCCTGGAGACCTTTTAGCTAGCATGCCACATATACTCAGCGTGCCTGGGCCCTGTCCTTAACTTGCCTGGTCTTCAACCTCTAAAACTTGCTCTTTCGCCCTCATTGACCAACAGAACAACCTCCTAAGAAGCAGGGTTGAAAGTCGAATTATGATACTAGCTCTTTAGCCAAAACATTGGTCAAATTATCATATTTCAGTGCAAACCATGAATTCCAGTCCATGTATATAGATGCCATAATATTATAAATGTATATTTTAGTCATCTTGTAAAGAGGACTGAGCTGTATGTGAGTTTATCATTAGTTGTTCTATTTACTTAAATCTTCTTATGTTTTCTACCAGAGGGATTGTGGCCAGCATCCTAGTGTTCCTCTGCTTTGGAGTGACACAAGCCAAAGACGGCCCATTCACCAGACCACATCCAGGTAACACAACATCCACCCGCAGTGCAAATACTCTTTACATTTCAGCTTCTTCGTGCTCTTGTACTTCATTTAATACAAGCCTGCCAATTCTTAGAAGTTGCAGAGAGTGTAAGCCTTTTGCTACATAGGCTAAGTGCATTGACACATGATATGGGACACGCTCTCAGCAAAACTACATCCTGTCCAAAGAAGAGACACTGCCAGTGCTAAAATGAGTGAGTCAATGTGCAGTTGCTCTTACACCTTGAATTAAAAAAAGATGGAGATAATGCATTTGCGAAACCGAAAAGCTGCATCCCTATAATAATTCTTCCCAAGATATATGGCCTGTGGTGAATCACTGCTTTTAAACGTGGTGGTGCTGCAGCAGCAGCACTGTGTACATGTCAAACATAAATTGTCAACCGTTGTGACAAGCACTGGAATTAAGTCAAACTCTGTAATGGAGTATTGATCCCCTGTCTGTTCTTCTTCCTTTGGAAATATCTTTAGTGGGGAGAGAAAGAATGCCTTTTAGATCAATATAGATGTTTGGAGGCACAGTAATGGAGTGGGCCATGAAGACTATCCCGACTGTGTGTGAAATACATACATAATACATACACTGCATCAGATTACATACAGATTACATTACATCCGCCAAACGGAGATTCGTCCGCCAGACTGCCAGATGGTAATTCGTCACTACAGAGAAAGCATTTCCACTGCTCCAGAGTCCAATGGTGGCAAGATTTACACCTCTCCAGCCGACGCTCGGCCATGGAAACCCATTTCATGAAGCTCCCACTGAACAGTTATTTTGCTGTCGTTGCTTCCAGAGGCAGTTTGAAACTTTGTAGTGAGTGTTGCAACCGAGGACAGACAATTTTTACACGCTTCAGAACTTTGCAGTCCCGTCCAGTGAGCTTGTGTTGCCTACCACTTAGCGGCTGAGCCGTTGTTGCTCCTAGACCTTTCCACTTCACAATAACAGCACGTACAGTTGACCGGAGCAGCTCTAGCAGGGCAGAAATTATACAAACTGACTTGTTGGAAAAGTGGCATCCTATGACGGTGCCACGTTGAAAGTCACTGAGTTCTTCAGTAAGGCCATTCTACTGCCAATATTTGCATGGCTTTGTGCTCGATTTTATTCACTTCTCTGCAATGGGTGTGGCGGAAATAGCCAAATCCACTAATTTGAAGGGGTGTTCACATACTTTTGTATATATATAGTGTATCTATACTGAACAAAAATATAAATGCAACATGTAAAGTGTTGGTCCCATGTTTCCTGAGCTGAAATAAAAGATCCCAGAAATGTTCCATATGCACAAATTTTGTTCACAAATTTGTTTATATCCCTGTTAGTAAGCATTTCTCCTTTGCCAAGATAATCCATCCACCTGACGGGTGGCATATCAAGAAGCTGATTAAGGGGGCGTGGTTATGGCGTTGAACTGAGAGGACGTGTTTCTTTAGTGCTCTCCGGCATCGACAACATGGTCCAGGCTAGGCCAGTTAGCCATGATAATTCAACCAGTTCTACTAACAAAGTTAGGCCTGCAAGCTCCTCACACCACGAGTCCGACATGACAACCAACGAGGTCGACGACATAAACCAGAACCAAGGGGTTTTGGAAGCAATCTCTACCATGAGGGTGTACTTTTCCACCAAATTCGAAGGTGTCCTACCAGGGATTAGTGAGGTTAAACGTGACCTTCAAGCCTACTATACGCATTTGGATGAAGCAGAGGAACGCATAAGCAACGAATGAAAAGTTGGAAAAACAGGTGGCGGACCTTAAAAACTAAGCTCGCACAAGAACCACCACAGGAGGTCTAATTTGAGACTGGTTAATCTACCCGAAAAAGTGGAAAATGATGACACAATTGCATTTCTCAAGAGATGGCTTCCTGAGGCATTGGGGCCCATCGGCTTTTGGCTCCTACATGCCCGAGAAACCACCCCTCTCCTCGTGTCTTTATCATGAAGTTTCTCAACTTTCAAGACAAAGTCAGAGATATGCGGAAAGCCAGGGCTAAGGGCAAGGTGATGTATGGGGACCAAGAGATCATGTTCTTCCCTGACATATCCGCTGACCTGCACCAAAAAAGAAAAGGCTACGACGGGGTCATACGCCAGCTCAGATCCCTCCACATTGCCTACGTAATAGCCTTCCCAGCTAAACTACGTCTTACTTACAATGGACGGTCACATGAGTGTGAATCTCCCTGTCAAGCCGAGGCATTCGTCCATGGCATACAATGTGAATATCCTTCTTAGTCATGTTGCCGCTCTGGACTACGGATAATTAAACCACCTTGGATTATGTGACTGTTGTTAAGCTAACTAACATTAGCTAATTTATTAGCTGCTAAATTACTATACTAGTACTGTAGCTAGCATAACAGCTAAGTAATAATATGGCGTGCTAGCCCACTCTGTTTCCTTATATTATTTGTAGCATGTATGTGCTCATCAGTTAAATCAGTTTCTTCTATATGACAGGCGAGATAGCTGTCCATTGAACGTCATGTTTAAGTACATTTTTGTTATGTTGCTAATTATCTTCCATTGGATTACATAAAACACTCTAAAATGCCGGCGAAGATGTTTAGCTCCATGTCAATGGACCAAGGTTATAATAGTTTTGTATTTTTGATTTCAGTTTTTATTTGTTTTTAAAGCGGGTTTGCTAGTCTAGTTTAGTTTTTATTTTTCGAAAATGCTTAGTTTTAGTTTAGTTTTAGTTAGTTTTAGTGTTAGTTGTAGTGTTAGTTTTAGTTTTTTTTTCTAAAATGGGGTATTTTGTCAGGGGCGAGATTGAAAAAGGTCAGAAAAAGTACTGTGTAATAAAAACTCAACAAAACATACCATTTAAACAAATGTATTAATTTAGAACAGATCAACAACCATCAACAAAAGACAACTATAAAAGATGTGTGTGTCAATAAACAGAAATATTCAACCGGACACACAACAACAACAGTACATAAAATGTATTAAAGGCACAAATATGTAAACCGTCTACACAACATGCAGTGCAACATTATCCACACATGAAATTGCTTGGGAGCCAGGAGTCTCTGGGAGCTCAATTTGAGAAAAAGACGTGAAAGAAAATCGAAAACCCAATCAACTTTAGAGGTTTGATTTAGATGAACCAACAGAAAATTAACTAGGCTAATCAACGAATTGGACTGCCCAGAACTAGATGCAGGTGCTGCAGCTCTATGGAAAAGTGTGTGTGTGTGTGCGAGAGAGAGAGAGAGAGAGAGAGATGGGTGTACTTCAGTCAAGCAACAATTTCTTGTTGATCTTGAGGAAAACACGTTGCTCCAGAGATGTGGTAGTTCTGTTTCTCAGTCCAGATGACAGCAGTCCACACACAGAGAAGATGTGCTCCACAAAGGCTTGAGAGGCAGGGGCACTAATGAGATCCAATGCCACAGGGGCAAGTTTTGGATACACAGCCTCTCCTGATCTCCAGAACTGCAATGGTGTCTCATTAAACACACTCTGTTTGACTTCGCAGACATACTTGTTCATTTCGCTCAACAGACTATCGGTCACGCTAGGCTGATTTGTGGAGGACACGTTGACCTCTATACGGGATGCAAGAAAGCTGTATTTCTGAAGGATAGCAAGAGAGGCTCCTGTTGGAGTTTGTGTGGCATTTGCAGTGGCAACATCATACTGAGAAGCAGCTTGGTTATACTGAGCTGCCAGGTTCTGCACAAAGGACTGTGCTGCCCTCCTCAATGGCACTGTGTCTGGTGATTGAAGAAGAACCAGTGAAACACTTGGATCCATTAGGCTGGCTCCTGCTGGTGTAGGATCAAACTGTGTGGAATCAGGGCTAAGAATGCCAGTGAAACGTTCTCGCAAGGACTTTAGCAGCACTTGAACTGATTGCTTACCTGTAGTAGTCGTCAGCAGGTGTGCCTCGAGGTTGAGCAGGCATGGCACTACTTGTGAGAGTGACTGGCTGTCACTCTGAAGCTGGTCTGTGTGAACAGCAAAGGGCTCAAGCAGCTTGACAAGGTTCTCCAGCTTAGCCCAATCGCTTGTGAGAAGTGTGTCAATGCCCTTATCCTCAAGTAGTTGGTTAAGTTCAGCTCTAGTCTCCAGCAGCCTTCTCAGCATATCAAAAGTGCTGTTCCAGCGTGTGCTACAATCCCGGACCAGAGTTTTGCCCACCTTTTGATCAATTCTTAATTTGCCACTGACGATTTCCTCACAGCGTGTACCAGCTTTCTTGCTTTCGTTATGACCGAATCGGCACTTGGGTGCTTCATGGCATCTTTAAGTGTGAGATGAAGGGTGTGGGCCAGGCATGGCATTCTCTGGAACTGGTTATTCTCCCCATCTTCTGGCAGGTCAAGTTCTTAGCAAAGCAAAAGAGAAAACAGACAAACAATTAGATAATTTAAGCATCAAATGTAAAACGCACAAAAAAGTGTCATACAGTTCTGTTTTAATCAAACTTGAGCCGTGTATTTGATTTAATAAAAACAGATTCATGATTTAGGGATTGTATCTGTAACCCTGCGCTCTTATAAATAGAATCCAAAAAGGGAACCCTTTTTATGGTTACACAATGAACCATTTTTGGTTCCGGTGAAAACCCTTTTGTGTTCTATGTAGAATCCTGGAAGAAATAAAGAGACCACTTGCCAATTTTTCATAATTAGCAACTCTACATGTATCACAGCCATTCCATTCCAGTGTCTGTTGAATTCCAACAGCGCCAAGAGAGGCAAAGTCACCCAACATCATTGTGAGACTGGTGGAGAGCATGCCAAGGCGCATGAAAGTTGTGATTTGAAAATACAGGGTTATTTACAGGGTTATTCCACCAAATATTGATTTCTGAACTTAACTGAAGTTAAAACATTAGTATTGTATGGTTTAAAAATTAATATGAACTTATTTTCTTTGCATTATTCGAGGCCTAACAACACTGCATCTTTATTGTTATTTTGAGCAGTTGTAATTTCCATCAAATACATGATCTAAATGACATTATTTTTATTTGGGAGAAATGTTGTGAGTAGTTTTCAACCAAATAGCAAAACCAGGTAAACAGTGGTCTCTTCATATTTTTCAGAGCTCATATGTATGGTTCTATATGTAACCAAAAAGGGTTCTCAATGGAACCATAAATGGTTCAACGTGGAACCATAAAAAGGGTTCCCTGATGGGGACAACTTAAGAACCTTTTTGGATTATTTTTTTAAGAGTGTAGATTCTAGAGCAGGATCATATTTATGTAAACCTATACTTGTTTATATTTATTTTCCTAATTAAAGACTGAGACCTTTCAGTTGAAGCTCGACTCTTTAGCTAATATCAACAATGGTTTGAATTTACCGTCCTAAACACACTGGGGTTTTAACATTTAAATGTTTTCATTTGTCACTATAACCACACTCACCGGTGCCTCCACTCTCCTCACCCTCCGCGTCTGACTCCTCCGCGTCTGACCCCTCTGACTCCATCAACAACTCATCCTGCTGGTCTCCAGCATCTCTTTGCTGCGCCCGAGAAACATCACCATCTTCTAGTGACTCGCTACTTTGCGCTCGCCTTTTATCTCTAAGCAGCCGCACAGCCTTGACGATGTTGGAGCCGTTATCTGTCACAATGAGCAGAACCTTGTCTTCTCCTATACCCCATGCTTCCAATGTCTGATCAATGCAGCGGGCAATGGACTCCCTGGTGTGAGGGTGCTCCATTCGGTGTAGATTAAGAAGAACATGATGAACCTGGCCTCCGGGCGGATGGTATCAACAAGATGACACACCCATGTAAAATGCTGTTAATCCTCTTTTGCTCCATCCATCTACACATAGGGTTAGCTTCCTAGCCTCCCGTATGATCTCTTTTAATTTCTGCTTTGCCGTTTCCATCTTTATATGAAGACTTACATTTTGGTCATATCCTTGGACTAAAATGATTGACACTCATGTCTTCCATTGGATTACATAAAGAACTGTAAAATGTCGGCGAAGATGTTTAGCTCCATGTCAATGGACTCGAAATGCCAGTGAGCCAGCCTTAACACAGCAGGATTTATTCATTCATCCTGCACCATCGAGAAACATGCTATATGTATGGGCCGTTTTGATACGTGGTAGCTACTAGCAGCAGATCCTGTGTTGTGGATAATCGATAGTCCATATGTAACGTTAATGTTAGTCAGGCTTCATTTACTGGCGTTACTGTTTTAGGTGTAGCTATTCTTTGCTACTTTTCATACAAATACTACGTGATATTTCACATATCATCTTGCTAGATATGCCTTTTGTTTTGTTCGTGAGGAGTAATGGCCGAGACACTTTTTGTTTAGCGTCGCTTATGTTAGGCTGCTCCCTTTAATGGATCAGTTGTTCACCAGGCTACACTCTACGATTAAAGGGAGGTGGCAGGGGAAGCGTTGGGTGTCTCAGTTAGGGAATGGGGTTCAGTGTTTTACTGTTAGGATAGATTTCTGTTTGTTTGTTCCAACAGATCCCCACATATTTTCCTCACTACAAAATATTTGTGCGGCCCTTGTGGTTACTAAACATATTTTAGATATGCCTTTATGCTATAGCTTATTCCATGTTTACATCTTTGGTTAAATGACTTATAATGTAAATCTGAAATGTACTTTGTGGAATGTCCGTGGAGTTTGTAAACTTATCCAAGCTTAAACAGGTTTTTGATACAAGGAACTCTTTTTGAATGAGTGTATTAATCTGCTTAATGTTTATGGTTCACTGACCAAACGTCAGCAAGTACCAGATGGGAGGCTTTCAAAGCATATATTAGAGGACAAATTATAAGTTTTACCAGTTTCAAATCAATTAAATCTGAAAATGAGAGAGATGGACAGCAAAATCAGAGAATTGGAGAGGGAAGCATTTTTGGATGACTCGGTAGAGGTAAACAAGGAAATATTTGCTCTTAAAGCTCAGTATGAAGAACTTTCCACTTCAAAGGCTGCAAACAGCTTAACAAGGCTTAAACAGTCCTTCTATGAACAAGGTGAAAAACCTGGTAAATTGCTGGCTTGGTGCATTAAGAAGTTAAATTCAGACAGCGCCATCAATGCAATTCATAATATACAAGGACAATTGTCAATTGATCCTGTAGAAATAAACCAAACATTTGCTTCTAACTACAACACACTTTACAACTAGAACTTAAATAAACAGACATCATTTTTTGATGGTCTTGATTTTCCGTCCATTTCAGAAAACACAAAATTGGGCCTGGAAAAGGAATTGGATGGTGTTGAAATATCTGATGCTATTTCCAACATGAAGGGAGGTAAAGCTGCAGGTCCAGATGGGCTCCCAATAGATATTTACAAGTTATTTAAGGACAAACTTCTAGGCCCACTTTTGGATATGTATGCTGAATCCTTTCAACAAGGTTGTCCCCCCCCCCCCCCCCCCCCCTCTCTAAGGAGTGCTTGAATCACTCTTATTCTGAAGCCTGATAAATCCCCAACAAAATGTGAAAGTTACAGACCGATTTCTCTTCTGAACTCTCGCTCAAAAATTATTGCTAAAGCTTTAGCCAGGAGATTGGATAGAGTACTTCCATATCTAATACACGAAGACCAAAAGGGCTTGGTACAAAACCGTCAAGGTTTTCACAGTGTGAGGAGAGTACTAAACATAGTGCACATGTGTGAAGGATCCCCTGACACTGCCATACTCATTTGATGCTGAGAAGGCATTCGATAGAGTTGAGTGGTCTTATTTATTTGAAGTGCTTAAGAGATTTGGGTTTGGGAACTACTTCTGTAAATGGATTAAGATACTACAGTTAGCCAAATACATTTAAACTGTTTTTCACAATTCCTGACATTTAATCCTAGTAACAATTCCCTGTCTTAGGTCAGTTAGGATCACCACTTTTTTTTAAGAATGTGAGAATAATAGTAGAGAGAATTATTTATTTCATCACATTCCCAGTTGGTCAGACGTTTACATACACTCAATTAGTATTTGGTAGCATTGCCTTTTAAATTGTTTAACTTTGGTCAAATGTTCTGGGTAGCCTTCAACAAGCTTCCCACAATAAGTTGGGTGAATTTTGGCCCATTCCTCCTGACAGAACTGGTGTAACTGAGTCAGGTTTGTAGGCCTCTTTGCTCCCGTACGCTTCTTCAGTTCTGCCAACATATTTTCTATAGGGTTGAGGTCAGGGCTTTGTGATGGCCACTCCAATACCTTGACTTTGTTGTCCTTAAGCCATTTTGCCACAACTTTGGAAGTATGCTTGGGGTCATTGTCCATGTGGAAGACCCATTTGCAACCAAGCTTTAACTTCCTGACTGATGTCTTGAGGTGTTGCTTCAATATATCCACCGAATTTTCCTTCCTCATGATGCCACCTATTTTGTGAAGTGCACCAGTCCTCCTGCAGCAAACACCCCCACAACATGATGCTGCCACCCCCGTACTTCACGGTTGGGATGGTGTTCTTGGGCTTGCAAGCCTCTCACTTTCTCCTCCAAACACATAATGAAGGTCATCAGACCAGAGGACATTTCTCCAAAAAGTATGGTCTTTGTCCCTATGTGCAGTTGAAAACGTAGTTTGGCTTTTTATGGCAGTTTTGGAGCAGTGGCTTCTTCCTTGCTGAGCGGCCATTCAGGTTATGTCGATATAGTACTTGTTTACTGTGGATATAGATACTTTTGTACGTGTTTCATCCACCATCTTCACAAGGTCCTTTGCTGTTGTTCTGGGATTGATTTGCACTTTTCGCACCAAAGTACGTTCATCTCTAGGAGACAGAATGTACCTCCTTCCTAGGCGGTATGACGGCTGCGTGGCATTTGGAAATTGGCATTTGGAAATTGCTCCCAAGGATGAACCAGACCTGTGGAGTTCTACAATTTTTTTCCCTGAGGTCTTGGCTGATTTCTTTTGATTTTCCTATGATGTCGAGCAAAGAGGCACTGAGTTTGAAGGTAGGCCTTGTAATACATCAACAGGTACACCTCCAGTTAACTCAAATTATGTCAATTAGTCTATCAGAAGCTTTTAAAGCCATGACATAATTTTCTGGAATTTTCCAAGCGGCACAGTCAACTTAGTGTATGTATACTTTTGACCCACTGGAATTGTGATATAGTGAATTCTAAGTGAAATAATCTGTCTGTAAACAATTGTTGGAAGAATTACTTTTCATGTAAGTAGATGTCCTAACCGACTTGCCAAAACTATAGTTTGTTAACATGAAATCTGTGGAGTGGTTCTAAAATGAGTTTTAATGACTTCAACCTAAGTGTATGTTAACTTCCGACTTCAACTGTATATAAATAAGGTATTTCTGTTTTGTATTTTTTCAATTTGTGTAAACCTGTTTTCGCTTTGTCATTATGGGGTATTGTGTGTAGATTGAGGATTTAAATTTGTATTTAATACTTTTTAGAATAAGGCTGTAATGTAACAAAATGTGGAAAAAGTCAAGGGGTCTGAATACTTTCCGAATGCACTGTATATATGAATAGTGTGTAAATAGTATTTTTGTTGTTTCTTGGTGTCTTTCCTATACCTATTTTATTATTTTGAATGTAATATATCTTATACTTTTCTGTACTTTGTCATGTATTTGTATGTTTTATGTGGACCCCAGGAAGAGTAGCTGCTGCATGTGCAGTGGCTAATGGGAATCTTAATAAACTAAACTACCGCAACCAATCAGATACTCCTTAGATTTATACATTCTGAGACACGTTCTTATTGCGAACCTTCACCTGAAGCTATGCTTGGTAAGGAAAACACATTTAAATGATTCATAGGGGTTAGGTTAAATGCATTCAGTTGTGCAACTGACTAGATATCACATTTCCTTAACACCTGCATAAGTACAAGCATTCTCAATATTATGAGCGTCATTATGATTTGAGATTATAACCCTAATTCTTGACATACTAACACATTACTACACAGAACAAGCCAAATACCAGTGAAGATTGAAATAAGTTATGGTGTGCAGAGCTGTGATCAAGTGGATAACATTCCCATCCAGCACATACACAGTAAGAAATTGTTAACACCCTTGATAAAGATGAGCAAAATTGACTGTAAAAATGAAATAATTTAAATACTGAGCTATATTGAATGCTAAAAATAAATTGGGAAATTACATTATTTTATACAAATGCTCAAGTTATATTTTTTTTCTCAAAGGTAGGGGTGAAAATTATTGACACATGTTTTCAGTATCTTTCAATACCTCTCCTTGAGATGATAATGGCACTAAGCCTTTTTCAAAAAATATTTTTAGTTTGAGAACACATTGGAAGGGATCTTGGACCATTTCTCTGTTCAGAATCCTTCAAGCACAGATATCCTTAGTCTGCGCTTATGGACTGCCCTCTTCAATTAAAACCCCACATTTTGTGTGCTTGGGATAATTTTCTTCCTCGAAGATTCACTTGCGGCCAAGTTTCAGCCTCCTGGCAGATCAACCAGGTTTTTGGCTGAAATGTCCTTGTACTGGGTAAAGTTAATGATTCCGTTGACTAGGGCTGCACAATATGTTCAAATCTAATTTGGGTATTTTCATTTTTTTTTTTACCAAATCTTGCGATTGTGATTTTACTTTGGGTGAACTGTTGGAGTCAAAGAAATGCAAATTGTATTCGGATTCTGATATGACGTGTTTACACAGGACCTTGAAATGTGCACTATCCATCATCATGCCACAATGGGAGTCAGGAAGTCTGAGGGGACCACCGTTCTTATCTTTGGAATTTGTTTTGTAAACGTACTGTCAGTATCAGGTGCCAGCTAGTGTCATCTGAATTTGGGGGCTACTTTATTGATTGCCAGATGTTGGTGACAACCTGTTTATCTAGCAGTATATAAACTGAGAAAGCTCTTTCTCTCATTATTATGGCAAGATGCAACTCATGTGCAACTTGTTATGTTGAATCCGGATCCGTATAATGAAATACTTTGTATCAACTTTCTAACTAATAGTTTCTTTGTCTTCTTGCATCCTGACTTTTTCAATACCAGATAAAATAATCTTATCAGATTCTATGGTTGGTGTTGTTTGGAATGACAACTAATGAAAATGCCAGGTACAGTAGAAGTTGGCGTGACTAGGTAGGAGCCGAAGTGTTGGTCAGAGTTTCCCAGGGGACCCTTATTACAAAAAAGTGCAGCCTCTTCCGATATGGAAATTGCACATGTCAATATTGCAATTTCGATTAATTGTGCAGTCCTACTATTGAACTTAACAAGGGCCCCAGGACCAGTGGATGAAAAATAGCCCCATAACATCAAAGATCCACCACCATATTTTACATTAGGTATGCGATTATTTTCTGCGCATGCATTCTCATTTCAATGGCCAAAGAGCAAGATTTATGTTATCTGTCCAAATTATTATTTAACCTTTATTTAACTAAGTCAGTTAATAACAAATTCTTATTTACACCGGCCAAACTCAGACGACGCTGGGCCAATTGTGCGCCGCCCTATGGGACTCCCAATCAAGGCCGGTTGTGATACAGTCTGGATTCGAACCAGGTTGTCTGTAGTGACTTCTCTAGCACTGAGATGCAGTGCCTTAGACCACTGCGCCACTTGGGAGCCCTCAGCACCGTTACCAATCCAAGTGCCAATGTTGTTTAGCTCAGTATTTGAATTATTTATTTTATACAGTCATTTTTGCTCATCTTTACGAAGGGTGTCAATTATTTTTTCCCGGACCCTCCCCACCGGTACATGCCTTCCCACTGAAGAGTCTGGGCTTCAATCCCTGTCTCCAACCCTAACTCCTGTATCTCCCCATCTGTTTCATGCCTGTCTAATAAAGAATAGAAATACTAAAGGTTGAGTTAAAAAAGAAGAAGAAAGAAGCACTGCTGCTGGGACATTCAGTTTGAAAGGAAAATTAAAACAGTAAAAAATGGGAACAGAATGCCCCAGTCTGTTTTGTATACTCCTTTGCAAACTACAACTGGCTGTTTAGGAACCACCTGTTTTTCCACTGTGAAACGGTTCACAGTCTAAACACAGAGACAGAGGAACTGTCTTCATCCCCCGGCTGCCTTGGCCTCTGCTGAGCCAGACCCAGCAGTGTGTAACAGAAACAAACTGACCGTTCCTCGAGTTATAACGCGTTAGTTGCTTACTGGACCCTGGCAATCTGTGTGAAATGTTAACTAGCTAACGAACAAACTACGATCTGTGAACTAATGTTTTCCCTCTACAGTATCTGGTTAATTTTTAGAATGAGATAATTAGGTGAAAATGAGCCATTGCTTGTTAAACAAGTGTATTCAAGGAAGTGTAGCTGGAGCTGGACCTGGCTTAAACTGGATGCCACTATAGAGGTGAAAGGAACACCACACACGTTTCCTCTTTCTCACCTTTTCAATAGAGTGGATAAAAAGGGGTATGCCAGGTGTACTCTGCCTGAAAGAGGTCAATTATGCCAACAAAGGGTATCATGCTCTGCTGGCACATTGTAGAACAGATGTCCACAGGCAGAAAGTGTACAGTGTAATAATGTGCAGTGTAGCCCAAATATATTGCTTTTGTTGTGTTGAACTTGACAGTAACACGTGTGTGAGTGAGGGGGGATTATAATTTATTTTACTCAGTGAACGCTATTTTTGCACACATGTAGCCTTGTGCACTTGATCGATGTCTACTATAGTGGCCAATATAATAGAGCAGAAATAGAATGCCTGTTTGCAGTAAAGTCTAGGCAACATAACATTGGATTGCTTTCTTTAAATTTTTTTGCTGTGAGTTAGGTTCACATTAACCACTTTATTTTGCACACAGAGACATGTAGATCATATTATTTGTTGTTTAATTAGTTAAAATTGGCATTTCCCCCTATCAGGGATTTTGTTGCATGTTTCGGTGCAAAACAATAGTGAGTGACATCCATGCAACTTATTATGTGGCTTAAGCACATTTTTACTCCTAAACGTGTTTAGGCTTTCCATAACAAAGTGTTTTATACTTATTGACTCAACATTTCAGCTTCTAATTTTTTTATAAAATTATTGTCAATTCTTTTCTTTTTTTTTTATCTAATACATTTTAAATTCTGTCTAACACAACGAAAAAAGGGAAAAGTTAAGGGGTGTGGATACTTTCTGAAAGCACTGTATTAGTGTTTAAATCCCTTATTCATTACTGGAAGCAGAGTTCTTCAAAGCACCAATGTAATGCCTAAATCTGAGCTCTCGCTGCACTGCCAGTGTAATGTCTACAGGGCTAGGAGGTCACATCAATGGTACCGCTTAGAGCCCAGCTTCTTAACCCCTTTTTCTGTGTATAATCACCATGTATGATGGATTTAACTACAGTTTAGCATTTTCGATAGCGATCAGCAGTACCTCTGTTTGTTTGCACAGCACATTTCTCATCCTTTAACATAGATCCTTTCATACTCTAGTCAAGGATCCTTCAAATAAGCTTTATTTTCAATTAACCTTTGGCATTTGTGGATGTTTATCAGAACCTCTTAGATTCTCAGAATGGGTCATTTTAACCCAATCACTCTTATCCAAATTCTACAACACCATCTTTCCACTTCAGATAGTTCTGAGTAGAGTAGGTGAGATCCAATAGTTTGCAGGCCGAGCTAGGTCTTGCCTCCAGATCGGCAAGGAAAAGTAAAGCAGCAGTTCCATAGGAGACAGACAACTTCCTTTTATCAGGGATATGTGCATAAAGCCCACGTGAATGCACTGTTGGTGCCAGGTTCCTTAGGGCCATGAAATTACTCAGTCACAACCATAAAGGTTTCCTAGTGAGGGAGAGGAGAGCAGATGCTTGACTGCAAGCCTTTTTGGGAAGAGGAGGCATTTTGATAATGCAAGCTGTTTCAAGTTGTATTGTCACTCGCACACATACAGTTAAATGCCTTTCTTGCAAGCTCTTTCCCAGGTGACTAGGCATCAGGATATATGATGAACAGAGTAGCAGCAGCATATATGATGATTGTAAGTGAGTGTGTGTGTGTGTAGAGTCAGTATGCATGCTGTGTGTGTTGTGTAAGCAAATTAAGTGTGTGTGTGAAGTCCTGTGAGTTTGCAGAGTCAGGGTAAAAAGTCAGTTTAGCCATTTTGTTAGCTATTTAAGCAGTCCTACTCATACCTACCCATTAGTTTACTACAGGTGATGGGTAGTAAAATGCAAACACGATGACACTTGTCATGCTACAACACTACTTGTGGTTTGCAGGCATGGACATTGTCATCTTGTTGCCAGGTGTTTCAAATGGCCCAGTATGTATCCCAGCCCCACTACACTGTGTCAATAAACAGAACAGACAAAATGCATGCTGTGCAGTAATATGTTGCCTTACGGTCCTTATTGTGGTTATTAACTATTTTCCGTTAACCCCCTAGAGTCGATTGCCTAACCAGTTTGTCAATCTAAGTTACGTAACAAAAAAATCCCCATCAAAATCTGTCAGTTTAAACTGAAGATATCTTTTTTTAGCATTGGATGCTTCGCAATCCGCCAGTGTCACACTTCCACATCAGTGGTGAAAGGTGGTCTGCTCGCGTAAACGTCTGACCTACAAACTATTATGCTCTATGGAAAGGGGACTCTCACGAACACGATGATGTCCTCTGTTTTGCTCTACAACCCCCACAAGTGTCACGGGACTCATCTGAAGGTAACCGGTACCGGTTAAAAAAAACAAATGGAACTATGAAGGTAGTTTTGTGTGAAAGAAATATGTATATACTACTTTTTTTTATATATATCTCCTAGATTTAGGACAGACACTTCAAAACCTGGTTTCTTATACATGATTTTTAACTGTCCTTTTTGCCATTTATGAATGTGATATTCAATGTGTTTCTGTGGGTTTTAGTAGTAAAGGGCAAAAAATATATTTTACATATTTTTTTGATACCTAAAGGGATCCTAAAATTCTAAATCAAATAGCTAAATTATTAATAGTATGGCCATCTTAAAACAATTCCATGTCAGTTTAGCCCTCCCCCAATGTGTTAGACTAAATAATTAACAAGGAAGGCACTGTGTGGATGTTCAAGGAGTGCTTAGCAACTGTAGATTATGCTAAAATTATAATCGTTCTTTTCTCTTTTCTCTCCAGCATACTGGCGCTTCTGGCTATGTGTCTCCGTTGTCTACGAGCTATTTCTTATCTTTGTGCTGTTCCAGGTGGGTCGCTTGCACCAACACACACACCCAAGCACTGAATTGTTTGTGCTATTATAGCTGCAATAGAACTGTTGTTCGAATTAAAAATCACTCCGATCAGCCAAGTTCTCTCTGGGAGTACTGACAACTAGATCGTTTAAGTAAAGCAAGACAGTCGAAAGGAAAAGGATCAACGACATGATTAGATGCAGAATGGATGTGAAGGGACTTGAAGGCAGTGAAACAAAACACTTTGAGAAACTAGTTATCTTCTAAGTTATGTTCAAAGGATACTGAACAAAAATATAAACCCAACATTCTGCAATTTCAACAATTTTACTGAATTACAGTTCACATAAGGAAATCAGTCAATTGAAATAAATGAATTGGGCCCTAATCTATGGATTTCACATGACTGGGCAGGGGTGCAGCCACTGGGGAGCCAGGCCCAGCCAATCGGAATTAGTTTTTCCCCCACAAAAGGCGTTCCCGCAGGTGAAGAAGCCGGCTGTGGACGTACTGACAAATTCTCTAAAATGACATGTTATGGTAGAGAAATTAACATTAAAATCTCTGGCAACAGCTTTAGTGGACATTGCTGCAGTCAGCATGCCAGTTACATGCTCCCTCTACTTAAGACAACTTTATTTCAATTGTGTTTTGTGACACAACTGCACATTTTAGAGTTGCCTTTTATTGTCCCCAGCACAAGGTGCACCTGTGTAATGATCATGCTGTTTAATCAGCTTCTTGATATGCCACACCTGTCAGGTGTATGGGTTATCTTGGTAAAGGAGAAATGCTCACTAACAGGGATGTAAACTAATTTGTGCTCTAAATTTGAGAGAAATTAGCTTTTTGTGTGTCTGGAAAATGTCTGGGATCTTTGTATTTCAGCTCATGAAACATGGGACCAATACTTTACATGTTGGGTTTTATGTTTTTGTTCAGTATACATACAGACAAGTACATATAGACAAAGCACTAAATATTATCTATTTGTGTGTATTTAATTTGCCCTCATTCATTAGACGGTCCATGACGGGAGACAGTTTATGAAGTATATTGACCCCAAACTGGGGGTAGCCCTGCCGGAGAGGGACTATGGCGGCAACTGCCTCATATATGACCCTGGGAACACCACCGACCCCTGGCATAACATCTGGGTAAGACACACACGTCCATGCACACATTAACCTGTAGCATCAGGAGACAACTGCAATGGTGGCACCTCTCTTTCTCTGGCCGTCTGCGAGGCTCTTGACTGGGACGGAGTTTAAAATACTTCACTAGTGGACTGTACACTCAAAAATGCTGGCTTTCTGTGTGCTTGTTAATTTTGTAACCATAAATTCCACTCATTAATCACTGTAATTTCCACAGATATTTCAAACCACTGTTGTCCTCGTCCAATAAGGTTCTCAGTTCTCTGTTAACCTGGTTGTAAAAGGGCCGTCCCAAAGGTCACTGTTCACTGTAGGTCGATTCCACCATACATACTGAAATGTAGGTGTTGTCATTAATGAAACATCTTTGGAATGCACTCTTCATGAGTGTGTCATGTAGTCCTTGTTCAAAGTAGTCTCATACAATATCAAATGGTCAATGAGTGGTAAGGTTAAGAAATATTACATGAATGCTGTTTTTGCAGGACAAGATGGATGGCTTTGTCCCCGCTCACTTTCTTGGCTGGTATATTAAGGTGGGTCTGAGTAGTGCACTGTAGTTTAGGCTTATGTTTCATACTTAATATTAATGCTGGATTAAAGGTAGAGTGCACAGTGGTGGGCAACTGCTTACTGAAGTCCACAACAACCAAATTCACATCTCTGTCTCCTTCTTTTCATCTGTCAGACACTTGTGATCAGAGACTGGTGGATGTGTATGATCATCAGTGTGATGTTCGAATTCCTGGAGTACAGTCTGGAGCACCAGCTCCCCAACTTCTCTGAGTGCTGGTGGGACCATGTATGTGCCTCTTCTTCTTCATAACACCCAACTGTATCTGACAAGGATATTGTCCACTGTTGATTTCAGTTTATTTCACTGTTGATTACAATTTGGATACTGGATGTTTAGTCAGTTTTGATACCGGGAGGCAATTCAAAAGCAACTGACTTAATTGAATTTCAAGTGTCTGTCAGTAGATGCTGAATGTTAAGTCTCTCTGTCAGTAGATGCTGAATATTATGTGCAGAAAGCTTGAATTAGGATTTTGTCCTTAGTGAATGCTGAATGCAATGTCTCTCTCTGTGAGTCCCAAATGTCTGTGTCTTTCAGTGGATAATGGATGTGCTGGTGTGTAATGGCCTCGGGATCTACGCTGGGATGAAGACCTTAGGCTGGCTGTCTATGAAGCCCTACCAGTGGCAGGGACTGTGGAACATCCCCACATACAAGTACGCTGCCCACCTCCTGGCACCTTGGTTATGCTTCGTTACGCTTGTGCACAAAGAAGTTCCAAGTCCCAATGTCTTAAGAGTTATAGATATGGCTGATGTTTACTTAACTAATATTCTCCTATCAAAGAGTTTGTATTAGTAGTTTCTTATAGAAGGTTCTAATTTGTTATTAGGGATGGATTGTGCACAATATGTGTGTGTTTGTTAATCAGGGGGAAGATCAAGCGCATGGCCTTCCAGTTCACACCTTACAGCTGGGTCAAGTTTGAGTGGAAGCCTGCCTCCAACCTACGCAGGTGGCTGGCTGTCCTGGGCATCATCTTCATGGTGAGACTCAAGCTCTCTCTCATTTTTCTCATCTCTCTTTCTTTCTCTCTCACTTAACTCTCTCTCTGTCAACTGTCACTCTGTCTATGTTCCTCTCTCACTGTCGCTCTCTCACCCTCACACTTACTCACACTAATTTCTGTCTCTGGTCTCTCTACTCAAGTTGTCCTCTCTGACCTGTCTAATCTCTTTGCAATCCCCCTGCCTGTCTCTCCTCCATCTCTCTCCCTCTCCTCTCCCCTCTCTCTCGCTCTCTGTGTTAGTTCCTGCTGGCGGAGCTGAACACCTTCTACCTCAAGTTTGTGCTGTGGATGCCCCCGGAGCACTACCTGGTGTTGCTTCGCCTAGTCTTCTTTGTCAACGTGGGCGGTGTGGCCATGAGGGAGATCTACGACTTCATGGACGACCCGTGAGTATTAGTAACACTGTGTGTATTGTGTACTGTGTGTCTTTACAACTGACTCTGTATTCCCCTTTCCCTTTCTATCCATTAAATCCCCCCCCTGTCTCTATCTTTCTCCCCCTTCCTGCCTCAGGAAGTTCTATAGGAAGCTGGGGCAGCAAGCGTGGCTGGTGGCGGCCATCACTGTGACAGAGTTCCTCATTGTGGTCAAATACGACCCCAGGACCATTATGCTGCCCATCCCCTTCTTCGTCACCCAGTGCTGGTTCCTGGGCATCGTCCTCATCCTCACTTGGACATTGTGGCGCTTCTTCATCCGGTAACTGCCAACCAGTCTGCCAGTCTCCTCCTCTGAGTCCTCTGTTGTAGAACATAGCAATAATGACAAGAATGAGGATACCGTAACATGTTCTGGTCTTTCTCTTGCAGTGTTAGGGTCATGAACTGGGGTCATTATGGTCTCTTCTGTTACCTGTGCCATGCAGACATGCTTTGGTAACACTTAACATTCTGATTCCATCAACATTAATGAATTGTCAATTGCTAAGAAATGCCTTTCATGAAAATGAAGTTTATGTTGATTCATGGAACTATATGTTCAATAGTTGGCCCTTTTCATTTGAGTAATGTAATACGTTTCCTTCTCTTTAATATATAAGTTTTACAATGGTTTTACGTTTGTTTTTCCCGGGGCTGAGTGTGCATATTTTTTTTAATGTTGCCCCCCCCCACCATCCCCCTCCGCCCATGCTGGACGTGACTGGGTATATTAGCCCTGCATGTTAAAGCTTCTCGTCTGTTTTCTCCACCCCTCCTCCTGTCCGTTCTCGTTCTCAGAGGCAATGTTCATGTCCAGTGAGGTAGGTGTAGGGGCGAGGCTGTGCCTTTTCTCCTATGTGTCTGTGATCTGCCATAGTGCTATCATCATCACCCTTCCACCCATCACCTCACCTTCCATGGATCCAAAAATCCAAAATCCAAAATGTTTTCCTCCTCACAATGAATCCATCCCATGTTGCATGTTGTTTTCGGGTTATGCCGTGTCGTACATCATCTATCCTTTTCCTGTTTTTTGGTTTTGTTTTCAGACCTCACACTCAGGCCTTTTTGTCTTTTCACTCTCAGATGGTTCCTCAAGTAGAAAAAAGGGTTTGATCAGTGAAAACACTTTAAATTAACTGAAAATGGTCATGTGCGTGCTGTTGTGGAACATTTGGAAAGCAATGACTACAGTGCATTCGGAAAGTATTCAGACCCCTTCCCTTTTTCCACATTTTGTTACATTACAACCTTATTCTAAAATGGATAAAATAAAATAAAATCCTCATCAATCTACACACAATATCCCATAAAGACAAAGGGAAAAAAGGTTTTGAAACTTTTGCAAATGTATTAAAATAAAAAAATAGCTACCTTATTTACATAAGTATTCAGAACCTTTGCTATTAGACTCGAAATTGAGCTTGGGTGTATCCTGTTTTTATTGATCTCCTTGATGTTTCTACAACTTGATTGGAGTCCATCTGTGGTCAATTCAATTGATTGGACATGATTTGGAAAGGCACACACCTGTCTATATAAGGTCCCACAGTTGACAGTGCATGTCAGAGCAAAAACCAAGCCATGAGGTTGAAGGAATTGTCCGTAGAGCTCCGAGACAGGATTGTGTCGAGGCACAGATCTGGGGAAGGGTACCAAAACATTTCTGCAGCATTGAAGGTCCCAGAGAACACAGTGGCCTCCATCATTCTTAAACAGAAGATGTTTGGCACCACCAAGACTCTTCATAGAGCTGGCCGCCCGGCCAAACTGAGCAATCAGGGGAGAAGGGCCTTGGTCAGGGAGGGGACCAAGAACCCAATGGTCACTCTGACAGAGCTCCAGAGTTCCTCTGTGGAGATGGGAGAACCTTCCAGAAGGACAACCATCTCTGCAGCACTCCACTAATCAGGCCTTTATGGGAGAGTGGCCAGATAGAAGCCACTCCTCAGTAAAAGGCACATGACACCCCGCTTGGAGTTTGCCAAAAGGCACCTAAAGGACTCTCAGACCATGAGAAAAAATTATCTGGTTTGATGAAACCAAGACTGAACTCTTTGGCCTGAATGCCAAGCGTCACGTCTGGAAGAAACCGAGCACATCCCTATGGTGAAGTATAGTGGTCGCAGGATCATGCTGTGGGGATGTGTTTAGCGGCAGGGACTGGGGGACTAGTCAGCATCAAGGGAAAGATGAACGGAGCGAAGTACAGAGAGATCCTTGATCAAAACCTCCTCCAGAGCACTCAGGACTTCAGACTGGGGTGAAGGTTAAACTTCCAAAAGGACCTCGACCCAAAGCACACAGCCAAGACAATGCAGGAGTGGCTTCAGGACAAGTCTCAATGTCTTTGAGTGGCCCAGCCAGAGCCCGGACATGAACCGGATCGAACATCTCTGGAGAGGCCTGAAAATAGCTGTGCAATGACACTCCCCATCCAACCTGACAGAGCTTGACAGGATCTGCAGAGAAGAATGGGAGAAACTCCCCAAATACAGGCTTGTAGCGTCATACCCCAAAAGACTCGAGGCTGTAATCGCTGCCAAAGGTGCTTCAACAAAGTACTGAGTAAAGGGTCTAAAATGTCCCAACAATTTCTAAAAACCTGTTTTTGCTTTGTTATTGTGTGTAGAGTGAAGAAGGGAAAATATCAATTATTGAAAAAGTGAAGGGTTCTGAATACTTTCCAAATGCGCTGTGTGACTCCTTCCTCAGCCACCAACACAGTTTATAAAGGGTGACATGGCATGAACTGGTGGTGTGAGATGATGTGACTGATTATTTCCTGTAACATGCCATGTCACCCTGCAAGAAATGGAAAAATGGCTTGAACCTCACGGACCGTTTCTAAAGCTGATTTGTCATGTTTTCTTTGAGGGCTTTTCCAACGATTCTTCCTGGCAAATCCAGGGTGGCCAACCCTTCTTCTGAAGAGCTACCGTCCGTGAGTGCATGCAGTTTCTGAACTCTAGACCTTGAGTACCCTCAGCGTTACACATTTTTGCTCGAACACACCTGATTCTACTAATCAGAAGCTCAGGAGTCGGATAAGATAAATTTGCTGAATCAGGTGTTAAAGCAGGGCTGGAGTACACCCAGTAGCTCTCCTAGAAGAGGGTTGGCCATCCTGCCTTTGTTATTAGCAGTTATAAAGTGTGACCAGGGGTTTCATCACAGGCAACTGTTGCAATGAGAATAGGGAGATTGTTACTATGGGACTGTTGCCCTTCAACCTGTCAGTCAGCATGCTGACCCTGCCATCGTCCCACAAAATGTCTTCAGGCAGGGCTCCTGAGTGTCACAGCACTCAGGAGTCTAAGGCACTGCATCTCAGTGCTAGAGGCGTCACTAAAGACCCTGGTTCAATCCCGGGCTGTATCACAACCAGTTGTGATCGGGATTCCCATAGGGCGGTGCACAATTGGCCCAGCGTCCAGGTTAGGGGAGGGTTTGGCTGGGGTAGGCCGTCATTGTAAATAAGAATTTGTCTTAACTGACTTGTCTAGTTAAATAAAGGTTAAATAAAAAAATGGTTCCGAAGTGCACAGAGGAATGTTATCTGGATATGGCATCTTTAAACAGAGACTTGAAAAGGGATGTCCTCCTCCCCAGCTGTGTGTTTGACAGACACACAACCTATGTATGTCTTATTATTATTATACACTGTCAGGGTATTTGTGTAAGTGTGTGTGAGGAAATGTGCCAACGTTTAGGCCTATATAGGCTGGTTAACATCCTTACATGCGTGTGTCCCACTGTCACTGTGTTCCCCTTGACTCTCCTACTCTGCCCTACCCGCAGTGACATCACTCTCCGCTACAAAGACGCTCGCCGACGGAAGCAGGAGGTTACAGGGGACTGCAGCCGTCCTCATGGCAATGGTGGCACGGCGACCCCGTCGGGACGCAGCAAACTCAACGGCATCTCCGAGTCATTCCGACACAGGAAGTCCTGAGAGGCGGGGCCTGCCGTTGCGCCGCTGGTAGGGGGTGGGGAAAGGGACAAAAAAAAAGAGCTGCAAAAGCTCTGCAGCACCATACACACGCAGGTCACCTGTGTAGAGGTGTTAGGGGAGCTGTGTCTGGGGGAAGGGGGATGTTGTTCTTGTGCCTACCTGAACAGAGTCATAGTCATTCCTATGCTGGCTTTTCACTGTTAACACTAATCACAGAACAAAACACCGGACAGGGATTTTGGGTTGGGGTGTCAGCTAGCTATCTCATACTACAGGGATTTACCTCATGTACGTTTGTGTAATAGTGCTTGGAACATCAGTGGGGCGATGTATTATGATTTTTTTTTTGGGGGGGGGGGGGGGGTTTGCAAAACTGGGATCACAAAGGGTATTGGGTTGAGACAGATCATAGATTTAGTTTTCACCATGGCAGAATTTTGTTAACTTACATCATCATGTAATGTAATCAGGATGAAGCAAGGGTTGGGAGGGAGAGGAACCGAACCCCCAAGGGGCCAGCAGCCATACCTACAAGCTAAATAACAGCCAAAGCTTTGAACTCATCCCTGCTCAAGCCATACTCTGCTAAACCAGGCTTTACCAAACTCGTCTTTTGCTCTAGCACTACACAGCTGATTCAAATAACCAACTCATCATCAAGCTTTGGTTATTTGAATCAGCCGTGCAGTGCTAGGGCAAAAACCAAAAAGTGCACCCAGTAGGCACACCAGGATTGAGTTTGGGAAACCCTGTGCTAGTAACATGTGGGAATGATGGCTGTAACATGACACGTGATGGTATTGGAACCAAATTGGACTTCAAGCTGGAGAGAAGGGATGCAATGTATTGCAAAGCCGGCCAAAAAATGCTTTAAATACAGAATTAACATCTGTACAATTCTAAATATGCTTCAAGAATGCAGGGCACACATAGCCATTGGAGAAATTTGAACAATGTCTGACACACCTGTTTTTAATTAGGCTCTTTAATTTCTTAATTAATCACACTGGTGACATTCATTGGAAATAGCCAAAAGCCAAGTGACAGGTAACAATTAGTGTTAGCTTTCAAGTTGAAGTGGTAGCTACAGTACTACATTAACCATTTGCCCCACACTGCACTGTTCAGCATGGGCGAACATCAAGCCTAGGTGACATGAAGGGACTTCTTGTAGAGAGCTGTCCACATTATGGATGGTTGGATGGTTATTATGGATGGTTGGCTACATACATCCAATTGTGTTGGTGATCACCCTCCCAATAAAAAAGGGAGACAAAAAGCACATCACAAAGATGAGACCAAAATGGACTCTGCTGGGACATGAACTTGGGCACCTTTATTCCATGTGTAATTACAAGCACCATCCGATGTAAAATAACTAGTTGTGTGTCGCAATAGGTATTACTGTATGTATGTCCTTGGATGGAGAGTAGAAGACTTGTGCTAAATAGTTCCAAACTGCCTGATGTGATTTAGAACATGCTTAATGCCATTTATAATCTATTGTGAATGTAAACCAGCAGCTCTAAACCTTAAAAGAAGAAGGCTTCTCATTAAACGCCAATTATTTGACATGTTTTATGTGCTGGTTATAATCTGGGCTGTGGTGCAATGTAGAATTGTGAAGATCAGAGAGGGGTTAATTGCCATTGAAGTCTACATATATATTTCTCAAAAATGCTTTTCATCTCTCCTTCCAGAAATGTTTCTGAAATTAATGATGGCATATATATATATATATATCTCTATCTCACACACACACACACACACACACTCTCTCTCTCTCTACCGTTCAAAAGTTTGGGGTCACTTTGAAATGTCCTTGTTTTTTAAAGAAAGCTAATTAGCTAATTAGTTTATCATTTTAAAAGGCTAATTGATCATTAGAAAACCCTTTTGCAATTATGCTGATTAAAGAAGCAATAAAACTGTCCGCCTTTTAGACTAGTTGAGTATCTGGAGCATCAACATTTGTGGGTTCGATTACAGGCTCAAAATGGCCAGAAACAAATAACTTTCTTCTCAAACTCGTAGGCTATTCCATGCGAGAAATTGCCAAGAAACTGAAGATCTCGTACAATGCTGTGTACTACTCCCTTCACAGAACAGCGCAAACTGGCTCTAACCAGAATAGAAAGAGGAGTGGGAGGCCCCGGTGCACAACTGAGCAAGAGGATCCCGGAGACACAGCGTTGTACGAGATCTTCAGTTTCTTGAAAATTTCTCGCATGGAATAGCCTTCATTTCTCAGAACAAGAATAGACTGACGAGTTTCAGAAGAAAGTTATTTGTTTCTGGCCATTTTGAGCCTGTAATCGAACCCACAAATGCTGATACTACAGATACTCAACTAGTCTACAGAAGGCCAGTTTTATTGCTTCTTTAATCAGCACAACAGTTTTAAACTGTGTTAACATAATTTCAAAAGGGTTTTCTAATGATCAATTTGCCTTTTAAAAATTATAAACTTGGATTAGTTAACACAATGTGCCATTGGAACACAGGAGTGATGGTTGCTGATAATGGGCCTCTATACGCTTGATGTTGTTTTAATGCACAATTTTTTAAAACATTTCTAAGTGACCCCAACCTTTTGAACGGTTGAGAGTGTGTGTGTGTGTGTGTGTGTGTGTGTACACAGTTGAAGTCGGACGTTTACATACACTTAGGTTGAAGTCCACAGATTTCATGTTAACAAACTATAGTTTTGGCTACTTTGTGCATGACACAAGTAATTCTTCCAACAATTGATTACAGACAGATTGTTTCACATAATTCTCTATATCACAATTCCAGTGGGTCAGAAGTTTACATACACTAAGTTGACTGTGCCTGTAAACAGCTTGGAAAACTGGCTTTAGAAGCTTCTGATAGGCTAATTGACATCATTTGATTCATTTGGAGGTGTACCTGTGGATGTATTTCAAGGCCTACCTTCAAACTCAGTGCCTCTTTGCTCGACATCATGGCAAAATCTAAAGAAATCAGCCAAGAACTCAGAAAATAAATTGTAGACCTCCACAAGTCTGGTTCATCCTTGGGAGGAATTTCCAAACGCCTGAAGGTACCACGTTCATCTGTACAAACAATAGTACGCAAGTATAAACATACAGAGCCGTCATACCGGTCAGGAAGGAGACGCGTTCTGTCTCCTAGAGACCATCCCAGAACAACAGCAAAGAACCTTGTGAAGATGCTGGAGGAAACGTACAAAAGTATCTATATCCACAGTAAAACGAGTCCTGTATCGACATAACCTGAAAGGCCGCTCCGCAAGGAAGAAGCCACTGCTCCAAAACCACCATTAAAAAAAAAAACGACGGTTCGTAACTGCACATGGGGACAAAGATTGTACTTTTTGGAGAAATGTCCTCTGGTCTGATGAAACAAAAATATAACTTTTAGGCCATAATGACCATCGTTATGTTTGGAGGAAAAAGGGGGAGGTTTGCAAGCCGAAGAACACCATCCCAACCGTGAAGCACGGGGGTGGCAGCATCATGTTGTTGGGATGGTTTGCTGCAGGAGGGACTAGTGCACTTCACAAAATAGATGGCATCATGGGAAAGGAAAATTATGTGGATATATTGAAGCAACATCTCAAGACATCAGTCAGGAAGTGAAAGCTTGGTCGCAATTGGGTAATCCAAATGGACAATGACCCCAAGCATACTTCCAAAGTTGTGGCAAAATGGCTTAAGGACATCAAAGTCAAGGTATTGGAGTGGCCATCACAAAGCCCTGACCTCAATCCTATAGAAAATTTGTGAGCAGAACTGAAAAAGCGTGTGCGAGCAAGGAGTTCTACAAACCTGACTCAGTTACACCAGTTCTGTCAGGAGGAATGGGCCAAAATTCACCCAACTTATTGTGGGAAGCTTGTTGAATTCTACCCAGAACATTTGACCCAAGTTAAACAATTTAAAGGCAATACACTCAATTAGTATTTGGTAGCATGTAAACTTCTGACCCACTGGGAATGTGATGAAAGAAATAAAAGCTGAAATAAATTATTCTCTCTCTGCACTTTTCGCACCAAAGTACGTTAATTTCTCTAGGAGACAGAACGCGTCTCCTTCCTGAACGGTATGACGGCTGCGTTGTCCCATGGTGTTTATACTCGCGTACTATTGTTTGTACAGATGAACGTGGTACCTTCAGACGTTTGGAAATTGCTCCCAAGGATGAACCAGACTTGCTCCCAAGGATGAACCAGAGGTCTACAATATTTCTTCTGAGGTCTTGGCTGATTTTCCCATGATGTCAAGTAAAGAGGCACTGAGTTTGAAGGTAGGCCTTGAAATACATCCACAGGTACACCTCCAAATTAATCAAAATGAATTTTCTGGAATTTTCCAAGCTGTTTACAGGCACAGTCAACTTAGTGTATGTATACTTCTGACCCACTGGAATTGTGATATTGTGAATTGAAATAATCTGTCTATAAAAATGTTTTGCAAGAATGACTTGTCATGCACAAAGTAGATGTCCTAACCGACTTGCCAAAACTAGAGTTTGTTAACAGGAAATCTGTGGAGTGGTTGAAAAATGAGTTTTAATGACTTCACATAAGTGTATGTAAACTTCCGATTTCGTGTGTGTGTGTGTGTGTGTGTGTGTGTGTGTGTGTGTGTGTGTGTTAAATTGATTTCAGAACATTTTGCCCCCTTCTTTGGAATGTTCAGGCTGCCTCAACAAAGTACAACTTAAACTTAAAAATACTGTTTAGCTGAAGTATCTAAGTCTGTACCCGTGTTCTTGTACTGTGTTATATGGTGGAGTCGCTTGAAGATGACACTTAGAATTTAGTTGTATTATTATTTTAGACGTGGGCCTGGGAATTCAATATAGTGTGCCCCTTGCTAAGGATCAGGATTTCGGTTCAACTCTATTTCAGTTCAGGAAACTCTGATGTTGATTGAAATTCAAATCATGGGTTGATAATTGCTCATTATTTTCTATGTGTACTTTTCAATTCACTTCCCCAAACTGACGGCACTGAAATGGGATTGATCCCCAAACCTGCTTAGTCTCTAAAACCCGACCCCAAGCAACCGTGACTAGAGTCGGGTTTCAATGATGGACTCTTTTGGCATAGAGGAACTACGTCACTGCCTACGTTAATGTGGGGGGGACTCTCCCAACAAATCACAAGGCAGACTTGTCAAATCCTTGCAATTCAAAACCAAAGTTTGCAGCCAAACCTTTGCAGTGGTTTGATACAAACTAGCCACTTGCGAAATGCACTCATTAAAAATAACCTCTGTGATCTCCGTCTTGCTAGCTACTATTTAGTATTTTATTCAAGCGGATAAAGTGACATAAACAGTGATGTAGTTCCTCTATGGCAAAAGAGTCCATAATTGAAACCAGAACCTAGTCATTGACCACGTTTATGTGCACACCTTTATTTTTCAGGATACTCAAGTATACTGTTTTTGAGTTGATGCATATAAACATCATATCCCATTTATAATAACTTGAAATGCGGTTATCAGAAACCCAGATAATATGCCTGGGATATGCTGATATTAGACGGAATACTGTGGCATGTAAACATCTTATCTCAATTTCGCATATCATTAGTGTTGTGTGATATTTTCATTTGATTTGTCAAACAAATCACTTCAAAAAGTAGGCTACCTGCACAGCTCGATCCACTAAATAATTAAATGATAATACATTTTGCTGATATTCCGTACTGGACTCGAGGAAAAAAAGAAAAAAAATCTTTAATAATAATATTCTCCACTCCTGTTCCCGAGATGACAAAATTAACATTTGTTGTATAATTTTACTGAAAGAAATGCATAATTCCACAGGAGTTAAAATTATATTACACTACATGTGAGAGGTTATATGCCCTACAGTCAGTCAATATTTCTGTTACTATTCCATTTAACCCATATTAGCTTAAATGAGGAATATTCTGTTTTCATGGATACAGCGATACTCGTGAGTGGGATAAAGGTGCATGTAAACAGCTTATCCCAAATAAGACCTTAAGTGGGATATTAGCTACTATCCGGAATACTGTGCGCATGTAAACTTGGTCACTGTGTTGCCTAGGGTTGGGTTTTCGAGACTAAAACCAAGGCCTATAGCATGGTGTCGGGTCAGTGAACTCCCACTTTTAGCCACAAGAGGGCAGCAGATCTCTCTGTCACAGCCTCTGCCTGTGCGGTTGGTTTGAGAGGGCTGTTAAAGCCATTTTCTACTGTTTAAATAAATGTGAACATGTAAAGGATAGTAAACAAAAAGTGAATCGCTGCTGTAGCATGTTATTTTATAACGTTTTCAATAAAATCTAATGAAAAATTGGTGACCATTTGTTCTGGGACTTTTTTTGTGACTCATCAATTATGGATTGTGCAGCTCATATGGCAAATTTTCACTGAGAATTTACACCGGTGTTTTACCAAAAAGGCACAGACTTTTGTGTTTCCACCTACACGGCCCGGCTCCAGTGACACAGTTGGCCATGGCCTCAGCGGACCTGCTCTGACTTGGCCAAAGCGAGGCCTACTAATTTCAGAGTTTTTCTTTATTTGTACTATTTTCTACATTGTAGAATAATAGAGAAGACATTAAAACTATGAAATAACACATATGGAATCATGTAGTAACACAAAAAGTGTTAAACAAATCAAAATATATTTTATATTTGAGATTCTTCAAAGTAGCCACCCTTTGCCATGTTGACAGCTTTGCACACTCTTGGCCTGTTAGCTCTTATGGGAATGAGCTTAATACCCCCTCTGACTTTACATTTTGTAGGGGCTCGGGCTAATGCACCTAAATGTGCGAAGTATGATAGAAAAAATTGACACAATTGACATTTGGGTACAGGACTCATGCATGACATTCTGGTTCTCTTGGAAACGGTTAAATGGTTCTCTCTCTGATAAAGACATTGAAGTAAGTGATGCATGTATTTAGATGTGACAGATTAAAGGTAGGGGCGTGGATCAGAAAACCAGTCATTATCTGGTCACGGTATCTCTGTGCATTCAAATTGCCATTGATAAAATGCAATTGTGTGCGTTGTCCATTGCCTATGCCTGCCCATGTCTGACCAGTTGTGTAGAAATATATACAAAATCACACAATACCCCATAATTGTACCGTGTATCTGTCTTTTGTGTACTTTCGTTGTGGCATTTTGCACCTGCCCTGTGTTTTGTTGTAGCTGCTTGACAATGAAATTTCCCCCCCGGGGGATCAATAAAGTACCTATCTAATAAGTGAAAACATGTTTTGAGAAATGTTTGCAAATTTATTTAAAATGAAACACCAACTAATTTACATAAGTGTTCACACCCATTTGCTATGACACTCCAAATTGAGCTCAGGTGCATCCAATTTCCTTTGATCGTCCTTGATGTCACTACAACTTGATTGGAGTCCACCTGTTGCCAATTAAATTGTTTGGACATGATTTAGAAAACACACCTGTCTATATAAGGTTCCTACAACTTAGTATCTCGTTTTAACTAATTAGTAAAAAATAAAAAAGAATATGTCGTTTCTAGTTTGAAGGATTGTATTAAAGGATGTCTTAGGTAGGCAATACATAGGCTACTGTAAAATGTATATTTTTTTATAGAATCACCACAATATAAATCAATCAGCTTCTTTTAATAAATAGATGGGAATAAATAAGCTCAAACTGCAGCTGTGAAATTATTTGCACACAGAAGAAAGCCCAAACAAGCTTCACATGCGCATTGAGCATGGGAAATGTGCTCTACAAATTAATAATTAATATGTTAGACAGAAAAATACATGTAAAGCTTAATTACATAAAGGAATATTAGTGTGAATATAGCCATAATATAAACAAGAGAAAGTTTAATGGAATTTAAAAAGACTAAAATGTAAAAAATACATTGAGATGAAGCGGCCACAGTGTGTGGATTCTTTTTCTCCAAAATGTTAATACAGTATGTCTAATAAAAGAGTATATGAGTACGTTAATAATCCCCAAGGGTACAATCATGTGATAGGGGGTATAGTAACCAAAAAAGGGACCGAACCACTGAGCTAAGGAACCAGGCTTGGCCTGTCATGCTAGTAGTACTGTTGTTGGTCCATGTGCTTTGTTGTCCAAAGGGTGTTGGTGTCTGGGTGTCTGTAAGAGGAGGGAGAAAATCTAAAAGAAAGAAAAAAAATGTATCTGTTATTTAACATTGTGTTTATTTGTTAATGGGACACACAACACACCATAGCATCGGTGGAGATCATATAGTTGATTGGGTTGATTTAATTATCGTCTGATTAGATCTGGAAGTGTTTCTCATAAGAAAGTTCTGCTAAACTACTCTTGTAGTATTGAATGAGGACAGCTAGCTATTACACTTAGGGTGCAGTCCTGCAATACTCTTGCAATATGCCATGTATGTTGTAGGCCTAGGTATGTACAATGTATATACAGTATTTTACAAAGACAGATACACATTATGTAGCTAGCTAGTCAAATGGACACATTGTATACTGAACGAAAATATAAATGCAACAATTTCATAATTTGACTGAGTTACAGTTTATTTCTTACTGTGTTTATTGTGCTATTTTTATTGGATTTGATTGGAAAAAGAAAAGCTGACGGCCAGTATGGTGCCATAAACTTGAGTGAACTATTTACAGAAAATATATACAAAAGAATACATATAGGAGCAAATCAGCCTGAATATCAGGACACACAATTGCAACGCTTTTCAAATACTAATTTATACTTCATAAACACATTTCATGTAATTCTACTACACTTTATATGACTGGAGAAATTAGCAGGATATTTTTTAACATGACAGCCTATTCTGCTGACTGACAAACAGATCAATAAAAACGACGTTGTCCATATAATAGGCCTATGAGAAGGGGAGACACAAATACAGTATGACGTCGATCTGAACTGGAGGAGGAAATGAGCGTACTTAAACAAACTTTTAAAGTGGCACTGACCCAACAATGACAGTGTGGATATGGCCAGTGCTCACTGCTGGTGTCAATAAGATATACTGTTGTTCGCTCAATTAGGTTGAGAATTTCGATAACTAAAAGACAGATTAGAGTCTTTTCATTCTCTTATAGCAATAGCCATTTGCTTTCCACACTATGTTTTCCTCTGTGGCCAAATCATGCTTTAGTAGCCTGTTTTGAATGTATTTCTTTAAAGACAGGAGTAGGCTAATTAGACTATATTTTTGTCAATTTGGACGTGCCGCCTATGTGTATGGAGGTAACGTGATATCACGTTATTTTCCTACAGTTTTTCCACACAAAAGGACTTTATTACAGACAGAAATACTCCTCCGTTTCATCAGCTGTCTGGGTGTGAACATTACAGAAGCCTATGTATTGCCTACCTAAAACAACCGCTAATACATTTGAAGTCCTTCAAAATAGAAACTACGTATCCTAAATGTTAGAAAGTAGAATATAAACTAAATATAGGCTACTGTGGATGGGGTAGACCTAATTAAAATAATAGTGATAATGGAAACAAAATATTCTAGGCTGAGCAGTACCAAAGTGAAATTGGAGCCAGAGAAGGCTAACAACATTTCTAAGATCTGCTCAATTATACTCTGCTCCACATTTGCCCACTTACATGCCCTGGCATTCAAAAGCAGTGATGCTTTAAGAATTATCAATTATATCAATGGATGGAATCAGTGAATGAATGGTTGCAGCAGCCAATACATGGTCTGACAAGCTGCATAACAAAGTAGGCCTAATTAGACAAAATGACAATTCTCCTTTGAACGTCCGATATGTAGTTTCTATTTTGAAGGACTTCAAATGTATTAAGTCATTCAAATGTGATACTAAGTCATTCAAACAAAAATAATTCCAAGAGCTTCCGTAAGTCCTGTATGTCAATCTCCGAGAGAGAACTGTGTGGAGGTATATATATGGGGAAGGGTATAAAACAATTTCTAGAGTCTCGAAAGTTTCCAAGAGCACAGTGGTGCACATAGTCTGTTGATGGAAAAACGTACAGTGGGGAGAACAAGTATTTGATACACTGCCGATTTTGCAGGTTTTCCAACTTACAAAGCATGTAGAAGTCTGTAATTTTTATCATAGGTACTCTTCAACTGTGAGTGACGGAATCTAAAATAAATATCCAGAAAATCACATTGTATGATTTTTAAGTAATTAATTTGCATTTTATTGCATGACATAAGTATTTGATACATCAGAAAAGCAGAACTTAATATTTGGTACAGAAACCTTTGTTTGCAATTACAGAGATCATACGTTTCCTGTAGTTCTTGACCAGGTTTGCACACACTGCAGCAGGGATTTTGGCCCACTCCTCCATACAGAACTTCTCCAGATCCTTCAGGTTTCGGGGCTGTCGCTGGGCAATACGGACTTTCAGCTCCCTCCAACGATTTCCTATTGGGTTCATGTCTGGAGACTGGCTAGGCCACTCCAGGACCTTGAGATGCTTCTTACGGAGCCACTCCTTAGTTGCCCTGGCTGTGTGTTTTGGGTCGTTGTCATGCTGGAAGACCCAGTCATGACCCATCTTCAATGCTCTTACTGAGGGAAGGAGGTTGTTGGCCAAGATCTCGCGATACATGGCCCCATCCATCCTCCCCTCAATACGGTGCAGTCGTCCTGTCCCCTTTGCAGAAAAGCATCCCCAAAGAATGATGTTTCCACCTCCATGCTTCACGGTTGGGATGGTGTTCTTGGGGTTGTAGTCATCCTTCTTCTTCCTCCAAACACGGCGAGTGGAGTTTAGACCAAAAAGCTCTATTTTTGTCTCATCAGACCACATGACCTTCTCCCATTCCTCCTCTGGATCATCCAGATGGTCATTGGCAAACTTCAGACGGGCCTGGACATGCGCTGGCTTGAGCAGGGGGACCTTGCGTGCGCTGCAGGATTTTAATCCATGACGGCGTAGTGTGTTACTAATGGTTTTCTTTGAGACTGTGGTCCCAGATCTCTTCAGGTCATTGACCAGGTCCTGCCGTGTAGTTCTGGGCTGATCCCTCACTTTCCTCATGATCATTGATGCCCCACGAGGTGAGATCTTGCATGGTGCCCCAGACCGAGGGAGATTGACCGTCATCTTGAACTTCTTCCATTTTCTAATTATTGCGCCAACAGTTGTTGCCTTCTCACCAAGCTGCTTGCCTATTGTCCTGTAGCCCATCCCAGCCTTGTGCAGTTCTACAATTTTATCCCTGATGTCCTTACACAGCTCTCTGGTCTTGGCCATTGTGGAGAGGTTGGAGTCTGTTTGATTGAGTGTGTGGCAGGTGTCTTTTATACAGGTAACGAGTTCAAACAGGTGCAGTTAATACAGGTAATGAGTGGAGAACACGAGGGCTTCTTAAAGAAAAACTAACAGGTCTGTAATAGCCGGAATTCTTACTGGTTGGTAGGTGATCAAATACTTATGTCATGCAATAAAATGTTAATTAATTAATTAAAAATCATACAATGTGATTTTCTAGATTTTTGTTTTAGATTCCGTCTCTCACATTTAAAGTGTACCTATGATCAGAATTACAGACCTCTACATGCTTTGTAATTAGGAAAACCTGCAAAATCGGCAGTGTATCAAATACTTGTTCTCCCACTGTACGTACAGTACATAGTCCCCTCCGAGTCAAAAGTTTGGACACCTACTCATTCAAGGGTTTTTCTTTATTTTTACTATTTTCTACATTTTAGAATGATAGTGAAGACATCACAACTATGAAATAACACATGGAATCATGTAGTAACCAAAACAGTGTTAAACAAATCAAAATATGTTTTATATTTGAGATTCTTCAAAGTAGCCAGTCTTTGCCTTGATGACAGCTTTGCACACTCTTGGCATTCTGTCAACCAACTTCATGAGGTAGTCACCTGCAATGCATTTCAATTAACAGGTGTGCTTTGTTAAAAGTTAATTTGTGGAATTTCTTTCCTTCTTAATAAGTTTGAGCCAATCAGTTGTGTTGGGGTGGTATACAGAAGATAGCCATATTTGGTAAAATACCAAGTCCATATTATGGCAAGAACAGCTCAAATAAGCAAAGAGAAAAGACAGTCCATCATTACTTTAAGACATGAAGATCAGTCAATCAGCAACATTTCAAGAACTTTCAAAGTTTCTTCAAGTGCAGTCGCAAAAACCATCAAGCTCTATGATGAAACTGGCTCTCATGAGAACCGCCACAGGAAAGGAAGACCCAGAGTTACCTCTGCTGCAGAGGAAAAGACCCCACCCCCCCATTGTCCCCTGGATTAGGGCAGTTAAAAGTGTACACACACACACACCGGCAGGCGGCTCAGTCATCATGGAGGCCTAATCTCCGGTTTATGTATTCATTTGTGATGCTATCCTTCGTGTGATGTGTAGGCCGTCATTGTAAATAAGAATTTGTTCTTAACTGACTTGGCTAGTTAAATAAAGTTTTAAACCATTGCCTCAGCTACTGTAGCACAGAAAAACATGTTTTTTGTTATTTTGAAAGAAAATTGTCCTAGTGGGGGGACTAAAGCTGCATATGTAACAGCTTTGATTCCATCCCTCTCCTCACCCCTACCTGGGCTCGAACCAGGGACCCTCTGCACACATCATCAACAGTCACACTCAAAGCATCGTTACCCATCGCTCCGCAAGAGCCTTGGCTTTTGTGGAGCGATGGGTAACGATGCTTTGAGGGTGACTGTTGACGTTGTGTGCAGAGGGTCCCTGGTTACTCAAGGGAAACAACCACTTCAAGGTCTCAGAGCAAGTGACGTCACTGATTGAAACGCCACTAGCGCGGACCGCTAACTTGCTAGCCGTTTCACACCGGTTACACATAACCAATTCCAAGTTTGTGGGCCAGAAGAACCATCCTCACATTTTTATCAAATGCCACATCTCCCCTGGAGCACTCCTGCAAGCCTGGAGGAAGTGTAAACACTCCTCCTAAATGCATCACGATCACCCCTTCACAGTGTGCACATTCTATCATGACAGACTCTCAACTAATTTGCACTGCTAGTTACCTGTACTGACACTGCCTCGATCAGCTGATCAAGCACATTTTTTATCTTTCATTCACTGCTTTTCTCGAATTGGCTAACTGAGATCGCCTATTTTTATTCACATACTGTAGGTATATTTTCTTTACGTGGATTCTTCGCGGGATATATTTTCAAACAAGGAAGTGCTGCAAGGCACATTAGGCATTTTAACCAATCAGGTTGCCGAAAAGGCAAGTAGCCAGTAGCCAATCGAATGCCAGGAAATGACTCAGTGTTCCAGCTCAGCTAACTTGCTAAATAGCGATTTTCGTAAATTAACTTTATTCCAAAAAATATGCACAATCTCGTTTGTCTCTACATTAACTAACATATTCCTCTCAATTGTAAATTTTTTGCTTTACTCGTTATGACGTTATAATTACTTAGATTTGCTTCCACCGTAATGTTTTTGTCAGCCATCTTTGCTTTACAAAGGCACCAGCCTATGTGTCAACATTGCAACATTGCACCGTCATAGGATGCCATCTTTCCAACATGTCGGTTTGTCAAATTTCTGCCCTGCTAGAGCTGCCCCGGTCAAGTGTAAGTGCTGTTATTGTGTAGTGGAAACGTCTAGGAGCAACAATGGCTCAGCTGCTAAGTGGTAGGCCACACAAGCTCACAGAACCGGACCACAGAGTGCTGACACTCACTACTGAGTTCCAAACTCTCTCTGGAGGCAACGTTAGCACAATAACTGTTCGTCTGGAGCTTCATGAAATGGGTTTCCATGGCTGAGCAGCAAGCTAAGATCACCATGTACAATGCCAAGCGTTGGCTGGAGTTGTTTAAAGCTTGCCGCCATTGGAATCTGGAGCAGTGGAAACGCGTTCTCTACAGCCCGGAACCTCCAGCGACAGAGCCGGAGCAGTCCGCTCCACCGGTACCTATTCCGGGTCCAGCCGTCTGCTCCGCCCCAGTGCCAGAGCAGTCCGCTCCCCCGGTACCCATTCCGGGTTCAGCCGTCTGCTCCACTCCAGTGCCAGAGCAGTCCGCCGTACCGGTATCCAATCCGGGTTCAGCCGTCTGCTCCGCTCCAGTGCCAGAGCAGTCCGCTCCACCGGTACCCATTCCGGGTCCAGCCGTCTGCTCCGCCCCAGTGCCAGAGCAGTCCGCTCCACCGGTACCCATTCCGGGTTCAGCCGTCTGCTCCGCTCCAGAGCCTGAGCAGTCCGCTCCACCGGTACCCATTCCGGGTCCAGCCGTCTGCTCCGCTCCAGTGCCAGAGTAGTCCGCCCCACCGGTGCCCAGTCCAGGCCAGGTTGTTTTCCCAGCTCCATGGCCGGAGCCGTTTGCCCCACCGGTGCCCAGTCCGGGCCCGGTTGTTTTCCCCGCTACAAGGCCGGAGCCTTTTGCCCCACCGGTACCCAGTCCGGGCCCGGTTATAAAGAAGGGGCATGGGAGAAAACTGTCCACTTCGCCAAGAGCCGCCCCCGATGGACTAGTCTTCCCTCCCTATTAACCCCCCCTTGTATTTGTGTTTTTTTTGGCGTCCGGGAGTCCGTGCCTTGGGGGGGGTACTGTCAGGCTCTGGCCATAGAGAAGCCTATTTGCTTCTCTATGTAGCTATGGTCAGAGTCTGACAGTGTCTTTCTTTTCTGTTTCTGTGTGGGTTTTGGGTTGGATCCCTAATTAGAGGCTGCTGCACCGCATTGTCTCTAATTAGGGATCCTATATATGTTTGTCTGTCCTTCACTCTGGTGTGGGTCGTTGTCTATGTATTTCGCAGTCACGGTGAAAGTAAGTGGTGCTGTTGTTACGTCCGTTCATTCGTGTTTGTTTTGAGTACGTGACATTTTGTACATCGTTTGTTTGTTTCTGTAGTTCGTCATTCGTTTTGTGTATATACATAGTATATACACCCACATCGTGACACTTTGCTAATTTTTCAGTTACCAGTTCATAAATAAACAGTCAGGGGAATAAACTTGTTTTGCAAAGCTACATTGATGAACTCAGCTGAAGGTGGAAGTTCGCTCTTCCCAAGCAGTTTCAACTTTGCTAGGCTCATCCAACAGGCTTAAGCTGCAGTGAAACAAAGAAAATACCAGATGACACAGCCTGACCATGATCCTATTGCATTTAAGCTAGCTAGCTACCTAATGGCCATTTCTTTCATCTTTATAGACAAATTGTTTAATGCTCGTGTGAATGTTTTTGTGATGATGACACAAATCAACTGCATTATACTTAAAAAACACTTCAACTTCAACCAGTAAAATGTCTCTTTGGCTAACTTTCTATACAGACTATAAAATGAGCATTAGCATTCTAGCTAACAACTGCTGCATCCAAAATAGTTATTTTGCAAAGATCACAACCAAATATAATCTTAGCTACTGTTCAAGAAACCCCCAAAAGTTATTTTGTTTATAAGTAATAAACACTTAAATCTAGGCTATGTTAAATGGGCGCAGATGGCGATGGCGTTCTTACTGCTGTCAAGGTGTTAAGTCATTTTTACATGTGTTCTTAACACCTGTCCACTGCGCATTTACAGGTGATTAGAGCTCTTGTTATGGTCAATTTTTACACGTGTTCATTACACCTGTCCAGTGTGCATTTACGGGTGATGAGAGCTCTTGTTATGGTAATAATTACACATGTTCATTACACCTGTCCAGTGTGCATTTACAGGTGATGTTAACGCTCTAACCCAGAGACTCTGTCTAGAGTCTCGCCGACCACCGGGGACCAACGCCCGGAAGGGGAGAGGGTGGTGACCCCTCACTGCTTGCCAAGACCACCAGGGGGTGCCACTACATCCAGCCAGCTCTCTTCCCCAGGGACATGGGAAGGGGGAGAGGAGGGGACAGGGCTGAGGCCAACCATGAATGCATGTAGAGAACTGCCTCCTTATACATTGGTCATTTATTCTAGAACTGTTAACCAGACCAAATAAAGAATTCAAACACCCTAATAACATATAACACAAATAGAATAAGACACTTCCTTGACCAATTAGATCATGAACATACATTACATAACTAAGCCTTTTGATGAATCATGATTTTTGTAATTTCTTATGTCCATAGTTGGGAAGTTACCTACTGAGATGATTTCTACTTTCTCTGTTGCCTATGCATCCAGCTAAACAGTCTACAGTAGTTGCTGTGTGTCTTCCAATATCTGGAAATGTTGTTCCAAAACCAGACAGAAGAGGTATTTATTTGCTTGATAATCTGTTTCACTTAGTGTGTAAAATAAAAAATTTGTTCAGAGATAAACATGTGCCTGGGTGAATAATATGTGAATGCTTGTCAAATCAAAGTTTGTCACGTGCACCAAATACAACAGGTGTAGACCTTACATTGAAATGCTTACTTACAAGCCCTAACCAACAGTGCAGTTTTAAAGTAAAGAATAATAGTGCTCTTATGAACATTACCTATCGTCTGAGCATTGTGTCCTGGCTGCCAGCCCTTACACTACACAAACACATAATATACACTGAGTGTATAAAACATTAAGGACACCTTCCTAATATTGTGTTGCTGTATGAGCAACAGCTAATGGTCTTTATAATAAACTGAACTATATTGATGTATACCTTATACAACTTCCTTGTTTCCATATTTATAATTTTACATGCCTTTATCTATGGGGTAGACGCATAATAATAATAAAACAAAAATCAATTACAGTTCTCTGTTACCTATTGGTAATTATGCATTTAAAGGTGGAATATGCAGAAATCGCTCAGACATTTCCTGGTTGCTAAAATTATAACACCACTTTTTGTGTAGAGAATCAGTGTACCATCTAAACAGCTGTGAAATATATTTATATAGTATTTTCAGCTGTTGTATGCTGTTGTACAAAAAAGTTACATATTGCAGGTTTAATTGTGTGCTGGGGTGGCCCAGTGGTGTAGCATCATAGTCTACAGTGCACATGTTGGCATGGGTTTTAATCCGGCTCATGCCCTGCTGACATACCGTCTCCTCTTTACTCTCCTGTGTCTGTTTCAATCAACTGTGTGATTCCCATAAAACCTTTTTGAATACATAAGGCATTGATTATGATTATACGCTCAGATTGGATATAAGAGGACACAAAAACAGGAATATTTAGCATATCAGCTTAATACCCTGTTTTCACATAATAATGGCCGGAACAGAGCAAATGGAATGGCATCAAACACCTGCAAACCATGTGTTTGATGTATTTGATACCATCCCACTGATTACGCTCCAGTCATTACCATATCCCCATCTCTGTCTAAACCTTATCAAGCAATACAGTGGGGAGAACAAGTATTTGATACACTGCCAATTTTGCAGGTGTTCCTACTTACAAAGCATGTAGAGGTCTGTAATTTTTATCATAGGTACACTTCAACTGTGAGAGACGGAATCTAAAACAAAAATCCAGAAAATCACATTGTATGATTTTTAAATAATTAATTTGCATTTTATTGCATGACATAAGTATTTGATCACCTACCAACCAGTAAGAATTCCGGCTCTCACAGACCTGTTAGTTTTTCTTTAAGAAGCCCTCCTGTTCTCCACTCATTACCTGTATTAACTGCACCTGTTTGAACTCGTTACCTGTATAAAAGACACCTGTCCACACACTCAATCAAACAGACTCCAACCTCTCCACAATGGCCAAGACCAGAGAGCTGTGTAAGGACATCAGGGATAAAATTGTAGACCTGCACAAGGCTGGGATGGGCTACAGGACAATAGGCAAGCAGATTGGTGAGAAGGCAACAACTGTTGCCGCAATTATTAGAAAATGGAAGAAGTTCAAGATGACGGTCAATCTCCCTCGGTCTGGGGAACCATGCAAGATCTCACCTCGTGGGGCATCAATGATCATGAGGAAGGTGAGGGATCAGCCCAGAACTACACGTTAGGACCTGGTCAATGACCTGAAGAGAGCTGAGACCACAGTCTCAAAGAAAACCATTAGTAACACACTACGCCGTCATGGATTAAAATCCTGCAGAGCACGCAAGGTCCCCCTGCTCAAGCCAGCGCATGTCCAGGCCCGTCTGAAGTTTGCCAATGACCATCTGGATGATCCAGAGGAGGAATGGGAGAAGGTCATGTGGTCTGATGAGACAAAAATAGAGCTTTTCGGTCTAAACTCCACTCACCGTGTTTGGAGGAAGAAGAAGGATGAGTACAACCCCAAGAACACCATCCCAACCGTGAAGCATGGAGGTGGAAACATCATTCTTTGGGGATGCTTTTCTGCAAAGTGGACAGGACGACTGCACCGTATTGAGGGGAGGATGGATGGAGCCATGTATCGCGAGATCTTGGCCAACAACCTCCTTCCCTCAGTAAGAGCATTGAAGATGGGTCGTGGCTGGGTCTTCCAGCATGACAACGACCCGAAACACACAGCCAGGGCAACTAAGGAGTGGCTCCCGAAGAAGCATCTCAAGGTCCTGGAGTGGCCTAGCCAGTCTCCAGACCTGAACCCAATAGAAAATCTTTGGAGGGAGCTGAAAGTCCGTATTGCCCAGCGACAGCCCCGAAACCTGAAGGATCTGGAGAAGGTCTGTATGGAGGAGTGGGTCAAAATCCCTGCTGCAGTGTGTGCAAACCTGGTCAAGAACTACAGGAAACGTATGATCTCTGTAATTGCAAACAATGGTTTCTGTACCAAATATTAAGTTCTGCTTTTCTGATGTATCAAATACTTATGTCATGCAATAAAATGCAAATTAATTACTTAAAAATCATACAATGTGATTTTCTGGATTTTTGTTTTAGATTCCGTCACTCACAGTTGAAGAGTACCTATGATAAAAATTACAGACTTCTACATTCTTTGTAAGTGAGAAAACCTGCAAAATCGGCAGTGTATCAAATACTTGTTCTCCCCACTGTATGTCTCAACAGGGAGAGACTATAAGGACACACTGGCCAGAAAAACGACTAATCAAGATCTAAGAGAAAGTCAGAGAAAGTCTGCAGGTCCTGATCTTCTTGATCCCAATCTAACCCTGGAATGTAATGTAGTTCCAAGGATCGGGCAAAATCTGCATTTGTCCTACCACTTTCAAAAGGTGGAGATCCAACTCCTTTAAATAATTATAGGCCAATCTCAAAGCTGTCACCCCTGGCGAAAATACTTGAAACCCCTGTTAGTGAACAGCTAAAATATATATTTGATCAATGTACCAATCGGGCTTCAGGAAGAAGCATAGCACAATTACAGCAGCCATGAAGGTTTTAAATGACATCACTGAAGCCCTTGACAAAAAACAGCACTGTGTCTCACTTTTTATTGATCTCTCTAAGGCTTTTCATACAGTTGATCATGCAATACTGAGGCAGAGATTGTCGAGCGTAGGTCTTTCGGCGCATGCAGTTGCATGGTTTGCTAACTCTCTGTCTGATAGAACTCAGTACGCACAATTTGATAGGCTCATGTCTGTTAAATTGTCTGTCTGTAATGGTGTGCCCCAGGGCTCTGTACTTGGTCCCCTCTTCACTATTTATATAAATAATTCAGACAAAATGTGCAAAATGCGCAACTTCACTTTTATGCTGATGATACTGTTATTTATTGTTGTGCCTCGTCTCTCACAAAAGCTTTCCAGAACTTGTAAACTGCTTTTTATACTGTTCAGCATACCTTGTGTCAATTGAAGCTTATCCTCAATTGTGGTGGTGTTTAGAAATGGTGTTTTCTAAACCACTGAACCTTTAACCTATTACTACCTGTCAGGGCAATGAGATTGAGGCTGTAACCTCATATAAATATCTTGGTATTTTAGTTGATGACAGCCTCTCTTTTAAAATGCATATTCAACAACTTACCAAAAAGTTGAAGTTGGGATTTTATTTTAGGAATAAGGCCTGTTTTTCTTTTGAAGCCAGAAGGAGGCTAGTATCAGCTACATTTATGCCTATACTAGACTATGTTGATATTTTATATATGAATGCTTCCGCTCAGTGTTTGAGATCAAATGATACCCTTTATCTTGGAGCATTGAGATTTATTTTAAACTGGAAAAACCCTTACATGTGTAAGGGTTTTTCCAGTTTAAAATAATTGGCACTTTATATACAAGGGTTGGTGTTGAATATTTTTAAGCTTTGGTTCAATATTTTTAGGCCTATGATCCAAAACACTGAATTGGAAGGTTAGAAACCACAGTAGGTTATTCAGTAAACGCATAGGATAGCAACAGGATGGAGGTCAGAGCAGTCAGCAAAAGCCCAATAATCAGAGCAGTCAGTAAAGCCCAATAATTAGCGCAGTCAGCAAAGCCCAATAGTTAACGCAGTCAGTGAAGCCCAAGTGTTATGGGGTGCACTCAGACACACAAATAGAATAGTGTATGTGTTGTGCTGTGGTTGCACCTGGTTTTGACATGCACTAGGATTTATAGGTGCATATCTGCTTATCCCTGCATAATTGCTAGGGGTCTGCACACGTGCTAGGGGTTCGCCATAGGTTCACCACTATTGTTTCATTGTTTCATATTTTGAAGGTTTGATTGCCAACGTTAGAGTGTTATTATATTTTGAAGGTTTACCTGCTGACAGGAAGATGATGTAGGCAAACCAGAATTGAAAGATTTTGAAACAATAGTGGAAGACGCATAAGCAGTGTTAATAATTTTACCCAAGGGGGAGGGATTATGTATGCTATGTAACCACAAAATTGTATAAGAAGAGCGAGATGAGCCAGACGGGTGCTGAACCGATCGAGGGATGCTGGACGAGACACAAACTAACAGTGGTCACTGTATAAAGGTAAGCAAGTTCTTACTCTAGTATAACGTTTGTATGGTTCGATCAGCTGTTCTCGAGTGGCAAGTACCGGAGGTCTCTCCATATTCTAGGCTAAATGTTTTCTCACTGTTTGATGTAAAATCACTGAGTTTGTAGAAGTAACAAACAAAATGCATGAATGATTGATCAAAATAGAAGAGGGTACCCGAAGCCTAGGCGGGGGAGGCCATAGATGCATACTGGGTGTGTTGATCAGTTTGATTGAGTTGGGTTATGCGCATGTGTCATTCAGGCTGTTCATTTGGGTCGGTGATCGGTTTGTGTTGTCCTGGTGTTGTTGTGCGACCGTTCTGGTCTAGATTTGTTTCGTTTGGCTGGTTCGAGTTGTGACCCAGTTTTAGGTTGCTCAGCCAGTCTAGGCCTGATATGATTCAACCTGTTCGGGTAGGCTCTTTCAGGTTGTCCAATCAGACTGGAGTTGGGGTCACGCGGCTGCTTGTCTGGCGCACGTGTTCAGTCTGTCTGGTTCATCTGTTGGCCCTGCTGGTCACTCGGTTCAATTCATCTCGGTGGGAGTGGCTGACTATTCACTCTGGCATCTGAGAATAGAGTAAAATCCTATATAATAACCTAAGTGGAAAGGCCGAATTTGTAGGTTGCTTAGGTAAGCATATGTGTTAAAATCCTGTGGATACCGCTGAGGAAAGTGAATATTCATAATAAAGTATGCTGATTCTTCAGGGCTGAACGGACAGGTCTCTGCGGATCCAATTTAAGTTCATGGTTTTCCCACCTGCGTGTGGATCTCTGTGTGTTTGTGCTAGGTGCACACCAGTTCGTAGTTGCGGCTGCTCATTTGTTGTTGTTTTGATTCCAATAAAGGAATGTCAATATACTACTACTCAGCGCCTTGGGTCCTGCATAAGAACCATGACACTGGGACTGTCTTGTGTTATAACCTGTCTAGTATTAGATAGGCTTAGGACAAAACACATTGAACACAAACCTTTCACTAGAGGCACTAGAATTTTATTAACAGTTTAAACCAATATAGGACTTGAACAGCAAAGTAAAGTATTTTATCTGCCATCTAACAGGGAATTGGGCATAGAGGTTACACTGTCATATGAAAGGCAGATAAACAGGACTATCGGTGATTCACAGACTAGACAGGATCTCAGGATTCTCAGATAATTAAGAAATACACTGTACTAGAATAGAAGGTTAAATATACTATAATTACTCTACTGAGTATTAGTCTGTAGACCACTAGAGGAAGGCAGCTATTGAACCTAAGACACTCAATAGGCATAAGACTTAAACCACTAACGCTGACTAGCACTTAGCTTTTAAATATATATTAAAATTGACTACACACTAAAGCGATTATCTAAGTTAAACTATATACAGGCTAACTAGGACTTAACTTGGTGAGGACTACTTAAAGGCGGAAAATATAAGTTTACTGAACCTACTGGGTTTAGCAAACAGTGACAGGAGCTCTCTACATTGAGACCTGTCACCAGGAAACTAACTTAGCACTGACGCAAGGAGTAACGTAGGTCACTCAGGCGGAAAGGAACATACTTGATATATTGTCTATAAACTTGGCAGTGAACCACTGTCTCTTAGCAACCGGTTGTCTAACAGGAAGGAGCTGAGAGAAGGGTTAGAGCAGCAGTGCCCAATATGTCAATCGCAAAGGTAGTGCGGGTAGATCGCGTGACATTCCCCCCCCAAAAAAACTTTTAATTTAAAAAAGGAATGAATGTATCATCCCTATGGCATTTGCCACTTGATTGACGTACAGAGCGGCCAGTCTGAGATCTCTTCTCTTCTACGGTTCACGAGTCACCATGCATGCGTGGTTAAATGCGCTAGCTAGCTACTGAAAAACGTCAGTGAGCTGAGTGACCTAGTTAGCCTTCCAATTTAAATATACCAAAGAAGGGATATGAAAATGAGTGGGGGAGATGGACCAAGTAAGAAACCAAAAACGTACCACTTCCATGCGGAATGGGAGGAGGACTTTTTTTTCACCATGTAATATTCGAAATGCGTTTGTCTGATCTGTCAGTCTATCATTGACAGATGAGGGGAAATGTGGAGAGGCACTTTTGAACTGTTCATAGAAACTATGACACTGACTTCCCTCCGAAAAGCGGGCTGAGAAAGAAAAAGGTGAGGGAACTAAAATCACAGTTAATCGGACAGCAGTCGTTTTTCACACAGCTGAATTCAAAAGCAAAGGCAGCCACCAAAGCATCGTTCCGGGTGAGTACTCCATCATTAAGCATAAGAAGTCCTTCCAAGATGGAGAGATGATTAAAGAGGCCTTCGTTGAGGCAGCTGACTTGTTGTTTTAGGATTTTAAAAACAAACCAGAAACATTATCTTCAATCAAAGCTCTTCAGCTATCAAGAAGTACAGTTACACGGCGCTGTGAAGTAATGGCTGATGATTTGACACAGCAGCTTTGGAAGGACATCTCGGACTGCCAGTGTTTCTCACTGCAATTAGACAAGTCTACAGACATAAGTGATACAGCCCAGTTGTGCATTTTTATTTGGATGGTGTTTACAGATATGACTGCAAAAGAGGAGCTGTTAACACTACTGCCCATGAAAGAACAAACGCGGGGAGAGGACATTTTTCAGTCTTTCAAAAACTTTATCAAGAAAACCCAGCTCACAGTGTGTAAATTAATGTCAATCACCACAGACGGTGCTCCCGCAATGATGGGCCGCTTGAATGGATTTATTGCCAAGTGCAGGCAGGACGATGCTTTCCCCGACTTCCTTAATTACCACTGCATAATACACCAACAAGCATTATGTGCTAAAATGCTAAACATGAAAGAGATAATGGCTGTGGCAACGAAAATCGCCTGTTCTATTCAAGCGAGACCTCTTCAAAGATGACTGTTTCGTGCACATCTGGAGGAGGCTGACTGCAACTACTCTGACCTCTTGCTACATGCTGACGTGAGATGGCTTAGTAGGGGGAAATTCCTGCAGAGATTTTGAGAACTCTGTCCGGAGATAAAGGACTTTCTCCTTGTCAGTAAACATGAAGAATACACGCAACTTAATGACAGTAAGTGGCTGCTAGACTTGACATTTTTAACTGATCTGACCAACAAGTTGAATGAGCTAAATTTAGAGCTGCAAGGAAAAGAAAAAAACCGTGGTCAATATGATTAGCTCAGTTAATGCTTTCAAACGAAAAATGCAACATCTTGTCACGGTTTGGATTAATGGGACGGTAAACGGAGCGCTGGTGAAGTGTCATCCTTTTTATTTTAAATGAGATGTACTCATGAAGCATTCAAAATAACAAAGGAGAGTGAAACAACTAACTACAAACAAAAAACACAGTGACTTACTTGCTAGGCTACAGGCAGTGCAGACAAGCAGGAACAATGATCCACACACAGGTGGATTTGGGCAGATCCTAAATACTATCCCCAATCAGAGACAACGCTAGACAGCTGTCTCTGATTGGGGATGATAATCTCCCTAATAAGTGTGTGAGGACTTGGTTGCCTCTCTCCTCCCCTAGGTGGGAGTAAGAGGCCTTACCACAACCAAGCCCTCACAGTACCCCCCCCCTAAGGTGCGGACTCCCGATCGCACACCATACACCCCCCTCTCCTGAAAAAAAAATGTCCAAAAACTAGGGGGGACATGGCGGGGTACTGAGGTGGTTGCTGGTGGAGGCTCCGGTTCCGGTTCCGGGCGTGGCACAGGCTGTGAGAGTAGCTTCCCTCCTACCTCTCTGTTGCACGCCCGGTCCGGTCCGGACCCCGGCGCGATGGTTCCGCCCTCAGTACTCCCGCCATCCACCAAGTCCTGTCTGGACCCTGGTGTGGGAGCCCTCGACCCTGGAGAGGGGCTGACAACCGGCCTCGGACTGGGCACCGGTGGAGCGGACTGCTCCGGCACTGGAGCGACGCAGACGACCGGCCCCGGACTGGGCACCGGTGGAGCGGACTGCTCCGCCACTGGAGCGACGTAGACGACCGGCCCCGGACTGGGCACCGGTGGAGCGGACTGCTCCGGCACTGGAGCGACGCAGACGACCGGCCCCGGACTGGGCACCGGTGGAGCGGACTGCTCCGCCACTGGAGCGACGTAGACGACCGGCCCCGGACTGGGCACCGGTGGAGCGGACTGCTCCGTCACTGGAGCGACGTAGACGACCGGCCCCGGACTGGGCACCGGTGGAGCGGACTGCTCTGGCGCTGTAACAGAGCAGACTGCTGGACCCGGATGTGGCTCTGGTAGAGGTTCAGGGCTGCTCACCTTCACCTGAGGTCCCGGGCTGCTGACCTTCCCCGGAGGTCTCGGGCTGCTGACCCTCCCCAGAGGTCTCGGGCTGCTGACCCTCCCCAGAGGTCTCGGGCTGCTGACCTTCCCCGGAGGTCTCGGGCTGCTGACCTTCGCCGGGGGTCTCGGGCAGCTGACCTTCGCCGGGGGTCTCGGGCTGCTGACCTTCGCCGGGGGTCTCGGGCTGCTGACCTTCGCCGGGGGTCTCGGGCTGCTGACCTTCGCCGGGGGTTTCGGGCTGCTGACCTTCACCGGGGACCTCGGGCTGCTGACCCTCACAGGAGGCCTCGGGCTGCTGACCTTCACAGGAGGCCTCGGGCTGCTGACCTTCTCCGGAGGTCTCGGGCTGCTGACCTTCTCCGGAGGTCTCGGGCAGCTGACCTTCACCGGAGGCCTCGGGCTGCTGACCTTCACAGGAGGCCTCGGGCTGCTGACCTTCTCCGGAGGTCTCGGGCTGCTGACCTTCACCGGAGGCCTCGGGCTGCTGACCTTCACCGGAGGCCTCGGGCTGCTGACCTTCACAGGAGACCTCGGGCTGCTGACCGTCACAGGAGGCCTCGGGCTGCTGACCTTCTCCGGAGACCTCGGATAGCTGACCTTCACCGGAGACCTCGGGTTGGACGCCGTGCCCACCCTGGGCACCGACGGAGAGGTGGTTTTCAGCCCTGCCGTAGGTCTGGCTGTCTGTCCCAGACTGGGCGCCGACACGCTATGGAGCTCCTGCTCCACAGCGGGACTGAACGTCGTGCCCACCCTGGGCACCAACGCAGAGATGGTTTCCAGCCCTCTGGTGGGGCTGGCTGTCGGCCCCAGACTGGGCACCGACACGCTATGGAGCTCCTGCTCCACAGCGGGGCTGAACGTCGTGCCCACCCTGGGCACCGACGCAGAGATGGTATCCAGCCCTGTGGTTGGGCTGGCTGTCGGCCCCCGACTGGGCGCCGACGCGCTATGGAGCTCCTGCTCCACAGCGGGACTGAACGTCGTGCCCACCCTGGGCACCGACGCAGAGATGGTATCCAGCCCTGTGGTTGGGCTGGCTGTCGGCCCCAGACTGGGCACAGACGCGCTATGGAGCTCCTGCTCCACAGCGGGACTGAACGTCGTGCCCACCCTGGGCACCGACGCAGAGATGGTTTCCAGCCCTGTGGTTGGGCTGGCTGTCGGCCCCAGACTGGGCACCGACGCGCTATGGAGCTCCTGCTCCACAGCGGGACTGAACGTCGTGCCCACCCTGGGCACTGACGCAGAGATGGTCTCCAACCACAGAGCTGTGTTGGCGACCGTCGCTGTAGCCTCCGTGCGAGGAGTAGGCACGGGGCGTACTGGACTGGGGGAACGCACCACTGGTCTGATGCGAGGCGCTGGCACGGGTCGCACCGGGCTGGGGAAACGCACCGTTGGGTTGGTGCGTTGAGCTGGTACAGGTCGCACCGGGCTGGGGAAACGCACCGTTGGGTTGGTGCGTTTAGCTGGTACGGGTCGCACCGGGCTAATGTTGCGCACCGATGGTTTGGTGCGCAGAGTCGGTCTCCTCTTCCTCCGACTCTGGACCGGCGCTGGAGGCACCGGACTGGGAACTGGCGCTGGAGCACGACTGTCCCTGTCGTCTCTAATCCACCGCCAATCCCCATCCTGTGATGGTTCCTCCGGGAACCCCCACGAGTGAGGGAACAGAAGCACATCGTCGTCGTCTTCCTCCGACTCCTCTCTGTACTCCTGCTCCCATGGCTGTAGGGGCTCCTCCTGGAACCCCCACGAGTGCAGTGGTCGGGGCTCTTCTCCCTCGATCCCCGACCACCCCCATAGCCCCCCCCCAAAATCAGTTTGAGGGGTTTTCTGGGCTCCAGGCTGGTCCTCAACTTTAGCCCGGTGACGTGTCCTCTGTCTCCGGCGCCTCTGCTGCTCCGGACCCCAGCCTTCCTCCACCGAACGATAATAAGAGTGTTCCTCCTCGGTAATTTTTCCCATACCGAGGAGGATATCTCCTAAAGTTAAACTCCTTTGCGTCCCAGGGTGGTGGATCATTCTGTCACGGTTTGGATTAATGGGACGGTAAACGGAGCGCTGGTGAAGTGTCATCCTTTTTATTTTAAATGAGATGTACTCACGAAGCATTCAAAATAACAAAGGAGAGTGAAACAACTAACTACAAACAAAAAACACAGTGACTTACTTGCTAGGCTACAGGCAGTGCAGACAAGCAGGAACAATGATCCACACACAGGTGGATTTGGGCAGATCCTAAATACTATCCCCAATCAGAGACAAGGCTAGACAGCTGTCTCTGATTGGGGATGATAATCTCCCTAATAAGTGTGTGAGGACTTGGTTGTGTGCCTCTCTCCTCCCCTAGGTGGGAGTAAGAGGCCTTACCACAACCAAGCCCTCACACATCTATCCTCAAATCTGCAGCGCCATGATTTGGGGAGCTTCCAAATCCTTGCATCAGAGCTGGAGACGCAACCAAAGGTGTGTGCGCAACTTGACAGTGCACGCTACACAGAGCAGATTGAAAATTGTCTGTCAGACTTTGACAAACAGTAATTTACTAAACACGTTGAAGGACCTGAGCCTCCTCAGAAAGTAGAGTCGGCTCTGGCCCTTTTTGTACAGAGCCCCGGTGTTACCAGCCCATTCCAGTCTGTTCTCTATATGGACTCCCATGAACTTGTATGACCCAACCATTTCCACATCCTTCCCCTGTATAGGGACTGCAGATAGTTGGGCCTTGGTTCTCCTGAAGTCCACCACCATCTCCTTTGTTTTGCTGATGTTGAGCTGAAGGTGGTTCTGCTCACACCACATCACAAAGTCATTGATTATGCTCCTGTACTCCTCCTCCTGCCCACCCCTGATATACCCTACAATTGCGGAGTCATCCGAGAACTTCTGTAGGTGGCATGTTTCAGAGTTATATCTGAAGTCCAAGGTGTAGAGGGTGAACAGGAAGGGGGACAGGACCATTCCCTTGGGGGCTCCTGTGTTGCTCACTGCCCGTTCTGACACACAGCTCTGTAGCTGCACAAATTGTGTCCTACCGGTCAGGTAGTCCGTAACCCAGGAGACTAAGGGTGCTTCCACTTTCATCCTCTTCATCTTCTCACCCAGTAGCAGGGGCTGAAAGGTGGGGGGAAGGGAGGTGTTGCAGAACCGTCCAGAGGGAGCGGGGAGGGGTCACTGATTGTCTCAATGGAGGTGTCATGGGCAAAGGGGGGGTGGGACAACTGTGAGGGTGTGTGGCCTGGAGAGCTGGAGGGGAGGTGGACATAGCTAATATCGTATCTGTTAAAAAATTGGTTCAGCTCATTGGCTCTGTCCTGGGTCCCCTCCGTCTGCCCACAGTTTGACTTTTTGAAACCAGTGATATTTCTTATACCCTTCCACACCTCTCTCACCTGGCTCTGCCTCAGCTTGTCCTCCATCTTCTCCTTATACACTCTCTTCCCCTCAGCAATCCGCAACTTCAGCTCCATCTGGACGCCTTTCAATTTGTCCTTGTCCCCCTCCTTGAAGGCCCTCTTCTTCTCATTCAACAGGGCCTTCAGGTCGCTGGTGACCCAGGGTTTATTATTTGGAAAACAGCGTACCTTCCTGGTGGGTACAGTGTTGTCTACACAAAAATGTATATAGTCCGTTATGCAGTCTGTAAGTCCATCAATGTCCTCCCCATGAGCCTCACAGAGCACATCCCAGTCTGTTGTCTCAAAGTAGACCTGAAGGGCCTCATTCGCCTCCGGGGTGGGGTGAGGTGGACAAGGTCTTCATAGGAAGACGTGACCCAGAACTTAGAAGGTCAGAAAGGCTGGCCAGCTTGCGAAGAGTTCTGGAGCGAACCAGCGCCGGAGGTGGCACTGGGGCAGATCCAGATGGTTCTGATAATGATGAATCGGCATCTGAAGTAGGAAGGGCTCCTGGACGCAGGTCCAAAAGGCACTCGGGCTCAGAGTCCTCAGGGGCTAAGGGTCCACTCTCAGAAACCCTCAGGAACCCATGGAGGAATTTGCCCAGAGGCACCTCCACAGGAAGGAATAAGCGTGGTCGGGACTTAAGACCCGAAATGAGGAATTATGCTGATTCCTCATATAACCAGGGCTACCTTCCAGAGTTGGGGCCCCTGCATAACCAACATGGGTTCTTCCGGATTCAAACTAACCCTTTCCTGGAAAGGGAGAACAAGCAGTGGCCCAGAGACACAGAATAGTAACCCATTTTGATGGGGTACAGGAACCTCTGTGAGAGGCGGTGAGGAGTTATTACACTCCCACAGCCAAGGAGGTGTATGACACCCCTGGGCTGTAAGCTCCCTTTAAACAGGGATACATAGCCCAAGCTCATGACTCCTCTGAGGATGAGCAAGGGGGGAATGAGAGTACCCGGGGTAGCCCACCAGGGGACGCCACAGGCCAGCTCTGCTCGCAGCAACGAGTATAGTTTGTTGGAGAGCAGGGCTCAGGGCGAAGGAGGGCGAGCACTCCTCACCCTGGTGATGATAGATAGAATGTTAGGAGGGGAAATGACCTTTATAGATAGTAATACGGGCATATCTTATATGATGATGCCCACGGTACAATGGGAGGGCCAACAAATGGGGGATTGAGGGGAAGGATCCCCAGCCTTTGAGGGGCAAAGGCTCTCTTCATGCTCTACTAGGCACCCCATATAGAGAAAATGAGGGAACTAACTCAAAGGGAGGATGAACTACCCTCCTCCTAAACTTGAAGAAGTGTCAGATAGGACAAGAAGAAGTGATCGAGGCCTCTGATAAATATCTAGGAGAACTGGTTGACTGTGCCAATCCTCCTAGAACAGTACAGGCTCTGCAGAGTGTCATAGGCATCTGTGAGTATGTGTGGTTACTGACACCAGGTTTCTCAGAACTGTTTCCACCTCTGTATGAGATGACTGATTTCTGGGGAACAAAGTGATGACGCACGAAGCCTGGGGGCGTACCAAGATAGATTGGACTGAAGGTTGCCTAGCAACCTTGAAAAAGGCTGTAAGAGCTACCAAGACCACAAAAAACGGACTCCTAGGAAGAAGGGGCCTCTTTTGGTCACTATTGAACTAAGTGGGTTCACAGCATGGTGATCCTTCAAAATGAAGATAAATCACTGATAGGGATGTTTAGCAAGAAGCTAAAGGGTCCAGAACAAAGGTTAATGCCTGTGGAACAAGAGTTATCATCTCTTTGGGAAATGTGGCAGAAAATTGATGGAATTGCTGGCACTGATGACATAGTCTTAGTTACTAAGAATGAAACAGTAAAAGATCTGTGTAAAAAGACCACTGTCGGGTCTAGAGCACAGAACCAAAGGTATGGGAAATGGGGTAACATTCTTACCGATCCTAGGCTGAAAACAGCTAGGATTGGGAAAAACCCAGTACCTGAGGAATGGAAAAAAGAGGACATCCTGTGGGAACAATACACGGAAGGTTCCAAAACAGGAGAACAAGCAACAGGTTATGGGACTTGGGGCTTTTTGCTGAAAGATCTGAGAACAGAAAAGACACTGATAAAGAAGAAGGCTAGGTTTGAAGGTACTGCACAAACTTGCGAAGTACAGGCAGTACTTGAAGGGTTGTGTAAGGCCAAATAGTGACTTCATCCAGAGAGCATTGAACGAGGATTTAAGCATATGGATGGTAAATTGTTTCCGGGGTGCCAAAGGTAAGCCCATACAGCATAAGGGAGCATGGAGGAAAATCTATGAGCTTACAAACAGTCTAGGAAATTTAGAGGTGCATCATCAGGCAGCTCACTTATCTAAGTCCAATGGACCCTTCTGGACAGGCAATAAGGAGATGAATATGTACGGCTCGGTAATTTCCAAGTTATCCAGGTAAAGGATGAATCAGTTCTTACAGGTTCTGAAAAAGGGGAGGTCATTATGGCCATCCACCCTGATGCAGGGCATCCTGGAATAAAGGAAACTTGAAGAAGCGCACAAAAATCGAGTTACACATTTACTGTAAAAGAGGTTTGAGACTGTACAGCAATGTAAGGTAATGTATAAAAAGTAATAAACCGTGGAAATTGGTGGCCATGGACATGGCTGGACTGATCGCAGTAGCAGGAACTAAAAGAAAGAAGCATATATGCATCTTAGTTTGCTGCTATACAGGTTACATCATTGCAAGGGCATCTCGAACTGCCAACGTAAGGGATACTGTGAACACGTTAAATATAGGTTTAGCAGGTCTTGGGTTTAAAAAACGGACAGTGGTACACCATTTAAGAATAAAATGGTCAAACAAAAGTGTGCGGAACTAGGAATAGTACACGACTATTCCAGTCATCAGCTCAAGGCTCAAGACATGGCATTGGTTGGCAACCCTGACACCAGACCCTCTTGTGCCTTTCAGGTAGGAGACACAGTCGAGGTAAAGGGACCAGCAGATAAGACAAAACCATTCAAACAGGCTTACCAATCTACTGATAAGGTAATTGAAGTAAAGGACAAAAATATGGTTAAATAACTTTGACTCCACCTGTGTAAAGGTGGGAGACACGGTATGGTGTAATGCCTGCAGAATAACACTTTTGGGGAGAACGGTTATTGCTGTATACCAGGGGCAAACATTTGATCCAATTCAGTGTAATTGTCAGTATAGGAGTGCTGCCAGCAACACCCCAGGAGAGCCTGGTGGATATTTTTGATGTGACTATTGTCAGGGAAAATTGTTTGCATATACTGTACTCCAGAATGTCATGAAGAGTGATCAGATGAATTGCAATTAATTGCAAAGTCCCTCTTTGCCATGAAAATAAACTTAATCCCCAAAAAACATTTCCACTGCATTTCAGCCCTGCCACAAAAGGACCAGCTGCCATCATGTCAGTGATTGTCTCGTTAACACAGGAGAGAGTGTTGACGAGGACAAGGCTGGAGACAAGGCTGATTGAGTCAGAATAACAGACTGGAAGCTTTAAAAGGAGGGTGGTGCTTGAAATCATTGTTCTTCCTCTGTCAACCATGGTTACCTGCAAGGAAACACCTGTCGTCATCATTGCTTTGCACAAAAAGGGATTCACAGGCAAGGATATTGTTGCTGGTAAGTTTGCACGTAAATCAACCATTTATCGGATCTTCAAGAACTTCAAGGAGAGAGGTTCAATTGTTGTGAAAAAGGCGTCAGGGCGCCCAAGAAAGTCCAGCAAGCACCAGGACCGTCTCCTAAAGTTGATTCAGCTGCGGGATCGGGGCACCACCAGTGCAGAGCTTGCTCAGGAGTGGCAGCAGGCAGGTGTGAGTGCATCTGCACGCACAGTGAGGCGAAGACTTTTTGAGGATGGCCTGGTGTCAAGAAGGGCAGCAAAGAAGCCACTTCTCTCCAGGAAAAACATCAGGGACAGACTGATATTCTGCAAAAGGTACAGGGATTGGACTGCTGAGGACTGGGGTAGAGTCATTTTCTCTGATGAATCCCCTTTCCAATTGTTTGGGCCATCCAGGAAAACACCTTGTCCGGAGAAGACAAGGTGAGCGCTACCATCAGTCCTGTGTCATCCCAACAGTAAAGCATCCTCAGACCATTCATGTGTGGGGTTGCTTCTCAGCCAAGGGAGTGGGCTCACTCACAATTTTGCCTAAGAACACAGCCATGAATAAAGAATGGTACCAACACATCCTCCAAGAGCAACTTCTCCCAACCATCCAAGAACAGTTTGGTGATGACCAATGCCTTTTCCAGCATGATAGAGCACCTTGCCATAAGGCAAAAGTGATAACTAAGTGGCTCGGGGAACAAAACATCGACATTTTGGGTCCATGGCCAGGAAACTCCCCAGACCTTAATCCCATTGAGAACTTGTGGTCGATCCTCAAGAGGCGGGTGGACAAACAAAAACCCACAACTTCTGACAAACTCCAAGCATTGATTATGCAAGAATTGCCTGCCATCAGAAAAAGAAGGGTCAACACTGCAAATATTGACTCTTTGCATAAACTGAATGTCATTGTCAATGAAAGCCTGTGACACTTATGGAATACTTGTAATTATACTTCAGTGTACCATAGTAACTACTGACATAAAGATCTAAGAACACTGAAGCAGCAAACTTTGTGGAGACCAATACTTGTGTCATTCTCAAAACTTTTGACCACGACTGTACATGAAGAGAGCTTCATGGGACTTTATGGATAGAGAGGACTGTGCTTCAGCTAGTGAGTTTACCACTAAATTGGCCAGTAGAGATAAGAGGGTGTGAAATGGGGAGATGGACGTGTACATTCAGTCGAATGAGGAGGGTGTGTTCTCCCTGAGGATTAGGCTCAGGATAAGAGAGGTTCCTGGTCTTAGTGGTGCAATGAAGCATGAGGGTGAGAAACAGGACTCTTCCCCTAAGTCTCCTCCTAGTAAGAAACATATCCCCTTCTCCCCCTTTAAAATGAATGGCTCTTATAGGTGTAAGGGCTGATACATGTTTAGCTAATGAATATGTTAATCTACAACAAGAGTTATTAACTGAATGTATTGTGTGATCATAGATCTTTAGAACTGCTGTAGGTTTGGGTAGGGGGGAGCTATGTGGAAGGAATGTGCTAGCTTGGGGGTTTCACGATAGAACAGTATTTTGTTGTAACATGAAACTAGAACGTCTACTGAGAGGACAACTGCTTCCAGCAACTGGATTGCGTCACGAGGCTGGGACCAGCCTGCACGCCAACGATAGGCTGAGTAAGTTTAAACCACACTCAGCCTCTACTCTGACAGGCCAGCAAGGAGCGGGAACTATTCTGTCGGGAGTATTTAAGGAAGAACAAAGGATAGGGCTGGCTCTTCTCTAGGCGCTCTTCTCTAGCGCTGCTGGCTGTTTGCTCACTCACTCACTCTCTCTCTCGCGCTCTTGCGCTCTCTTGCTCTCTCTCTCGCTCTCGCTCGCTCTCTCTCTCGCTCTCTCTCTCGCTCTCTCTCTCTGTTTGCCCTGCGTGGTGTCACAGTGAGCCTGTATATACGAACTTCATACTTACCATTTAAGGGTTTGCTAGAATAAAATACATAGATGATTTAAACTGTGTAGTAATCCTTTTGTTCCGATACCAGATTTGAATTGACGCAACCTTAACAATTGGTGACCGCGACGTGATCTGGTAGAGGAACTTTGCGGGAGATTGACCAGCCGATTGGACATCGCTATCGTTGAACGGTGTGTTTCATAAAGAGTCCGGTCAACTAAAAAGGTAAGCAGACACCTATTGTGAATAACTAAAGTTCTGCACATTAATTTCGTGAAACACCTGTTTGATGTAAGTGAACTGAATTATGAATTATTATGAATAGATAAGTAATATGATACCATGCAAACCTGTGATTTGGTAAATGTGAATGTAAAGCTATGAATAGATAAGTAATACCATGCAAACCTGTGATTTGGTAAATGTGAATGTGAAGCCCTGATACATTAGAGTATTGTTTTATCGGCAAGGTCCGTAACTACGAGGGTACGGCTAGGTTCGGCGGAATATTTTTAAATATTAGGAGGGAATAATTGGCTTAGTAATTAGATTCGGCAAGGTCCGTAACTACGAGGGTACGGCTAGGTTCGGGAAATTTTAGATAAATATTAGCGACCGGCAAGGTCCGTAACTACGAGGGTACAGCTAGGTTCGGCGGAATATTTTTACATATTAGGGCGGAGTTGAAAGTAAAGTTGGAGGGAGTGGTTAGTAACATAAAGGTTATCATTACAAAGTACAGAATAGAAGTATTTAAAACTGTCCTATAAATCTATAAAATGAAGAGGATAATTAACAGGTTGAAATCTAGTAATAAAATGGCATTAAAAGAATCAGACAGAATATTGGAGATGTTGAAATCCACATTGGAAATCCACGGGGGAAAGGATGGAAAAGAATGGAAACGAAGAGGAGAAAAATTGTATAAGGAGTGGCTAGAAGATGGCTGGATCCAATCTTCTGATGGCATTCCTATTGAAGGCGAACCAGGTAGAATATTGGAAACATTGAAACGCAGAATCAAAAAAGTAGAGGGGGAATGGAAGAAAGAAGGGGAGCCAAATAAAGGCAAACTCAAGGAAGTAATGGAAAAAGCCAGACTGGAGGAGAAAATAGTACTGGCCATGTTGGTGAAACTAAAGAACATATGGGAAGAAGGACAGAACAAAGACAAGAAACAAGAAGAGGTAATCAAACTTCAACTATACCCGGTCCTGCCATCGGCACCTCCCCCGTATGGGACATCAAAGGTGATGGCTCCAGTGTTGGACATTGTGGGAGAGGTCAAATATCACAAGCGAGCAGATGATGAAGAGGGGGAACAATGGGTAAGAGTGAATGATATGGGAAAATGGAGACAGGAGGTGGCAGTATTATTAGAGGCAGCAAAAGCCATACAAAAGGTGGTTTCCAACTTGACCAGAATATCGACGGATGCGACCAGTATGAGTTTAACGGGTGGCAGTGAGAGGGGAGAACTGGTGCAGCGGGAATGGACCCAGATGGACCAAGAGGAAGGAGAAAGGGAGAGAATGGTGATAGAAAAGAGCAGAAGAAAGTTGAAAGAAATGGAAGAGGAAGTGAGAAGAGGGGCAGAACAGCTACAGGAAATGGAGAAAACGATAAGGGACCTGAGTGAGGAGAGAAAAAAGGGAAGTAGAGTTAGTACACCACCAAGGAGGTACAGAACACTCACACCTCCGAGGGGACACTTTATTGACTTAGGGGAACAGGAGGAACCGGTGGAGCAAGAGAGAAGTGATTTCAAAGTACTTTGTGGAAAATTTGAAGGAAATGTGTGGGACCCATGTGATGCCCCTGCCCACCACACTAGAGCCAGAACCCGGGAGCAAGAAACCAGGGGCCAATACCCAATGAGAGACACACCAGGGGGTGGTGCTATTTACAAGCCATGGGCCCACAGAGACATACAAACCCTGGTGGACGCTCTCCCTACCCCAGAAGAGTCTGGAGATAGGTGGGTCAAATCTTTTGAAAGCCTAACTGCTGCAGACGAACTTACGTTAGGAGACATGGCAGCGGTTATGAACAGATGCATGGGCGATCAAGAATGTCGGGAGATCATGACACAGGGGGGAGTAAGAGGAATGGTGGCATCAGCAACTCGATTTGATCAGCATTGCGGACAAATATGGGATGCCATAAGATGCAAATTCCGACCCAACCAAGACCTCAGTTGATGAAAACGCTGACACTGGAAGGAGAGGAGAGTGTGCCAGTGTATATGAAAAAGGCAAAAAGCCTGTGGAGACAGGACTGGAATGAAGAACCAGGAAAGGAAACCACCAAATACCTATTCCTGGCAAGCTGTTTGGAGGGACTCCCAGATCAGGGGAGGCTGGAATGCGAGAAAATGGTGGGCATCACTGCAAAGAGTGTGTTGGAGTTCACTGATATAGCCCAACACCATGTGGAGAGATGGAGGGAAGGTAAACGAAAGGAAGAGGATGAAATTAAACAGCTACAGAAGAAGGTCTTAGAAAAGCAACTGATGGAGGATAAGCCCAGCAAGCAAATGGTGGTGACCAGTACACCTACGAGTGGGGCTACGACACCCACTCCCGATGTGGCAGCGTTAACTGCAGTAGTTCAGGCTATGGTGGGTTTGATGGCCCTGGAAAGAGTACCATATCAGCCCCCGCCACCACCCGCACCCCTGGTGTATGCTGAACCTTTATATCAACAGTCAGCCTACATGCCGCTATCAGCCCAATCAACCCAGCCACACGATCCAGGATATTGGAACCAAGGATGTTTCAACTGTGGAGGACCCGGACACATGGCTAGACACTGCAATCTGCCAAGACAACCATTCCAGGCTAGAGGAAGAGGACAGTGGGCACCACGGGACAGTGGTAACTGGCAGGGAGGACGAGATGGACAGAAGCAAGGGCCCCTACAACAGCCATCCCAGCAACAGGGCCAATATCAGCCTGTGCCGAACCCAGCCCTGATCCCCAATATGGCCTGGGCTGGAGAAGAACGTAGCAACCAATGAAGCTGCCCGGAAACCCCAAATAGCACCACCACCAACATCTACACTTTTCCACCAAATGTGGAACCAGTGGTGAAGTACGTAATAGGAGGAAGGGAGCATGGTATGCTGATTGATACAGGATGCACCTGGTCTTCTGTGCAGACAGCATATCAACTCACAACGAAAAAACAAGCTTTTTCTGGGGTTTCAGGGACAATTATGAAAAAGCCATACACGGTACCACTGGAAGTGGTATGGGATGACCTTAAAGTAACACATCAGTTCCTACACAACCCAGAATGCTCCGTTGGACTGATGGGCAGGGACTTGCTATCAAAAATGGGGTGCAGCATATACTGTAATCAGGCTGGGATGCACATCTCAACCACCCCTATACACCAACTTATGCCAATTATAATGGACAAACTATCCGACCCTCCACGTAATCTCACTGCAGTCCTAAAGTGGACTACTGAAGCAGAAACGGCATTCATTCAGCTCAAACAAACCTTAGCACAAGCAGAAGCACTGTTTCTACCTGACTACACGACACCATTCCATCTTGATGTTTCAGAACAAGACGGGTTTGTTCATTCCGTCCTGTATCAGAAACAAAAGTGGGAGAGGAGAGTATTGCATTATTACAGTGCAAAATTGGACAACATTGAAACAGGCCAAACAGACTGTGCCAGACATATGGCTGCACTGGCAAAAGCAGTGGGAAAAACAGCACACATAGTGATGCGACATCCATTGGAAATCAACACAGACCATGGGGTAGCAGCTTTTATCGGTTCCAAGCTTTTTGCCCTGTCTAGCAAGTGAAAATCCGACATAACCAATACAATTACGGCAAAACACATCACATACGTGACAACAGTCGCCAACATGACCGATGGCATGGGCAAGGGGGAACCACACGTTTGTGAAGACAGGGCAGCCAAGCAAATAAAGGTTTGAATGGATCTCGGAAACACACCACTGGATGGAATGAAGGAAACTCTATTTGCGGACAGGTGCTGTTATAGGTCAAAGAATCCGAGCGAAGGAAACATGGCTGCCTATGCTGTGGTGCACCAGAGAAAGAACGGAGATCATGAAGTGATGGAAGCAGGAAGATTGGAAACAGCAGGAGCCTCGGCACAACTAGCAGAACTGAGAGCATTGCGGAGAGCACTAGAGCTCTGCCTAGGAAGAGAGGTGGACATCTATACCGACTCTGCATACGCCCATGGAATTGCTCACATTGATGGCCCTCAATGGATGAGGAGAGAGTTCCTAACCAGCTCAAACGAACCTATAAAACACAAACAAGAGATCCAGAAATTGATTGAGGCAATCAAGCTGCCAAGACGGGTGTCAATCATGAAATGTAAAGGACACAGTAAAGAAAGCACTAGGGAACGTGAAGGGAATGACCAAGCAGACCTGGCAGCTAAGGAAGCGGGAGGTTACACTGCACAACAGATGGTGCAGAGGACAACCCATAGCCAGGAAGAGCTGACAGAAGATACAGTAAGACAGTTACAAGAGGCTGCTGATGTTTATGAACAGAATGTGTGGAGCAGGCAGGGGGCAAGAAGGGATCACCAAGGAATCTGGAGGGCTACGACCGGAAAAACAGTGGCTCCTGCCAAACTCCTCAGATCTATCATCAGAGAAGAGCATGAAAAAGCACATGGAGGATGGAAGAGTGTGGGAAAGGCAGTTGAGAAGGCATGGTACCACCCCAACATGATGGACATGGCCAGGGAAACATCTGAAAGCTGTGAAATATGCAAAAGATACAACAATAAGTATCATTAGGAGCAGTGATAGGCAGTTTCCCAATACCTGACGCGCTGTTTCAGGACATCTGCATAGATTACACAGACATGGGACAGGACAACAGAGTGGAGGGGAAAAGATATCTATTAGTAATGGTTGATAGATTCACCAGATGGGTGGAAGCCATCCGCACAGCAAGGGAAGATGCTAAGGCTGTGATTAAATGGCTAAGAAGGGAGCTCATACCAAGGTTCGGGGTCCCCCGTATGGTCCGCTCTGACAACGGGACCCATTTCAAGAACGAGCATCTGAGAGAGGTGGAACAGGCATTAGGGATTACCCACAAGTTGGGGTCGGTGTATCATCCCCAATCGCAAGGTTTAGTGGAGAGGGCTAACCAAACTTTGAAACGAAAAATGGCCAAAATTATGGCAGGGACAAAATTGAAGTGGGTGGATGCGCTGCCGTTAGCCCTAATGTCCATGAGAAACTCCCCAGGCTCTGACACACATCTAACCCCTCATGAACTATTGACAGGGCATAGGATGCCAGGGCCACCAGCAGATAATCTTAGCATGCCTAGGCTAGACATAGCTAAAATCAGATACACAGACTATATGCAGGCGTTAACTTCTCTTGTCGAAAGACTGTCCACACAGGTGGTGGAGGTCCGAACTCCTGCAGTCGAAACCACAGACGAAAACAGAGATATCCTGGTGGGAGACTGGGTGAGAGTAAAGGTGCATTCCAGAAAGTGGACGGAGCCCAGGTGGGAAGGACCGTACCAGGTGAAAGAGGTATCAAGTCACTCATTGAGAGTGAATTCAAACAAAAGAGATTCGTGGTACCATAGAAATCACTGTGCAAAAGACGAAGGCCCAAATCGCTCATTAGAAGAGACAGGGCGAGACTTGAGCAAGTTGACAGATTTAGGCTAGAACATGTGGGGGATATGGGTAGTATAGTTATCACTCTGGAGGAAGGGGAGTCTCAGGTTGTAGCTTTAGAGCCTTGTAAAATATGGACATGGAGAAATAGGGCAAGGAGGATAGGGAATATCTGCCCGATACTCCAAAGGGGGGGTTGTAATATATTGGTGTCCTATGCGCGACAACGACCGACTTATACAGATGTGGTGCAGGCTGTTGGTATGATGCCCCTCCTTGGAGCTCAAGTAGCTGATGCTGATACCGAATCAAGTCTTCGTAGGAAGATGGGTCTGACTGAGGATGACCCTTGGTTTGCTATACGGGAGGTGGTTGAATAAAGTGGGGTTGAATAAGGTGTTTTCATAAGTCATTCTTTCACGGGTTAAAAAAAAAATCTCAATATTTCCTAGTATGTTAAGTGTCAGTGCTGTCCTAAACACCTAAGAGGATTTTAAGTTCTTGGGTGGCTGGTAGCCAACTCAGCATAAGGGGTGGAGAAACAAAGGATGAGCGGGTTGGTTGATTTGCTGTTACAGATGTGAGGGTTGTAAGTTTTGGAGTGACTGGTGGTCCTCTCTATATCCAGTAGGTGTAACTGTAACAGGTTGAGTGTTTTTTACTTTTCTTAATGCATAAGCTTTGTATTTTTTGTATTGGGGTGAGTGACACCCTAGGGGGTGTCAAAAGGGGGATTGTAAGGGCTGATAGATGTTTAGCTAATTAATATGTTAATCTACAACAAGAGTTATTAACTGAATGTATTGTGTGATCATAGAGCTTTAGAACTGCTGTAGGTTTGGGTAGGGGGGAGCTATGTGGAAGGAATGTGCTAGCTTGGGGGTTTCACGATAGAACAGTATTTTGTTGTAACATGAAACTAGAACGTCTACTGAGAGGACAACTGCTTCCGGCAACTGGATTGCGTCACGAGGCTGGGACCAGCCTGCACGCCAACGATAGGCTGAGTAAGTTTAAACCACACTCAGCTTCTACTCTGACAGGCCAGCAAGGAGCGGGAACTATTCTGTCGGGAGTATTTAAGGAAGAACAAACGATAGGGCTGGCTCTTCTCTAGGCGCTCTTCTCTAGCGCTGCTGGCTGTTTGCTCACTCACTCTCTCGTGCTCTTGCGCTCTCTTGCGCTCTCTTGCGCTCTCTTGCGCTCTCTTGCGCTCTCTCTCTCTCTCTCTCTCTCTCTCTCTCTCTCTCTGTTTGCCCTGCATGGTGTCACAGTGAGCCTGTATATACGAACTTCATACTTACCATTTAAGGGTTTGCTAGAATAAAATACATAGATGATTTAAACTGTGTAGTAATCCTTTTGTTCCGATACCATATTTGAATTGACGCAACCTTAACAATTTTGTTTCTTGACAAACATATCTCTGAACCTGAACCGGTTGTGTTTGATATATGTCTTTGTTATTAAATAAAAAACTGTGTGATGTTTATGAAACTCAATAAAGTGTTCCCCATGTACATTATAAAGTGCAGTGTGTTGTATGTTCATCGTGTCTCGGAGTAAAACCTATAGGAGTTGTTGTTATTGTCATCTTAAGACTAAGGGGTTGTGAAATTATGCCTTCCACACGCAGTAGTTCATCTCTGTGCAGAAAGAGGACCCGAGAAGAGTCATCCGGTACCAGTACGTGTAACGACTGTTCTCACATAACGATGATAGCAAACCTGAAACGTGAAATGGAGCACGAACAGAGGATAGAGGCCCTTCGTGAGAGAAAGGCGTTGAGTGCGGGACGCGCAAAATGGGAAGGAGAACACGCAGCGGCAGGAGGAAGAGATGTGGCTATGGTAGAAAATACAGCGACCAAAGCTGACATTGACCGCTTGAGCGATACGCACAGGCACACGCTATATGAACTCGAGTTGTGTACAAAGGAGCTGGAGGATACAAGAGAGGCTCTCCAGGAAGCCTTTGAGGAGCGGGAAGCCTTGAGGATCAAGCTGTCAGAGAGCCAGCCTAGCAAGGATGCCGAACCCAAGGAAGCGGCAGACGGAACGCACGAGACAGAAGACTCACACCCTCACTTAGACTGGGTAGGGAGACATTACCTTGCGGTGTCGCTCCCGGAGGATGGCATGTTCAAACCCGGTCAATCTGTCACACGGTCGGGGTGTTACAGAAGAGATGAGGGAAGGCAATAAACTGGCCACGGGGTTCAGCGTGATGGTAGAGAATATGAACATCATGCTATCTCAACTGGAGCCCGAGTGGTACGCCAAACACTTTGGTTTCTGTAGAGCCTACGTGCATGGCAATAAATACAAATCTACAGACAGGGTAGACACCGAGGACTTTGTGTGGCTGTTGTTAGAGTACAGGGCGCACGCTCCGTTGATCGAAGTGCTAGCCGTGTCGCACCCTGAGTGGTTTCACCTGTTGTCTTGTCTCCACCCCACACCAGGTGTTCCCTATTCACCATTAGTCCTCTGTGTATTTAATCCCTGTTGTCTGTTCTGTCAGTTGCCAGATCGTCTTGTCCCGTACTGTCGTTTCCAGCGTTCCATGTTACCAATGTTTTCCCCCGTTACCCGTGTATGGCTAGCTACCGAGAGTCTGGCTCAACAATTGGAGAGGCTAACCCTGTCACTGTCTGTCCCGAGTGCACCCCATCAGCCTCCTCTCCCATCTCAACCCAGCAATCATTCACCTCCCATGACACACCGACGGGAGCCCCACTTACTCCCACCGGAACGCTTCTCCTTTCTTGCTACAGTGTTCCCTCATCTTTGATCTTCAGCCGTCGTCTTTCCCCTATCTCATCACCTTGATGTCGGGCCGAGCTCTGGACTGGGCTACCGCCGTCAAAGAACAAGATTCACCGGTCTGAAACAGCCTGGAAGCATTCACCGCGGAGCTGAGGAAAGTTTTTGATACTCCACAGTCTGGCAGGGATGCAGCACGTCAGAAGTTGCTGCTTAAACAGGGCTCTAGCAGTGTAGCAGATTACGCAATCAAGTTCCAAACCCTCACTGCCGACAGTTTGTGGAATTCCAAGTCCTTGTTCGACGCGTTTTTCTTTGGCTTATCGGAACCTATTAAGGACAAGGTTGCTGCTTGGGACATGCCCCCGGATCTGGACTCTCTTATCGCTCTTGCTACACAGATTAGCAGCAGACTGCGAGAACGCAACTGGGAGAGGAGATCCCAAAGCCCCGCCCAGACATGGCCGACTCTTGCCCGAGGCGCAGAGAGATTGTCTCGTGAGTTCCTGTTGTCTACTGAGTCACTCCGAAGTTATCCGAGAGCTGCCGATCCTTGTCCATCAGAGCCCATGCAGTTGGGTAGAGCCAGATTGACACCAGAGGAACGGCAAAGGAGAGTTATCAACCGCACTTGTCTATACTGCAGGGAGGCGGGACATTTCATAGCCAGCTGTCCGTTAAAAGATCGGGCATCCGTGAGGACGGGAGTACGGGTGAGCCAAACAAAATTTCCCTACGTTTCCACGGTTCGGTTCCCGTTCCATGCCACTATTCTGTGGGGGTCTCAATCCCTTGATATTAATGCACTTATTGATTCTGGGGCTGATGAGTGTTTTATGGATTCCACTCTTCTAAAACAACTGGGAATTCCTACTCAACCCCTCCAGACGTCCATAGAGGCTACTGCCCTAGATGGTCATTCAGTTGGACGTGTGTCTCACATTTCTGTTCCTGTTTCCCTGGTTTTATCTGGTAATCACAGTGAAGAAATACAGTTTCTACCCCTGAGTTCCCCCCAAGTTCCTGTGATATTAGGTCTTTCTTGGCTCGTCAAACATAATCCCCACATAGACTGGTCAACGGGTTCAATTGCTGGTTGGAGTTCCTTTTGTCTGGCTAACTGTTTGAAATCTGCCCCTCATGTCCTGAATAGCAGGGTTCCACCTCCACTATGTGACATAGATATTTCGGCAGTATCTACACAATACTGGGACTTAAAGGAGGTCTTCAACAAGGCTCGTGCTACCTCCCTGCCACCTCAATGACCGTATGACTGCGCTATCAAGCTCCTCCCTGGCACAGCGCCCCCCCCGTGGACGTCTTTATTCCCTGTCCGGTCCTGAGACCAAAGCTATGGAGGACTATATAGAATCGTCACTCAGGGTTGGCATCATATGTCCGTCGTCCTCTCTTGCTGGCGCAGGGTTCTTCTTTGTGGCCAAGAAAGACAAAACTGCATAGACTACAGAGGTCTACATGACCTCACTATAAAGAACAGGTATCCTCTTGCCCTCCTCTCCTCTGCATTTAAACTGCTCCAGGGTGCCACCATCTTTACCAAGTTGGACCTGCGCAACGCCTACCATCTGGTACGGATACGGGAGGGGGATGAATGGATGACTGCGTTCAACACGGCCAGCGGACATTATGAGTACCTCGTCATGCCATTCGGGTTGACCAACGCTCCTGCTGTTTTTCAGGCTCTGGTTAATGACGTTCTCCGGGACATGCTCAACAAGTTTGTCTTTGTTTACCTAGATGACATTTTGATTTTCTCTCACTCCATCCAAGAGCACACAGCCTACATCCGACAGGTCCTCCAGAGGCTGTTGGAGAATCAGCTCTATGTCAAGGCAGAGAAGTGCGAGTCTCATCGCTCTGTCGTTCCCTTTCTGGGTTACGTCGTAAGCATCCAAATGGACCCTGGCAAGGTCAAGGCTGTCACCTCTCGATTGGATCTCCAGCGGTTCCTGGGGTTTGCCAACTTTTATCGGAGGTTTATCGGAGGCTACAACATGTTGGCAGCCCCACTCACAGCACTGACCTCTACTAAGGTTCCCTTTCGGTGGTCCCCGGAAGCTACCCAGGCCCTGCACGTCAGTTTGTAGTGGAAGTGGATGCCTCCAACAGCGGGGTGGGTACAGTATTATCCCAAAGGTCGGACCGCGACCAGAAGCTGCACCCGTGTGCATTCCTCTCCCGTCGGCTCAGTCCTGCAGAGAGAAATTATGACGTCGGCAACAGGGAGTTGTCGGCTGTCAAGACGGCATTAGTGGAATGGAGGCATTGGTTGAAGGGTCAGAGATCCCGTTCCTGGTGTGGACTGACCATAAAAACCTGGAATACCTGCGGTCAGCCAAACGGCTCAATTCCCGGCAAGCAAGGTGGGCTCTGCTTTTCACCCGTTTTAATTTCACCCTGTCTCAAAGAACACCAAACCAGATGCCCTCTCTCGTGTGTTCGGGCCTTCCACGACTCCCCAGGATCCCGAGCTCATTCTCCCCGCTGCCTGCCTGGCCACGTCTCTGGTCTGGGGTGTCGAAGAGGAGGTTCGCAGAGCGCAACAGTTGCACCCGGACCCCGGAGGAGGTCCGCATGGCTGTCTCTTCGTACCTGACCTGGTTCGTTCCAAGCTCACCTGCCACCCCAGCTCCCGTCGAACAATGGACTTCAACCGCCGGCGGTTCTGGTGGCCCACGTTGGGGGCCGATGTCCCGTCGTTTGTCGCAGCTTGTGCTATATGTGCCCGAAACAAGACTCCACGTCAAGCACTGTCGGGTCTCCTGCAACCGTTTCCTGTCCCAAGGCGACCCTGGTCTCACATCTCCCTGGACTTTGTTACCGGTCTCCCTTCTTCCGATGGCAACACCGTCATTCTGGCTGTCGTGGATCGATTTTCTAAGGCCGCCCACATCATCCCACTGCCCAAGTTACCCTCAGCCAAAGAGACCGCTCAATTGATGATACAGCGCATCTTCAGAATCCACGGACTTCCCCTCAACATCGTCTCTGATCGGGGTCCTTAGTTCTCTTCCCAGTTCTGGAGAGCATTCTGCACCCTCATCGGGTCATCGATCAGCCTGTCCTCAGGGATTCAACCCCAGACTAATGGCCAGTCGGAGCGGGCCAACCAGGACCAGGAAACCGTTCTCCGATGTCTAGTTTCGGACAATCCCTCCACCTGGAGCCGCACCTGGTCTGGGTGGAATATGCCCGCAACACTCTGTGACCCCTGAGTCCCTGCGTCAAATCGAGCACGACCCGCATCCCCTGGTTCTTCTCTGGGCCTCCGGCGGTGGGCTTCCTGGTGTAGACTTGCATCTTCCAGGCGTAGCTGGATTTGGAGTCGCAGGCCACCCACGACTTGATGCCGTATTTTGCTGGCTTGCTGGGAATATACTGACGGAAAGGACAGCAACCTTTTTTGTTTTATTGTCGTTTCTCCTCGCTCTTCTTCTCGCTCTTCTTCTTCTTCTTCTTCTACTCCTCGTTCTCCTTCGGCCGCGTCGTCGTCCTCGTCGTCTGGGTTGTAATTCCTCACGTCTTCTTCTTCTGACGCGTCCTCCTCTTCCTCTTCGCAGTCATAGTTGTCGGACAATATCTGTTCTAGGACCTGTTTGTCGGTGAAATATTAGTAGTATCTTGTTGTTTCCTACAGCTTACCTGGCCTGGCCGTACCCCAAGTTGTCTGTAAGACGTTGTCCGTGAAAGAACAGTTAGCACATTTAACTCGGTGTGCTTGTCTGTGTGCCTTCTCATCATCTCCCCCTACCGTTCCTATAGTGTCCTGAGCTATTCCAGCCTAGGTAATGGTGGCTGCAATGATCTGACACAGTGTAATGACTATGCTATTTGGAATATGATAGTAATGACGGAGAGACAGATCTAACAGATAGATAAACATAATCAATGAAACGAGAGACACAGACGTGTTCAATGGCCTTTTCAGTTGTTAGTTTTATTCGGTTTCATTGCCATAATACATGCTGTACGGGGCACAGGGGTTGGGATTAGAGATGTGGCTCAGCTGTTGCTAGATCCAGGGTCCAGGCAATCTCGTGGGGTTGGTTGTTTCCGACGATGGCTGTTGCCTCTGTCATCTTCTTTACTTTTAGGCTTCTGTTGCGTGGACGGCGACTCGCTGCGGTGCTGCAAATTGCTCGTGTTTCACGGGATAGTCCGATAAGCTTTTCACTGACGGGTCGACGTAGCACGCAAGCATGGCTAACAGAGAGTCGAGATGGTGGTAGTGCGTCAACTCTACGTACATGGGTCTTGTGAAGGGAATGTCCTTGGGTCCTATCATTACATCGACTCCGTCGCGGCTGACGGATTCCACATTGACACGGTCCAGGGTTTACTTCTCGTGATCTGTCAGGGTCCTGTTCTTCAAGAGGAGGCAGTTGTACCACGCGGCCATTGCGTTAATCGATTCGGTGGGTGATCCTGGTGTAGATGGCGGGTCGCCAAGGGGGATAGTATAGGAGTCTGATTCGGTTATCCGAGGTGGGTTTGATGAGAGCGCTGAGCGAGTTGTTGTCAGTATGACGGACTGGGCAGAGTGTGCTGTGCCGAGATAAGGTTTCCCCAGAGGAGCGCTCAGTGACACGCGCTCTCGAGCTTAACCCGTATATAGTTCCTCATGCGGTCCCGGTGAACCTCATCTAGACATCTAGATATTGAGGGATCTAACTGACTTATCCTCCTTCGGAACCTTTCGGTATTGACTGCGACCCACGTCCAATATGATGAGCGTGCCTCACTGGAGTCTTCCGACATGGATATGAACTGTACCTGGGCTATGGGGTTGCTGAAATGTACACTGTGGTGTTGTTGTTGTTTCTAGTTGTTTTTCACATTAACAATCGTCTCAACTTGATCCTCGCCCCGTACCCGGTCACGTCTATGTCTGCCACAGCGTCTGCGTCGCGGACGAGTCGCGTGAATCGAGCACTCGTTTAGGATGTCGCACAGGGCATTGCATTGGGATGCGGTGGAGGTTTGGACTGTCTCAGTCGAGAACTTGTCATCGTCGTGCTCCTTCTGCCCCGAGCAGCATCTCACCGTAATCTGTCTGTGTGTACCGATATTGGACTCGTGGGACATCATGTATGCTGTTTGTAACCTTTTGACTCGATTCTAGGCCAGGCTCATTATACTCTGGCCTCTATGGGATCCTTGTGTGTGTATATACAGTTAGGGAGTGTGAGATGTGTTAATGTGTGCCATTTGCATGTAAATATATACTTCGCTCCACACTGCATGCTTAGGCCTCTAGTGAATGTCTGGACACAGTCTACCACTGTCCTCCTATCTGCGACGCTTCTCTGGTTGTAATAAAGAAGTGAAGTGCGTCAGTCATATGTACCGACCAACTGTATGGTTTCATATTAACCCTAAACCTGTGAATGTTTTCTATGTTCCTATTCATAGTCTTTTCTGTTACACTGTTGAACCTGTGTCAATAAAAGATACACCAGAGTCTGAGACAATTTGTTCCTTGTCATTTATTCACATAGATACCACATGTTGATACACCACATACACATCTATATCGCTGTGATAGGTGAGAAACACACAGGAGGATATTCTGCTATTTGGACACTTGTTCCCTGTTATGTCGAGTGTAATGTTCAGTTCAAACAACTAATTAACAAAAGGACAAGAAAGAAAACATGTTAAGTTACAACTCATTGTAAGGAGACGTAGAGGCTATCCAGGAGGGACTGCTTCAACATTGTTTGCATGTCTTCCGAAGCCCCGGGTCATGTAGACAGCTTTGTGTGTTGACAATGCAGCTCTTGACATCGGGGGATGTAACCACGACACAAAACACCCAACACAAAATATTATAATAGCCATACCAAACGACCCATGGTCTCCAGAGGCCCGTGGGCCTATCAGCCTGTAGGGAGTGAGGTTTGGGTGCGGTCCAGCTCTACGCTCCCCTCGTTTCATAGCTCAGACAGACGTGGAGATGACAGAGAGGATGGAGTTCCTTACATGAAGCTGGATTGTGAATTGTAAGGGTTGATGTTTCTGCTTATGTAGTCTCGAGCTGAGGGGGGTATGGTCACCGCCTGATCAGAGGTCGGTACAGCAACTCCATGCAGCCCGTGATCACGGCCATGAACAGCTCAATGTTCATCATGATGAGGCACATCAGCACGGTCCTGGTGCTCTTGGTAGACTCCGGACCCCTGTAGAAGCCCTCGGAGTCGTCCAGTTTCCGTTTGGTCTTGGCTGCGAAGTAGCTGAGCACTATGCTCACCACCATGGCCAGGCACCCGAGCGTGATGAGGGCTATCCCCCGCGTGGATGTAAGCGTACTGTTAAGGTCGCGTCAATTCAAATCTGGTATTGGAACGAAAGGATTACTACACAGTTTAAATCATCTATGTATTTTATTCTAGCAAACCCTTAAATGGTAGGTATGAAGTTCGTATATACAGGCTCACTGTGACACCACGCAGGGCAAACAGAGAGAGAGAGAGAGAAGAGAGAGAGAGAGAGAGAGTGAGTAAACAGCGAGCAGGGCTAGAGAAGAGAGCGAGCCCTATCCTTTGTTCTTCCTTAAATACTCCGACAGAATAGTTCCTGCTCCTTGCTGGCCTGTCAGAGTAGAGGCTGAGTAGAGGTTTAAACTTACTCAGCCTATCGTTGGCGTGCAGGCTGGTCCCAGCCTCGTGACGCACTCCAGTTGACGGAAGCAGTTCCCTCTCAGCAGATGTTCTTGTCTCATGTTACCACAAAATACAGTTCTATCGTGAAACCCCCAAGCTAGCACATTCCCTCCACATGGCTCCCCCACACACAAGCCTACAGCAGTTCTACAAGTTTTATGATCACACAATACATTCAGTTAATAACTCTTGTTGTAGATTAACATATTAATTAGCTAAGCATGTATCAGCCCTTACAGTACTCATATTCGGGTCTGCCTTCGGAAGGAGGCGACCACGTGGCGGCTGTGTCCAGCCCGCGGTCCTCGTACCGTGCCTGTTGTCGATGAAGTACAGAACGTTGTTGGGAATGGTGAGAAAGCCCACGATGAGAGAGGTGATGACTGCGATATCACCTCCCAGCTTGCCCCTGAAACGGACCTTGCTCAGGATGGTGCCGTTAGGGACGGCTGACATTCTGCTGTTAAACAGATCCTTACTCTTGGATATCAAAGACTCGAAGCCTACCAGGCTTGGTTTCTTGCGATTCATATCTCTCGTAGGGGATCGCTGGGCTCCTCAGTTACCCCTTTCTATTTGTCCTTCCTTACTTACTCACGTTGCGAGACTGGGAGTAACCGAACGGTCCTATTTTCTGGGTTTTGTTTCTCAAGGGGATCCGGTTATCATAGCAGCCTAACAATCCTAGAACATTTAATACAATGAAGCTCCAAGACCCCGTGATCGAGTTCCGAGGCTCAGGCTATGAGCGGTGTGCGAAGTCTACAGCCGACCACTGTTGGTACAAGGTTCAGGGTATCACCAAAACCCTACACTCCATGGTGTACTGCAGGAAGCGGACATCCGGTCACAACATGATAAGCATGGATCTGTTCACCAGGGTTGTCAAAGACCTGAACGCCAAACCGGAGAGCTCGCTCGAGTGGGTGCCTAAGTATGTAAGAAACCTGAATGCTCCCGAGTCCAAGGGCTCCAAGTTCATGGAAGCACTGCTGCAACTGTTGAGGTCTAAAGCCCTGACTCCAGACGCCTGCAGACGCCTGTGGGACAGGAGCCTAATGTCCACCTGTATAGGCGTTGCGGTAGACGCACAGTGCAAGGACGTGTTCAACAGAAAAAATAAGATACGTGACGTGTCTCGCCTCATTCTCACGCAGCTTGAGGCCCTGCGCCTGACTCCCATTTGCGCGGGCCTCAAGGATGCCGGTTTGCCCGCGCCCGATAGGTTCGGTGAACCCGGATCCTACACGTACCACAACGGCTGTATGCGTGACACATGGGCAATCCGTGACACATGGGGCTCCTACACCGAGGTGGACCTTGTTGCCCACGACACTGTGAATGACAACATAGCGCTGCTGGAGCTCAAGACCAGGAACAACGACATTCTCGACCAGACTACCCTGTGGCGATACAACACTCAGCTGTGGCTGACGTGGGTGATGTTCTCGCTCACGTACCCGAGCATGGCAGAGCAGTCCGCTGTGTACCTGGTGATAATCAGGCCGGGGACCAACCAGGTTACCATACGGAGTTGTTTAAGGCCCACGATTTCTAAGAGTATACGCACCAAGTTCCCGTGGCTGAACTGTTTCTGCACCCAGGTGGCCTCCTCGGCAAGGAGAACGGTCTCCTGGTTAGACCCTACCGACTTGTGTTATAGGAACATACTTTTCAACCAGGAGAAAATGAAGAACAGGAAGACTGTAGAGGCGTCAATGACCTGGGTTTCGGATGATGTCTCTAATGTTGAAATCGACGACGATGACGACTATCACGGTAAAGAGGAATAAACGTACATGCTGTGTCCATTCTAGACCGTCTCTTTGTATAGTTCTTGAGCAGGACTCTCCCTACGCCACCAACACCAAGGAAAACATTTACCCAACCAGGACTAACATCTCCACACGTAGAGCGTTTAGTCCAACTAGGGCTCATTTGGCAAACCAGGGACTCCTACCCTAGAGAATTTGTCAAAGGGTGCCTAAACACATCCAACCAACGTGTACACTGGGGTTACATGCGGCCCAGGTTAGACTGTCCGTGTACACAGACTATTTACCTACTCCATTTGGCTGTTAGTTGATCGGATAACGCTTTGAAACAAAATGGGTTTGAAACACAAGGCTATCCACGCAATGCTCGCAAACCCTCACCTTCGAATTGATCGACAGACCCTGCAAGCGACAGGATTGGTCTCTGATAGAACATCTCATGGTAATCCACAAAGTCAAGGAAAGTGACTACATCGAGGGTGATTCTCAGGCGTCAATAGTGAACATGGCCAGAATGCTGGAGCGTGGATACATCTCGGAGATTGCAGACAGCCTGTGTGTAGTGCTCGTAAAGCACGGCTCGTGGCTCAGAAGCCATCCGTGAGGGATATCAGACTCAACCGAACCCCTGTACCTCACATAGAGTTCTGTAAGCATAATCTGTGCGCCATAGAATACACCATGATGAAGCTGTTGGCCGACATGGGTATGAAAAACGACTTGTTCCTAGTGACCGCCGCAAAGGGAGACTCCTCCGAGGGCGAGCTCCTAGAGGGAACCTCTGTCGATAACCTGGTGTCTTTCCACCAGAAGTACCTGGAGTACAGGGAGTGCCAGGACGACATCATATTCGCAAACATGCTTGAGCGTTTCGAAGATCTTAACCCCGCTGAGTGTCAACTGTCCGCCGTAGATCCTGCCGAAGACTCGATAGACAGACCCGAGGGACTCCAGGGCGTCTTTGTGGCGACCTTCGCAGACCCCGAGACTATACAAGTGTCTGTATTGCGGGACGCAGAGTGGGAGTGAGACAACCAGCACTAGACCTCGTGGAGTTGGCCAACGTTCTGAAAGGTAGTGTGACCGTGTGCACCGGAGACTCGGACGTGGTGGCAGTGCTGACGGCTTGCGGCCGCGAGGGCATTACCATGAGGCTAGACAACAAGAGCTACAACGAGGATCGAGACGTGCACATGTCAACCTTCGAGGAGCTGCTGTTTGCCTTTCCCAAACACAGCACCCACAAGCTGACGTTTAGGGAGCTGGCTTCGAGCGAGGATAGGTTCCGAGTGCTGTGCGACATCTCCGTGGAGGAAGAATACCTGCTGCCCACGCCTCGAAAGCAACACGATGCGTTGGAGGTCATTCTGGATGATCACGGCAAGGTCAACTTTAAGGAAAAACTAAAAGTTGAAAGGAGATGTAATCCGAGACGATACGGATCGAACGGAAAAGCTGTTTTTCATGATTCTATGCGGGACCGATTATAACATTGTTTCGATGGGACTAGGGATTAACAGGAGTGGTGACCAACTACCAGTCCCTTTCCTCGTGGTGCAAAGAACTGAAGAGTCTACTGTGGGGAGCAGGGTCTCCTCGGGAGTGCGACTACTACAACATGGGTATGAAGCTGGCTGTTTTCACAAAGATCCCAACAAAGACCCGGTCTAAGTACTGGACGGAGTTGAATTGCGGATTAATGGCTAAAACCATGAAATATGTCTGCAAATTGTGGAACCTGGAGAGACCTACACCCGGACCCAAGTATGGTTTCTCTGTGGACGACGGCGGTGTAGTCTGCTTTGACTGTGACGACGACTCGCTGTTTGTCGCCGTCTCTAATGAAATGGGACCTTGAGGGCGATGATGATGTACATGAAGTTCTATATGGACGGTCAAAGAATGCAGCGGTTGTGAGGAGAATGTGGTCTGTACGAAGTGTGTGTTGTATACAATAAACTCTATCAACTTGACTGGACTGTCTCTGAGAGTGTTTTCTGTGTGATAACTTTTGAAAGACGTCTTTTTTATTCCCCAGACTAGATGAGTTATAAAGCTTGTGATTTAATCCGGTATGGAACATCACGGGGTCCTTGTCAAGGTGCACCATTTCCAGTTCTCAACTAGTGAGGACAACAGACATATGTATGTATAGAATATACTTGCAATAACATAACATATTTTCAAGTGTATGTACAAATCCCATTTGTTACATCTGTCAAGCTCATTGCACATCTACGAAACACACCTCTGGCTTTGAAATGAACAAGGACACCCAGTCCTAATAAGGTAAGGGCACGGTCGAAACAGGTCTTTCACTCTTTTCACTTCAAGGTGTTTCTTTTGTTTGTAATACACAGATTGGTTTGTAATACACAGATTGGTTTGGTAAAGGACGCAATTGTACTATGCAAACAGTGTCACAATCGTAGCATTGTCATCATTTCCGTGTAGCATGTAGCGTATTCTTCGGGAAGCAGTTGATCGTGAGCCATCAGTACGTCCATCGTGGACATGATACACGTGATCCTCCGGTTGTAACAGCGTAGCAGAGGCATCCACAGTAAATCGCTGACCTTATCACCGAGTGCGGCGCGCACCTTGTCTGTGAATTCCACTGCGGGAGGATCTTTCCTGACTGAAACAGGCACACAAAAAGTACTTTAGTTTAAGAGCGAGTCATGATCCATCCATTCCAGGCCTTGATTTCACTCTACAGTCGTTTGTACTCACCGAACTTTCCCCTTGGTCCATGCATTTTCAGGTCATGATATAGGTAAGGATCTCCCTCACTTAAAACCTTGAGGAATCCCCTCGCCCATTCCTCGGTTTCGAGGCAGTGGTCGATGACCTTGTGCATCATCCTGACTGGATTGGTCTTACTGTGATATTTCCATGAGTATATTCCCACCATCCGGGTATTTCGTGAGGACATCATCCGCAAAACTTTTGACGCACAGATGCCTCTCTGCTATGTCGTGCTTGAACCTCTCCAATACCCTAGAATACATTATACAGGCCGATGTTGTGTGTGTAACTGTGTAACTGTGAATGTATATGTGGTAAAGCGTTAATACATTATACAGGCCGGAGGTTGTGTGTGTAACTGTGTAACTGTGAATGTATATGTGGTAAAGCGTTAATTCTTGTTCATATATAACCCATGGTTGGTGGAATGGTCTAGTAGAGGTACCCTTGGTTGAATATATGAGCTTGGATGGACCCAACCTCGGCTGAAATATCAGACCTTTCAGACCAATGTGTCCATTTGACAATGGAATAATTGTATGATGTTCATTTGCGGTTAATCAATGCATCATCTGCTAATAAACATCCACAGGCTTTATGTATAGTCATCTTTATTGTCTCACATACACAGCAAGGACATGATGAATGCAAAGTTGGTTGTTGAGAGAAGAAAGTTCTCAGGTTGCAGAAGGGCTAGGCTGAACTCTGTCGTCCTACCCACGGGTCCCGGTGTCACACGATCTTTTCAGGTTCTGTTGAGACACAGAGTGGGAGTGAGACAGCCAGCACTAGACCACAGTTGTTGCTTTTATATATTACTTTTATATGTACAAAGGTAAGATAACGTTACCCCTTTCCACAGCTCCGATCCCCGACGCATCTGTAGCGTAGATGACATGTTCGTCCTGCTGGTTGGTCACATTATACCTTGTATCGTCAAAGGAATAAGTCGTGGGAACGTACACAGGGTGGTACGAAGGTAAATGTAGACTCGAACATGGTTTATAAATACGGGACGGGGACTGTCTGTTACAGGTCCTGTAGGTGATCAAAAACAATTAGCAATGGAGCCCCTATTAAGTTGGTCTTGAGCCAACCGTCCTTGTTGTTACTCCACCAAGAAGTACTGCAGTAGTCGTAGTAGTCAACCATTGTGTCAACCATGAAGAGTTGAGAGTTCGCTCCGTTGTCTAGCTTACTTGGATCCAAAGATCATGCCCTAGACATAGATTCCTTTTCTGAACAACTGGTATTCATTTAACGATCCCACTTTGACAATGAACACTCACCACACACTATTAGTACATAACAAATTAATTCCTTTTTATTGTACACAAGAAACCTAAATCGTCCGCCTACGGCTGCATTGTCCGCACATGACTGATGAATCCCACCATGGTGAGAGTCAAAGTGAATAAAGTCTAGATGTCCCAGAGATGCTTTTACTTACCATTTATACATCTCGACCTAGGTTCGTGTAGACTACCCACTGTCGCAAGTCATGGCTGTACACATGTACCTCAAGAGATGGGATCAATGTCACCTGAGTGACAAACTGAAGAATGTCACATTCGATATGTTTCTAGCCACCTCGAACAAACAGGTGATAGCTGAATACGGAGAACCTTTCGCTAAGCACCATTGGAACCTGTGCGATACTCTACGAAAGGTGCTGATGCAGAAACTGTTGGTAGATCGGACAGACTCTGTTACACCTGCTCCATGGAAAAGTACAGCCACAGATCTCGGCAGAGCCACAGATCTCGGCAGCCTAGCGTCGAACATGAAGAGACTCGGTGAAGGATCGACTGAGCGTCAGGAGAATAGTCTTCAACCCTTCACCCCCTGACACAGACTTGACTTTCACTGTCGCCAACTTCGAGCGACGTGTCTCCGCAAGGGGCCGACTGGGAGTCCCGTGGAGAGCCAACCACGAAGGCGAGAGAGAGGATTCCAATTGAGACCGGTGCACAGGACGAGTAACGAGGACTCTGAGTGTCCTGGTACCAAGAGGTTCACTGCCGGACACGGCAGCCATCGAGCTAACCCTCATCGAGTTAACCCTCATCGAGTTAACCCTCATCGAGCTAACCCTCATCGAGCTAACCCTCATCGAGCTAACCCTCATCGAGCTAACCCTCTTCGAGAACATTCACGCCGAGGCGGCTACCCTGGGTCAAGAGCTAACACTTTCAAAAACACTTACAATGACTGAGGGCTCCGCAATCAGGCGTATGTGTGAACGGTTCCTTGTAATGTGACAATATGTGAAAATAAAAAGATGTGTACACAGATTTGTGAATGGCAGCAGTTTATTTGTCAATGAATATTTGTCAATGTTTTACTCCACACGATAATACATAGGCTCCGATATACCGAATCTCCACTCAAACGTTTATATTATACAAGACAGTGGACATATACATTTACAAAAGATGACATAACAACTGCCTATCACAGAGAAAGACATTCTGTCCGTGGGGTTTGTGGAGCTATAGCACTTCAGCACAGTCCTGTAGTCTTCTGAATGTGTCAACAATCATCGGCCAGCAACCTGAGCAACATCTCGGACAGGCCAACGGGATACACGTACTCCTCTTCCGGCTCTGATGTTGGCAGCCTGAGGAAATCACAGCCCCACATCGGCATCATGTAGGTCTGCCTACTCTGGGGATGGGCTCCCTCCCGACGGTGGTGTTGGTAGAAGCAATTTGAGCCGAAGTGGGACGTTCCACGACCTTCATCGAAGTATCGGCACGGTTTACTCGCCATGTAATCCTTGTATCTCTGGATCAGTTTCTGCTTCTCGTCTTTATCTTCGACCCAGTAGTCACTCGGGATGTAAAAATGCGATCTGGTTCGACACGCTGGGCACAATTTAAGGTGTTTGACATCAAGATATTTCACACTCCTCCATGTGCGGATGCACTCCAGACAATAACAGTGGCTACAGTTGGGCAGAATGCCGAATCGACGCTCCCTCGGATTGTCCTTGTTAAACACCACATCCAAGCACACACAACACACCTTGTCTCTACTGCGCTGGATGGCAAGCGGGATCCACTCGTGAGCCTTGTTGTGTGCCTCTGAGAGCTGTCTCTCCACCTTTGCGAGCTCACTCCGACCACGGTAAGGTTGTCCCAGACCATACTCTGCAACCTTTACCCAGTCCATCGCCTCTGGCCCCGTGGATGATGCTACTGCTGCCGTTGCCATTGCCATCTGTGGTGATTAGCCTGGCTGATGTGCACAGCACCACTGTTAGTGGTAGTAAAGAAAACAATTGTCTCCAACCATGGACCGGTTATCAAAACATGCTAACACAGAGAGTGGTGTTGTCAATTGTGTGCTATTACATTGACTAAGGTCTACATAGTCCATTGTGACAAACAGAAATGTTTGTAATGTTCCGTACAAACGTCATTGGTACACACTGGTACTAGGTGTCAGTGTTTAAAGTTTGTTAAGTGTACATGTTTTACCTCCTCAATATTCGTCCTCACTCTCCACGTTTGAATCGTAACATCCTTTGTTCTTGGTTTACGATCCGGGCCGTTGAAAGGTTTGGCGTGCGACGGGTCTCTATATCGGTGCTCTGTCAGGTCTGGATACAATTTTTTGTTGTTGCGTTGCAACTGTAGCCGTTGATCCTTCTGGTTGGTGTAGTCCATCTCTCGAGTATACTCTCGAACCGACTGTGGTGGCTGCTGCTGTAGTGCCTGCTGATTTATTGCCTGCTGATTTATTGCCTGCTGCTGAAGGGCATGCTGCTGAAGCGGTGGATACCGATGATTGTCTAGAGGTTGAGGAAGCGGCTGAAGCTGTAGAGGTTGGGGTAGCTGCTGAGGCGGCCGCTGAGGTTGACACTGCTGATGTTGTAGAGGTTGGGGTAGCTGCTGAGGCGGCTGCTGGGGAAGATAATGGGGGATCCTGCTAATGAAGTTGCCTTCTGGGATAGGTGGAGCAGAAGGGTAGATGGTAGACACTTTAGTCTCGAGCCAGCCCCAGGGTACATCCACTAAGGTAGCTGAGTTGTTCTTGGGTTCACACGGAGACACGCGGATCAGGCGGTTATACAGAAGCCCTGCTGGTTGTATGGCCTAGGGCCCGCTGAGCTAATGCAGTAATGAAACAACAGATATATGTAGTATCTGGAGAGTTTGCGAGCCTCCAATAGTATCGGATCCGGGATAGGAGTTTCGCGACACGCCGTGTAACTGCATTCCATGCGGTGGAGTGATTCCAGATCAGCTCTGGGAATGTACAACGTATCGGCTCTCTGCCACATATCTCGCAAGACCCGCAAGGTCATCTGGAGAGTGTCTCCGTCTTTGAACACTGTATATTGCAGCAACCCTGTAGCTGGCGCAGCTGGCGCACCTACCACTATCAGGCACTCGAACAACGACACAGAGGCGTGTTCAGAGAACAAGATCTCTCTACGACCCGAACCGTTCATCTCCTATTTACTACCCCAGATGTGTTACAGAGAATGCTATGCTATGTCGTAAAACGCCTTGACGTGTGACAGAAATGGCAGAGGGGAGGACTCAAACCAGGAACTGCGCCCGAAAGGTTGCTGGACATGGTAGAGCGTTACAATCTGTATCACGTTAAGACCTTGCATTACAGCGATGTGAAAAGCGTGCTGGAGTGGCTCGGGGTAAACACGGGAGATTTCACCTTCACGCACTATGAAGACACCGTAGCGGTACTCAATAGGGTTGTGGAACAGCATAAGCTCTGGAACGTTGGAGTGATGGGTATCCACGAGGAACCTCAGATCGAGGGGAAAGATCGCCTAGTGGTACACATAAAACGAGACTACGACCCAGAGATCCGGAGCTGTAAGTATGACTCCGTCGTACTGTTCCTGGTGATCCAATGCAATACGAGAGTCCCGTACTCTCAGGAGCTGACCAAGTTGATCAGGGACACACAGAAACTGGTCGAGAATCCCCACACTCCCATATTCCCCAAGTTCGCGAGGTGTTCTCCTCAGCACGTCGAAGCCATCCCTCAGCAGGCGCAGCCAGTTATAGGCGGCTTCTTGCCCTCGAGCTACAAGACGACCAAACCCAGGACGCCCACGGTGATCATAGACAACTTTGGCCGTAAATACGAGCCTCTAACGTGCACCAAGGCGGCCAAGCCGTGGAGCGTGTACGCCGACATAGCGGTACCCCGGGAGTCGAAATGTGAATTCGACATAGAAGAACTGATTACCAGGCCAAACAAGGTGATGGGTAGAGGAGACTTCGGGGTGACCGTGCCGATCAGTGATCGCCTGGTCGCAAAAACCAACCTGTTTCCAGAAATGAACTAGTTGAATTGAAGATAGTGCTTAAAAGACAACCAAGCTCATGGAAAACAGATTAAAAAGAAATGTTATTCTTTAAATACCTTAAATATTGCATTCTTCATCAGTCCTTCCATGCTGAACCTAAAACAACATATTAGAGCCCGTTCAGTTAAATGTGTTAAGAAATATGTTTCACATTTGTAACAACTAAACTGTTTCTCCAATCATTGATGCTGAACTAGTTGTTTTGTCGAAACTGCCTTAAAATATGTTTTTCAGGCAGAAGTGCTGAACTAGTTGTTTTTGTGGATATTCACTAAAAGCATGTTTTTGACCATTATAAAATAATATAAATCTTGAACACCTTATTGTATATTACCGTCAGTTATTTCAGTCCTGAAGTTGTTGAATTGTTGCTATAGCCTAAAAACAAGTTTTTGACCTTTTCCTTTTAAAACAACTTATACAGTACACCACACTTAAAAAACACTACTGTGTCTTACTATCAGTTGTGTCATTCCTGAACAACTTGAATTGTTGATATTGCATCAAACACTTTTTTTTTCACCATATTCATGGATAACAACTTATAAAGTTATTCCACACTTGAAAAACACTATTGTATCTTACTATCATGTATTTCAGTGCTGAACTAGTTGAATTGAAGATAGTGCTTAAAAGACAACCAAGCTCATGGAAAACAGATTAAAAAGAAATGTTATTCTTTAAATACCTTAAATATTGCATTCTTCATCAGTCCTTCCATGCTGAACCTAAAACAACATATTAGAGCCGTTCAGTGAAATGGGTTAAGAAATATGTTTCACATTTGTAACAACTAAACTGTTTCTCCAATCATTGATGCTGAACTAGTTGTTTTGTCGAAACTGCCTTAAAATATGTTTTTCAAGCAGCAGTGCTGAACTTGTTGTTTTTGTGGATATTCACTAAAAGCATGTTTTTGACAATTATAAAATAATATCAATCTTGAACACCTTATTGCATATAGCCGTCGGTTATTTCAGTCCTGAACTTGTGAATTGTTGCTATAGCCTAAAAACAAGCTTTTGACAATTTTTCTTTTAAAACACACTTAAAAAACACTATTGTGTAATACTATCAGTTGTTTCATTACTGAACAACTTGAATTGTTGATATTGCCATAAACACTTTTTTTTTCACAATATTCATGGATAACAATTTATAAAGTTATTCCACGCTTGAAAAACACTATTGTATCTTACTATCATGTATTTCAGTGCTGAACTAGTTGAATTGAAGATAGTGCTTAAAAGACAACCAAGCTCATGGAAAACAGATTAAAAAGAAATGTTATTCTTTAAATACCTTAAATATTGCATTCTTCATCAGTCCTTCCATGCTGAACCTAAAACAACATATTAGAGCCGTTCAGTGAAATGGGTTAAGAAATATGTTTCACATTTGTAACAACTAAACTGTTTCTCCAATCATTGATGCTGAACTAGTTGTTTTGTCGAAACTGCCTTAAAATATGTTTTTCAAGCAGCAGTGCTGAACTAGTTGTTTTTGTGGATATTCACTAAAAGCATGTTTTTGACCATTATAAAATAATATAAATCTTGAACACCTTATTGTATATTACCGTCAGTTATTTCAGTCCTGAAGTTGTTGAATTGTTGCTATAGCCTAAAAACAAGTTTTTGACCTTTTCCTTTTAAAACAACTTATACAGTACACCACACTTAAAAAACACTATTGTGTCTTACTATCAGTTGTGTCATTCCTGAACAACTTGAATTGTTGATATTGCATCAAACACTGTTTTTTTCACCATATTCATGGATAACAACTTATAAAGTTATTCCACACTTGAAAAACACTATTGTATCTTACTATCATGTATTTAATTGCTGAACTAGTTGAATTGTTGATAGTGCTTAAAAGACAACCAAGCTTATGGAAAACAGATTAAAAAGAAATGTTATTCTTTAAATACCTTAAATATTGCATTCTTCATCAGTCCTTCCATGCTGAACCTAAAACAACATATTAGAGCCGTTCAGTGAAATGGGTTAAGAAATATGTTTCACATTTGTAACAACTAAACTGTTTCTCCAATCATTGATGCTGAACTAGTTGTTTTGTCGAAACTGCCTTAAAATATGTTTTTCAAGCAGCAGTGCTGAACTTGTTGTTTTTGTGGATATTCACTAAAAGCATGTTTTTGACAATTATAAAATAATATCAATCTTGAACACCTTATTGCATATAGCCGTCGGTTATTTCAGTCCTGAACTTGTGAATTGTTGCTATAGCCTAAAAACAAGCTTTTGACAATTTTTCTTTTAAAACACACTTAAAAAACACTATTGTGTCTTACTATCAGTTGTTTCATTACTGAACAACTTGAATTGTTGATATTGCCATAAACACTTTTTTTTTCACAATATTCATGGATAACAATTTTTAAAGTTATTCCACGCTTGAAAAACACTATTGTATCTTACTATCATGTATTTAATTGCTGAACTAGTTGAATTGTTGATAGTGCTTAAAAGACAACCAAGCTTATGGAAAACAGATTAAAAAGAAATGTTATTCTTTAAATACCTTAAATATTGCATTCTTCATCAGTCCTTCCATGCTGAACCTAAAACAACATATTAGAGCCGTTCAGTGAAATGGGTTAAGAAATATGTTTCACATTTGTAACAACTAAACTGTTTCTCCAATCATTGATGCTGAACTAGTTGTTTTGTCGAAACTGCCTTAAAATATGTTTTTCAAGCAGCAGTGCTGAACTTGTTGTTTTTGTGGATATTCACTAAAAGCATGTTTTTGACAATTATAAAATAATATCAATCTTGAACACCTTATTGCATATAGCCGTCGGTTGTTTCAGTCCTGAACTTGTGAATTGTTGCTATAGCCTAAAAACAAGCTTTTGACAATTTTTCTTTTAAAACACACTTAAAAAACACTATTGTGTCTTACTATCAGTTGTTTCATTACTGAACAACTTGAATTGTTGATATTGCCATAAACACTTTTTTTTTCACAATATTCATGGATAACAATTTTTAAAGTTATTCCACGCTTGAAAAACACTATTGTATCTTACTATCATGTATTTCAGTGCTGAACTAGTTGAATTGAAGATAGTGCTTAAAAGACAACCAAGCTCATGGAAAACAGATTAAAAAGAAATGTTATTCTTTAAATACCTTAAATATTGCATTCTTCATCAGTCCTTCCATGCTGAACCTAAAACAACATATTAGAGCCCGTTCAGTGAAATGGGTTAAGAAATATGTTTCACATTTGTAACAACTAAACTGTTTCTCCAATCATTGATGCTGAACTAGTTGTTTTGTCGAAACTGCCTTAAAATATGTTTTTCAAGCAGCAGTGCTGAACTTGTTGTTTTTGTGGATATTCACTAAAAGCATGTTTTTGACAATTATAAAATAATATCAATCTTGAACACCTTATTGCATATAGCCGTCGGTTATTTCAGTCCTGAACTTGTGAATTGTTGCTATAGCCTAAAAACAAGCTTTTGACAATTTTTCTTTTAAAACACACTTAAAAAACACTATTGTGTCTTACTATCAGTTGTTTCATTACTGAACAACTTGAATTGTTGATATTGCCATAAACACTTTTTTTTTCACAATATTCATGGATAACAATTTTTAAAGTTATTCCACGCTTGAAAAACACTATTGTATCTTACTATCATGTATTTAATTGCTGAACTAGTTGAATTGTTGATAGTGCTTAAAAGACAACCAAGCTTATGGAAAACAGATTAAAAAGAAATGTTATTCTTTAAATACCTTAAATATTGCATTCTTCATCAGTCCTTCCATGCTGAACCTAAAACAACATATTAGAGCCGTTCAGTGAAATGGGTTAAGAAATATGTTTCACATTTGTAACAACTAAACTGTTTCTCCAATCATTGATGCTGAACTAGTTGTTTTGTCGAAACTGCCTTAAAATATGTTTTTCAAGCAGCAGTGCTGAACTTGTTGTTTTTGTGGATATTCACTAAAAGCATGTTTTTGACAATTATAAAATAATATCAATCTTGAACACCTTATTGCATATAGCCGTCGGTTGTTTCAGTCCTGAACTTGTGAATTGTTGCTATAGCCTAAAAACAAGCTTTTGACAATTTTTCTTTTAAAACACACTTAAAAAACACTATTGTGTCTTACTATCAGTTGTTTCATTACTGAACAACTTGAATTGTTGATATTGCATAAACACTTTTTTTTTCACAATATTCATGGATAACAATTTTTAAAGTTATTCCACGCTTGAAAAACACTATTGTATCTTACTATCATGTATTTCAGTGCTGAACTAGTTGAATTGAAGATAGTGCTTAAAAGACAACCAAGCTCATGGAAAACAGATTAAAAAGAAATGTTATTCTTTAAATACCTTAAATATTGCATTCTTCATCAGTCCTTCCATGCTGAACCTAAAACAACATATTAGAGCCCGTTCAGTGAAATGGGTTAAGAAATATGTTTCACATTTGTAACAACTAAACTGTTTCTCCAATCATTGATGCTGAACTAGTTGTTTTGTCGAAACTGCCTTAAAATATGTTTTTCAGGCAGAAGTGCTGAACTAGTTGTTTTTGTGGATATTCACTAAAAGCATGTTTTTGACCATTATAAAATAATATAAATCTTGAACACCTTATTGTATATTACCGTCAGTTATTTCAGTCCTGAAGTTGTTGAATTGTTGCTATAGCCTAAAAACAAGTTTTTGACCTTTTCCTTTTAAAACAACTTATACAGTACACCACACTTAAAAAACACTATTGTGTCTTACTATCAGTTGTGTCATTCCTGAACAACTTGAATTGTTGATATTGCATCAAACACTGTTTTTTTCACCATATTCATGGATAACAACTTATAAAGTTATTCCACACTTGAAAAACACTATTGTATCTTACTATCATGTATTTCATTGCTGAACTAGTTGAATTGTTGATAGTGCTTAAAAGACAACCAAGCTTATGGAAAACAGATTAAAAAGAAATGTTATTCTTTAAATACCTTAAATATTGCATTCTTCATCAGTCCTTCCATGCTGAACCTAAAACAACATATTAGAGCCGTTCAGTTAAATGGGTTAAGAAATATGTTTCACATTTGTAACAACTAAACTGTTTCTCCAATCATTGATGCTGAACTAGTTGTTTTGTCGAAACTGCCTTAAAATATGTTTTTCAAGCAGCAGTGCTGAACTTGTTGTTTTTGTGGATATTCACTAAAAGCATGTTTTTGCCAATTATAAAATAATATCAATCTTGAACACCTTATTGCATATAGCCGTCGGTTATTTCAGTCCTGAACTTGTGAATTGTTGCTATAGCCTAAAAACAAGCTTTTGACAATTTTTCTTTTAAAACACACTTAAAAAACACTATTGTGTCTTACTATCAGTTGTTTCATTACTGAACAACTTGAATTGTTGATATTGCCATAAACACTTTTTTTTTCACAATATTCATGGATAACAATTTTTAAAGTTATTCCACGCTTGAAAAACACTATTGTATCTTACTATCATGTATTTCAGTGCTGAACTAGTTGAATTGAAGATAGTGCTTAAAAGACAACCAAGCTCATGGAAAACAGATTAAAAAGAAATGTTATTCTTTAAATACCTTAAATATTGCATTCTTCATCAGTCCTTCCATGCTGAACCTAAAACAACATATTAGAGCCCGTTCAGTGAAATGGGTTAAGAAATATGTTTCACATTTGTAACAACTAAACTGTTTCTCCAATCATTGATGCTGAACTAGTTGTTTTGTCGAAACTGCCTTAAAATATGTTTTTCAGGCAGAAGTGCTGAACTAGTTGTTTTTGTGGATATTCACTAAAAGCATGTTTTTGACCATTATAAAATAATATAAATCTTGAACACCTTATTGTATATTACCGTCAGTTATTTCAGTCCTGAAGTTGTTGAATTGTTGCTATAGCCTAAAAACAAGTTTTTGACCTTTTCCTTTTAAAACAACTTATACAGTACACCACACTTAAAAAACACTATTGTGTCTTACTATCAGTTGTGTCATTCCTGAACAACTTGAATTGTTGATATTGCATCAAACACGTTTTTTTTCACCATATTCATGGATAACAACTTATAAAGTTATTCCACACTTGAAAAACACTATTGTATCTTACTATCATGTATTTCATTGCTGAACTAGTTGAATTGTTGATAGTGCTTAAAAGACAACCAAGCTTATGGAAAACAGATTAAAAAGAAATGTTATTCTTTAAATACCTTAAATATTGCATTCTTCATCAGTCCTTCCATGCTGAACCTAAAACAACATATTAGAGCCGTTCAGTGAAATGGGTTAAGAAATATGTTTCACATTTGTAACAACTAAACTGTTTCTCCAATCATTGATGCTGAACTAGTTGTTTTGTCGAAACTGCCTTAAAATATGTTTTTCAAGCAGCAGTGCTGAACTTGTTGTTTTTGTGGATATTCACTAAAAGCATGTTTTTGACAATTATAAAATAATATCAATCTTGAACACCTTATTGCATATAGCCGTCGGTTATTTCAGTCCTGAACTTGTGAATTGTTGCTATAGCCTAAAAACAAGCTTTTGACAATTTTTCTTTTAAAACACACTTAAAAAACACTATTGTGTCTTACTATCAGTTGTTTCATTACTGAACAACTTGAATTGTTGATATTGCCATAAACACTTTTTTTTTCACAATATTCATGGATAACAATTTTTAAAGTTATTCCACGCTTGAAAAACACTATTGTATCTTACTATCATGTATTTCAGTGCTGAACTAGTTGAATTGAAGATAGTGCTTAAAAGACAACCAAGCTCATGGAAAACAGATTAAAAAGAAATGTTATTCTTTAAATACCTTAAATATTGCATTCTTCATCAGTCCTTCCATGCTGAACCTAAAACAACATATTAGAGCCCGTTCAGTGAAATGGGTTAAGAAATATGTTTCACATTTGTAACAACTAAACTGTTTCTCCAATCATTGATGCTGAACTAGTTGTTTTGTCGAAACTGCCTTAAAATATGTTTTTCAGGCAGAAGTGCTGAACTAGTTGTTTTTGTGGATATTCACTAAAAGCATGTTTTTGACCATTATAAAATAATATAAATCTTGAACACCTTATTGTATATTACCGTCAGTTATTTCAGTCCTGAAGTTGTTGAATTGTTGCTATAGCCTAAAAACAAGTTTTTGACCTTTTCCTTTTAAAACAACTTATACAGTACACCACACTTAAAAAACACTATTGTGTCTTACTATCAGATGTGTCTTTCCTGAACAACTTGAATTGTTGATATTGCATCAAACACCTTTTTTTTTCACCATATTCATGGATAACAACTTATAAAGTTATTCCACACTTGAAAAACACTATTGTATCTTACTATCATGTATTTCAGTGCTGAACTAGTTGAATTGAAGATAGTGCTTAAAAGACAACCAAGCTCATGGAAAACAGATTAAAAATAAATGTTATTCTTTAAATACCTTAAATATTGCATTCTTCATCAGTCCTTCCATGCTGAACCTAAAACAACATATTAGAGCCGTTCAGTGAAATGGGTTAAGAAATATGTTTCACATTTGTAACAACTAAACTGTTTCTCCAATCATTGATGCTGAACTAGTTGTTTTGTCGAAACTGCCTTAAAATATGTTTTTCAGGTAGAAGTGCTGAACTAGTTGTTTTTGTGGATATTCACTAAAAGCATGTTTTTGACCATTATAAAATAATATAAATCTTTAACACCTTATTGTATATTACCGTCAGTTATTTCAGTCCTGAAGTTGTTGAATTGTTGCTATAGCCTAAAAACAAGTTTTTGACCTTTTCCTTTTAAAACAACTTATACAGTACACCACACTTAAAAAACACTATTGTGTCTTACTATCAGTTGTGTCATTCCTGAACAACTTGAATTGTTGATATTGCATCAAACACGGTTTTTTTCACCATATTCATGGATAACAAGTTATAAAGTTATTCCACACTTGAAAAACACTATTGTATCTTACTATCATGTATTTCATTGCTGAACTAGTTGAATTGTTGATAGTGCTTAAAAGACAACCAAGCTTATGGAAAACAGATTAAAAAGAAATGTTATTCTTTAAATACCTTAAATATTGCATTCTTCATCAGTCCTTCCATGCTGAACCTAAAACAACATATTAGAGCCGTTCAGTGAAATGGGTTAAGAAATATGTTTCACATTTGTAACAACTAAACTGTTTCTCCAATCATTGATGCTGAACTAGTTGTTTTGTCGAAACTGCCTTAAAATATGTTTTTCAAGCAGCAGTGCTGAACTTGTTGTTTTTGTGGATATTCACTAAAAGCATGTTTTTGCCAATTATAAAATAATATCAATCTTGAACACCTTATTGCATATAGCCGTCGGTTATTTCAGTCCTGAACTTGTGAATTGTTGCTATAGCCTAAAAACAAGCTTTTGACAATTTTTCTTTTAAAACACACTTAAAAAACACTATTGTGTCTTACTATCAGTTGTTTCATTACTGAACAACTTGAATTGTTGATATTGCATAAACACTTTTTTTTTCACAATATTCATGGATAACAATTTTTAAAGTTATTCCACGCTTGAAAAACACTATTGTATCTTACTATCATGTATTTCAGTGCTGAACTAGTTGAATTGAAGATAGTGCTTAAAAGACAACCAAGCTCATGGAAAACAGATTAAAAAGAAATGTTATTCTTTAAATACCTTAAATATTGCATTCTTCATCAGTCCTTCCATGCTGAACCTAAAACAACATATTAGAGCCGTTCAGTGAAATGGGTTAAGAAATATGTTTCACATTTGTAACAACTAAACTGTTTCTCCAATCATTGATGCTGAACTAGTTGTTTTGTCGAAACTGCCTTAAAATATGTTTTTCAGGCAGAAGTGCTGAACTAGTTGTTTTTGTGGATATTCACTAAAAGCATGTTTTTGACCATTATAAAATAATATAAATCTTGAACACCTTATTGTATATTACCGTCAGTTATTTCAGTCCTGAAGTTGTTGAATTGTTGCTATAGCCTAAAAACAAGTTTTTGACCTTTTCCTTTTAAAACAACTTATACAGTACACCACACTTAAAAAACACTATTGTGTCTTACTATCAGATGTGTCTTTCCTGAACAACTTGAATTGTTGATATTGCATCAAACACCTTTTTTTTTCACCATATTCATGGATAACAACTTATAAAGTTATTCCACACTTGAAAAACACTATTGTATCTTACTATCATGTATTTCAGTGCTGAACTAGTTGAATTGAAGATAGTGCTTAAAAGACAACCAAGCTCATGGAAAACAGATTAAAAATAAATGTTATTCTTTAAATACCTTAAATATTGCATTCTTCATCAGTCCTTCCATGCTGAACCTAAAACAACATATTAGAGCCGTTCAGTGAAATGGGTTAAGAAATATGTTTCACATTTGTAACAACTAAACTGTTTCTCCAATCATTGATGCTGAACTAGTTGTTTTGTCGAAACTGCCTTAAAATATGTTTTTCAGGTAGAAGTGCTGAACTAGTTGTTTTTGTGGATATTCACTAAAAGCATGTTTTTGACCATTATAAAATAATATAAATCTTTAACACCTTATTGTATATTACCGTCAGTTATTTCAGTCCTGAAGTTGTTGAATTGTTGCTATAGCCTAAAAACAAGTTTTTGACCTTTTCCTTTTAAAACAACTTATACAGTACACCACACTTAAAAAACACTATTGTGTCTTACTATCAGTTGTGTCATTCCTGAACAACTTGAATTGTTGATATTGCATCAAACACGGTTTTTTTCACCATATTCATGGATAACAAGTTATAAAGTTATTCCACACTTGAAAAACACTATTGTATCTTACTATCATGTATTTCATTGCTGAACTAGTTGAATTGTTGATAGTGCTTAAAAGACAACCAAGCTTATGGAAAACAGATTAAAAAGAAATGTTATTCTTTAAATACCTTAAATATTGCATTCTTCATCAGTCCTTCCATGCTGAACCTAAAACAACATATTAGAGCCGTTCAGTGAAATGGGTTAAGAAATATGTTTCACATTTGTAACAACTAAACTGTTTCTCCAATCATTGATGCTGAACTAGTTGTTTTGTCGAAACTGCCTTAAAATATGTTTTTCAAGCAGCAGTGCTGAACTTGTTGTTTTTGTGGATATTCACTAAAAGCATGTTTTTGCCAATTATAAAATAATATCAATCTTGAACACCTTATTGCATATAGCCGTCGGTTATTTCAGTCCTGAACTTGTGAATTGTTGCTATAGCCTAAAAACAAGCTTTTGACAATTTTTCTTTTAAAACACACTTAAAAAACACTATTGTGTCTTACTATCAGTTGTTTCATTACTGAACAACTTGAATTGTTGATATTGCATAAACACTTTTTTTTTCACAATATTCATGGATAACAATTTTTAAAGTTATTCCACGCTTGAAAAACACTATTGTATCTTACTATCATGTATTTCAGTGCTGAACTAGTTGAATTGAAGATAGTGCTTAAAAGACAACCAAGCTCATGGAAAACAGATTAAAAAGAAATGTTATTCTTTAAATACCTTAAATATTGCATTCTTCATCAGTCCTTCCATGCTGAACCTAAAACAACATATTAGAGCCGTTCAGTGAAATGGGTTAAGAAATATGTTTCACATTTGTAACAACTAAACTGTTTCTCCAATCATTGATGCTGAACTAGTTGTTTTGTCGAAACTGCCTTAAAATATGTTTTTCAGGCAGAAGTGCTGAACTAGTTGTTTTTGTGGATATTCACTAAAAGCATGTTTTTGACCATTATAAAATAATATAAATCTTGAACACCTTATTGTATATTACCGTCAGTTATTTCAGTCCTGAAGTTGTTGAATTGTTGCTATAGCCTAAAAACAAGTTTTTGACCTTTTCCTTTTAAAACAACTTATACAGTACACCACACTTAAAAAACACTATTGTGTCTTACTATCAGTTGTGTCATTCCTGAACAACTTGAATTGTTGATATTGCATCAAACACTTTTTTTCACCATATTCATGGATAACAACTTATAAAGTTATTCCACACTTGAAAAACACTATTGTATCTTACTATCATGTATTTCAGTGCTGAACTAGTTGAATTGTTGATAGTGCTTAAAAGACAACCAAGCTTATGGAAAACAGATTAAAAAGAAATGTTATTCTTTAAATACCTTAAATATTGCATTCTTCATCAGTCCTTCCATGCTGAACCTAAAACAACATATTAGAGCCGTTCAGTGAAATGGGTTAAGAAATATGTTTCACATTTGTAACAACTAAACTGTTTCTCCAATCATTGATGCTGAACTAGTTATTTTGTCGAAACTGCCTTAAAATATGTTTTTCAAGCAGCAGTGCTGAACTTGTTGTTTTTGTGGATATTCACTAAAAGCATGTTTTTGCCAATTATAAAATAATATCAATCTTGAACACCTTATTGCATATAGCCGTCGGTTATTTCAGTCCTGAACTTGTGAATTGTTGCTATAGCCTAAAAACAAGCTTTTGACAATTGTTCTTTTAAAACACACTTAAAAAACACTATTGTGTCTTACTATCAGTTGTTTCATTACTAAACAACTTGAATTGTTGATATTGCCATGAACACTTTTTTTTTCACCATATTCATGGATAACAACTTATGTTATTCCACACTTGAAAAACACTATTGTATCTTACTATCATGTATTTCAGTGCTGAACTAGTTGAATTAATGATAGTGCTTAAAAGACAACCAAGCTTATGGAAAACAGATTAAAAAGAAATGTAATTCTATAAATACCTTAAATATTGCATTCTTCATCAGTCCTTCCATGCTGAACCTAAAACAACATATTAGAGCCCGTTCAGTGAAATGGGTTAAGAAATATGTTTCACATTTGTAACAACTAAACTGTTTCTCCAATCATTGATGCTGAACTAGTTGTTTTGTCGAAACTGCCTTAAAATATGTTTTTCAAGCATCAGTGCTGAACTTGTTGTTTTTGTGGATATTTGCTAAAAGCATGTTTTTGACAATTATAAAATAATATCAATCTTGAACACCTTATTGTATATTGCCATCGGTTATTTCAGTCCTGAACTTGTGAATTGTTGCTATAGCCTAAAAACAAGCTTTTGACAATTTTCCTTTTAAAACACACTTAAAAAACACTATTGTGTCTTACTATCAGTTGTTTCATTACTGAACAACTTGAATTGTTGATATTGCCATAAACACTTTTTTTTTCACAATATTCATGGATAACAATTTATAAAGTTATTCCACACTTGAAAAACACTATTGTATCTTACTATCATGTATTTCAGTGCTGAACTAGTTGAATTGAAGATAGTGCTTAAAAGACAACCAAGCTCATGGAAAACAGATTAAAAAGAAATGTTATTCTTTAAATACCTTAAATATTGCATTCTTCATCAGTCCTTCCATGCTGAACCTAAAACAACATATTAGAGCCGTTCAGTGAAATGGGTTAAGAAATATGTTTCACATTTGTAACAACTAAACTGTTTCTCCAATCATTGATGCTGAACTAGTTGTTTTGTCGAAACTGCCTTAAAATATGTTTTTCAGGTAGAAGTGCTGAACTAGTTGTTTTTGTGGATATTCACTAAAAGCATGTTTTTGACCATTATAAAATAATATAAATCTTGAACACCTTATTGTATATTACCATCAGTTATTTCAGTCCTGAAGTTGTTGAATTGTTGCTATAGCCTAAAAACAAGTTTTTGACCTTTTCCTTTTAAAACAACTTATACAGTACACCACACTTAAAAAACACTATTGTGTCTTACTATCAGTTGTGTCATTCCTGAACAACTTGAATTGTTGATATTGCATCAAACACTTTTTTTTTCACCATATTCATGGATAACAACTTATAAAGTTATTCCACACTTGAAAAACACTATTGTATCTTACTATCATGTATTTCAGTGCTGAACTAGTTGAATTGAAGATAGTGCTTAAAAGACAACCAAGCTCATGGAAAACAGATTAAAAAGAAATGTTATTCTTTAAATACCTTAAATATTGCATTCTTCATCAGTCCTTCCATGCTGAACCTAAAACAACATATTAGAGCCGTTCAGTGAAATGGGTTAAGAAATATGTTTCACATTTGTAACAACTAAACTGTTTCTCCAATCATTGATGCTGAACTAGTTGTTTTGTCGAAACTGCCTTAAAATATGTTTTTCAAGCAGCAGTGCTGAACTTGTTGTTTTTGTGGATATTCACTAAAAGCATGTTTTTGACAATTATAAAATAATATCAATCTTGAACACCTTATTGCATATAGCCGTCGGTTATTTCAGTCCTGAACTTGTGAATTGTTGCTATAGCCTAAAAACAAGCTTTTGACAATTTTTCTTTTAAAACACACTTAAAAAACACTATTGTGTAATACTATCAGTTGTTTCATTACTGAACAACTTGAATTGTTGATATTGCCATAAACACTTTTTTTTTCACCATATTCATGGATAACAATTTATAAAGTTATTCCACGCTTGAAAAACACTATTGTATCTTACTATCATGTATTTCAGTGCTGAACTAGTTGAATTGAAGATAGTGCTTAAAAGACAACCAAGCTCATGGAAAACAGATTAAAAAGAAATGTTATTCTTTAAATACCTTAAATATTGCATTCTTCATCAGTCCTTCCATGCTGAACCTAAAACAACACATTAGAGCCGTTCAGTGAAATGGGTTAAGAAATATGTTTCACATTTGTAACAACTAAACTGTTTCTCCAATCATTGATGCTGAACTAGTTGTTTTGTCGAAACTGCCTTAAAATATGTTTTTCAGGCAGAAGTGCTGAACTAGTTGTTTTTGTGGATATTCACTAAAAGCATGTTTTTGACCATTATAAAATAATATAAATCTTGAACACCTTATTGTATATTACCGTCAGTTATTTCAGTCCTGAAGTTGTTGAATTGTTGCTATAGCCTAAAAACAAGTTTTTGACCTTTTCCTTTTAAAACAACTTATACAGTACACCACACTTAAAAAACACTATTGTGTCTTACTATCAGTTGTGTCATTCCTGAACAACTTGAATTGTTGATATTGCATAAACACTTTTTTTTTCACAATATTCATGGATAACAAGTTATAAAGTTATTCCACACTTGAAAAACACTATTGTATCTTACTATCATGTATTTCATTGCTGAACTAGTTGAATTGTTGATAGTGCTTAAAAGACAACCAAGCTTATGGAAAACAGATTAAAAAGAAATGTTATTCTTTAAATACCTTAAATATTGCATTCTTCATCAGTCCATCCATGCTGAACCTAAAACAACATATTAGAGCCGTTCAGTGAAATGGGTTAAGAAATATGTTTCACATTTGTAACAACTAAACTGTTTCTCCAATCATTGATGCTGAACTAGTTATTTTGTCGAAACTGCCTTAAAATATGTTTTTCAAGCAGCAGTGCTGAACTTGTTGTTTTTGTGGATATTCACTAAAAGCATGTTTTTGCCAATTATAAAATAATATCAATCTTGAACACCTTATTGCATATAGCCGTCGGTTATTTCAGTCCTGAACTTGTGAATTGTTGCTATAGCCTAAAAACAAGCTTTTGACAATTGTTCTTTTAAAACACACTTAAAAAACACTATTGTGTCTTACTATCAGTTGTTTCATTACTAAACAACTTGAATTGTTGATATTGCCATGAACACTTTTTTTTTCACCATATTCATGGATAACAACTTATGTTATTCCACACTTGAAAAACACTATTGTATCTTACTATCATGTATTTCAGTGCTGAACTAGTTGAATTAATGATAGTGCTTAAAAGACAACCAAGCTTATGGAAAACAGATTAAAAAGAAATGTAATTCTATAAATACCTTAAATATTGCATTCTTCATCAGTCCTTCCATGCTGAACCTAAAACAACATATTAGAGCCCGTTCAGTGAAATGGGTTAAGAAATATGTTTCACATTTGTAACAACTAAACTGTTTCTCCAATCATTGATGCTGAACTAGTTGTTTTGTCGAAACTGCCTTAAAATATGTTTTTCAAGCATCAGTGCTGAACTTGTTGTTTTTGTGGATATTCGCTAAAAGCATGTTTTTGACAATTATAAAATAATATCAATCTTGAACACCTTATTGTATATTGCCATCGGTTATTTCAGTCCTGAACTTGTGAATTGTTGCTATAGCCTAAAAACAAGCTTTTGACAATTTTCCTTTTAAAACACACTTAAAAAACACTATTGTGTCTTACTATCAGTTGTTTCATTACTGAACAACTTGAATTGTTGATATTGCCATAAACACTTTTTTTTTCACAATATTCATGGATAACAATTTATAAAGTTATTCCACACTTGAAAAACACTATTGTATCTTACTATCATGTATTTCAGTGCTGAACTAGTTGAATTGAAGATAGTGCTTAAAAGACAACCAAGCTCATGGAAAACAGATTAAAAAGAAATGTTATTCTTTAAATACCTTAAATATTGCATTCTTCATCAGTCCTTCCATGCTGAACCTAAAACAACATATTAGAGCCGTTCAGTGAAATGGGTTAAGAAATATGTTTCACATTTGTAACAACTAAACTGTTTCTCCAATCATTGATGCTGAACTAGTTGTTTTGTCGAAACTGCCTTAAAATATGTTTTTCAGGCAGAAGTGCTGAACTAGTTGTTTTTGTGGATATTCACTAAAAGCATGTTTTTGACCATTATAAAATAATATAAATCTTGAACACCTTATTGTATATTACCGTCAGTTATTTCAGTCCTGAAGTTGTTGAATTGTTGCTATAGCCTAAAAACAAGTTTTTGACCTTTTCCTTTTAAAACAACTTATACAGTACACCACACTTAAAAAACACTATTGTGTCTTACTATCAGTTGTGTCATTCCTGAACAACTTGAATTGTTGATATTGCATCAAACACTTTTTTTTTCACCATATTCATGGATAACAAGTTATAAAGTTATTCCACACTTGAAAAACACTATTGTATCTTACTATCATGTATTTCATTGCTGAACTAGTTGAATTGTTGATAGTGCTTAAAAGACAACCAAGCTTATGGAAAACAGATTAAAAAGAAATGTTATTCTTTAAATACCTTAAATATAGCATTCTTCATCAGTCCTTCCATGCTGAACCTAAAACAACATATTAGAGCCGTTCAGTGAAATGGGTTAAGAAATATGTTTCACATTTGTAACAACTAAACTGTTTCTCCAATCATTGATGCTGAACTAGTTATTTTGTCGAAACTGCCTTAAAATATGTTTTTCAAGCAGCAATGCTGAACTTGTTGTTTTTGTGGATATTCACTAAAAGCATGTTTTTGACAATTATAAAATAATATCAATCTTGAACACCTTATTGCATATAGCCGTCGGTTATTTCAGTCCTGAACTTGTGAATTGTTGCTATAGCCTAAAAACAAGCTTTTGACAATTGTTCTTTTAAAACACACTTAAAAAACACTATTGTGTCTTACTATCAGTTGTTTCATTACTAAACAACTTGAATTGTTGATATTGCCATGAACACTTTTTTTTTCACCATATTCATGGATAACAACTTATGTTATTCCACACTTGAAAAACACTATTGTATCTTACTATCATGTATTTCAGTGCTGAACTAGTTGAATTAATGATAGTGCTTAAAAGACAACCAAGCTTATGGAAAACAGATTAAACAGAAATGCCATTCTTGAAATACCTTAAATAGAGCTTAAAAGACAACCAAGCCTTTGGAAAACAAATTAAAAAGAAATGTTATTCTTGAAATACCTTTAATATTGAGTTCTTCATCAGTCCTTGCGTGTTGAACCTAAAACAACATATTAGAGCCGTTCAGTGAAATGGGTTAAGAAATATGTTTCACATTTGTAAAAACTAAACTGTTTCTTCAATCATTTATGCTGAACTAGTTGTATTGTCGAAACTGCCTTAAAATATGTTTTTCAGGCAGAAGTGCTGAACTAGTTGTTTTTGTGAATATTCAATAAAAGCATGTTTTTGACCCTTATAAAATAATTTAAATCTTGAACACCTTATTGTATATTACCGTCAGTTATTTCAGTCCTGAAGTTGTTGAATTGTTGCTATAGCCTAAAAACAAGCTTTTGACCTTTTCCTTTTAAAACAACTTATACAGTTACTCCACACTTGAAAAACACTATTGTGTCTTACTATCAGTTGTGTAATTCCTGAACAACTTGAATTGTTGATATTGCATCAAACATTTTTTTTACCATATTTATGGAAAACAACTTGTAAAGTTATTCCACACTTGAAAAAAACTTTTGTATGTTACTATCATGTATTTCAGTGCTGAACTAGTTGAATTGAAGATAGTGCTTAAAAGACAACCAAGCTAATGGAAAACAGATTTAACAGAAATGCCATTCTTGAAATACCTTTAATATTGAGTTCTTCATCAGTCCTTCCGTGCTGAACCTAAAACAACATATTAGAGCCGTTCAGTGAAATGGGTTAAGAAATATGTTTCACATTTGTAACAACTAAACTGTTTCTCCAATCATTGATGCTGAACTAGTTGTTTTGTCGAAACTGCCTTAAAATATGTTTTTCAAGCAGCAGTGCTGAACTTGTTGTTTTTGTGGATATTCACTAAAAGCATGTTTTTGACCATTATAAAATAATATCAATCTTGAACACCTTATTGTATATTGCAGTCGGTTATTTCAGTCCTGAACTTGTTGAATTGTTGCTATAGCATAAAAACAAGCTTTTGACCTTTTCCTTTTAAAACAACTTATACAGTTACTCCACACTTAAAAAACACTATGGTGTCTTACTATCAGTTGTGTCATTCCTGAACAACTTGAATTGTTGATATTGCATCAAACACATTTTCTTTACCATAATCATGGAAAACAACTTATAAAGTTATTCCAAACTTGAAAAAAACTTTTGTATCTTACTATCATGTATTTCATTGCTGAACTAGTTGAATTGAAGATAGAGCTTAAAAGGACAACCAAGCTATTGGAAAACAGATTAAACAGAAATGCCGTTCTTGAAATACCTTAAATAGAACTTGAAAGACAACCAAGCCTTTGGAAAACAAATTAAACAGAAATGCCATTCTTGAAATACCTTTAATATTGAGTTCTTCATCAGTCCTTCCATGCTAAACCTAAAACAACATATTAGAGCCCGTTCAGTTAAATGTGTTAAGAAATATGTTTCATATTTGTAACAACTAAACTGTTTCTCCAATCATTTATGCTGAACTAGTTGTTTTGTCGAAACTGCCTTAAAATATGTTTTTCAAGCAGCAGTGCTGATCTTGTTGTTTTTGTGGATATTCACTAAAAGCATGTTTTTGACAATTATAAAATAATATCAATCTTGAACACCTTATTGTATATTGCCGTCGGTTATTTCAGTCCTGAACTTGTGAATTGTTGCTATAGCCTAAAAACAAGCTTTTGACAATTTTCCTTTTAAAACACACTTAAAAAACACTATTGTGTCTTACTATCATTTGTTTCATTACTGAACAACTTGAATTGTTGATATTGCCATAAACACTTTTTTTTTTCACCATATTCATGGATAACAACTTATAAAGTTATTCCACACTTGAAAAAAACTTTTGTATCTTACTATCATGTATTTCAGTGCTGAACTAGTTGAATTGAAGATAGAGCTTAAAAGGACAACCAAGCTATTGGAAAACAGATTAAACAGAAATTCCATTCTTGAAATACCTTAAATAGAGCTTAAAAGACAACCAAGCCTTTGGAAAACAAATTAAAAAGAAATGTTATTCTTGAAATACCTTTAATATTGAGTTCTTCATCAGTCCTTGCGTGTTGAACCTAAAACAACATATTAGAGCCGTTCAGTGAAATGGGTTAAGAAATATGTTTCACATTTGTAAAAACCAAACTGTTTCTTCAATCATTTATGCTGAACTAGTTGTATTGTCGAAACTGCCTTAAAATATGTTTTTCAGGCAGAAGTGCTGAACTAGTTGTTTTTGTGAATATTCAATAAAAGCATGTTTTTGACCCTTATAAAATAATTTAAATCTTGAACAACTTATTGTATATTACCGTCAGTTATTTCAGTCCTGAAGTTGTTGAATTGTTGCTATAGCCTAAAAACAAGCTTTTGACCTTTTCCTTTTAAAACAACTTATACAGTTACTCCACACTTGAAAAACACTATTGTGTCTTACTATCAGTTGTGTAATTCCTGAACAACTTGAATTGTTGATATTGCATCAAACATTTTTTTTACCATATTTATGGAAAACAACTTGTAAAGTTATTGCACACTTGAAAAAAACTTTTGTATGTTACTATCATGTATTTCAGTGCTGAACTAGTTGAATTGAAGATAGTGCTTAAAAGACAACCAAGCTAATGGAAAACAGATTTAACAGAAATGCCATTCTTGAAATACCTTTAATATTGAGTTCTTCATCAGTCCTTCCGTGCTGAACCTAAAACAACATATTAGAGCCGTTCAGTGAAATGGGTTAAGAAATATGTTTCACATTTGTAACAACTAAACTGTTTCTCCAATCATTGATGCTGAACTAGTTGTTTTGTCGAAACTGCCTTAAAATATGTTTTTCAAGCAGCAGTGCTGAACTTGTTGTTTTTGTGGATATTCACTAAAAACATGTTTTTGACCATTATAAAATAATATCAATCTTGAACACCTTATTGTATATTGCAGTCGGTTATTTCAGTCCTGAACTTGTTGAATTGTTGCTATAGCATAAAAACAAGCTTTTGACCTTTTCCTTTTAAAACAACTTATACAGTTACTCCACACTTAAAAAACACTATGGTGTCTTACTATCAGTTGTGTCATTCCTGAACAACTTGAATTGTTGATGTTGCATCAAACACATTTTCTTTACCATAATCATGGAAAACAACTTATAAAGTTATTCCAAACTTGAAAAAAACTTTTGTATCTTACTATCATGTATTTCAGTGCTGAACTAGTTGAATTGAAGATAGAGCTTAAAAGGACAACCAAGCTATTGGAAAACAGATTAAACAGAAATGCCATTCTTGAAATACCTTAAATAGAGCTTGAAAGACAACCAAGCCTTTGGAAAACAAATTAAACAGAAATGCCATTCTTGAAATACCTTTAATATTGAGTTCTTCATCAGTCCTTCCATGCTAAACCTAAAACAACATATTAGAGCCCGTTCAGTTAAATGTGTTAAGAAATATGTTTCATATTTGTAACAACTAAACTGTTTCTCCAATCATTTATGCTGAACTAGTTGTTTTGTCGAAACTGCCTTAAAATATGTTTTTCAAGCAGCAGTGCTGATCTTGTTGTTTTTGTGGATATTCACTAAAAGCATGTTTTTGACAATTATAAAATAATATCAATCTTGAACACCTTATTGTATATTGCCGTCGGTTATTTCAGTCCTGAACTTGTGAATTGTTGCTATAGCCTAAAAACAAGCTTTTGACAATTTTCCTTTTAAAACACACTTAAAAAACACTATTGTGTCTTACTATCAGTTGTTTCATTACTGAACAACTTGAATTGTTGATATTGCCAAAAAACATTTTTTTTTTCACCATATTCATGGATAACAACTTATAAAGTTATTCCACACTTGAAAAAAACTTTTGTATCTTACTATCATGTATTTCAGTGCTGAACTAGTTGAATTGAAGATAGAGCTTAAAAGGACAACCAAGCTATTGGAAAACAGATTAAACAGAAATGCCATTCTTGAAATACCTTAAATAGAGCTTAAAAGACAACCAAGCCTTTGGAAAACAAATTAAAAAGAAATGCCATTCTTGAAATACCTTTAATATTGAGTTCTTCATCAGTCCTTGCGTGTTGAACCTAAAACAACATATTAGAGCCGTTCAGTGAAATGGGTTAAGAAATATTTTTCACATTTGTAAAAACTAAACTGTTTCTTCAATCATTTATGCTGAACTAGTTGTATTGTCGAAACTGCCTTAAAATATGTTTTTCAGGCAGAAGTGCTGAACTAGTTGTTTTTGTGAATATTCAATAAAAGCATGTTTTTGACCCTTATAAAATAATTTAAATCTTGAACACCTTATTGTATATTACCGTCAGTTATTTCAGTCCTGAAGTTGTTGAATTGTTGCTATAGCCTAAAAACAAGCTTTTGACCTTTTCCTTTTAAAACAACTTATACAGTTACTCCACACTTGAAAAACACTATTGTGTCTTACTATCAGTTGTGTAATTCCTGAACAACTTGAATTGTTGATATTGCATCAAACATTTTTTTTACCATATTTATGGAAAACAACTTGTAAAGTTATTCCACACTTGGAAAAAACTTTTGTATGTTACTATCATGTATTTCATTGCTGAACTAGTTGAATTGTTGATAGTGCTTAAAAGACAACCAAGCTTATGGAAAACAGATTAAAAAGAAATGTTATTCTTTAAATACCTTAAATATTGCATTCTTCATCAGTCCTTCCATGCTGAACCTAAAACAACATATTAGAGCCGTTCAGTGAAATGGGTTAAGAAATATGTTTCACATTTGTAAAAACTAAACTGTTTCTCCAATCATTGATGCTGAACTAGTTGTTTTGTCGAAACTGCCTTAAAATATGTTTTTCAAGCATCAGTGCTGAACTTGTTGTTTTTGTGGATATTCGCTGAAAGCATGTTTTTGACAATTATAAAATAATATCAATCTTGAACACCTTATTGTATATTGCCGTCGGTTATTTCAGTCCTGAACTTGTGAATTGTTGCTATAGCCTAAAAACAAGCTTTTGACAATTTTCCTTTTAAAACACACTTAAAAAACACTATTGTGTCTTACTATCAGTTGTTTCATTACTGAACAACTTGAATTGTTGATATTGCCATAAACACTTTTTTTTTCACCATATTCATGGATAACAACTTATAAAGTTATTCCACACTTGAAAAACACTATTGTATCTTACTATCATGTATTTCAGTGCTGAACTAGTTGAATTGTTGATAGTGCTTAAAAGACAACCAAGCTTATGGAAAACAGATTAAAAAGAAATGTAATTCTATAAATACCTTAAATATTGCATTCTTCATCAGTCCTTCCATGCTAAACCTAAAACAACATATTAGAGCCCGTTCAGTTAAATGGGTTAAGAAATATGTTTCACATTTGTAACAACTAAACTTTTTCTCCAATCATTGATGCTGAACTAGTTGTTTTGTCGAAACTGCCTTTAAATATGTTTTTCAAGCAGCAGTGCTGAACTTGTTGTTTTTGTGGATATTCACTAAAAGCATGTTTTTGACCATTATAAAATAATATCAATCTTGAACACCTTATTGTATATTGCAGTCGGTTATTTCAGTCCTGAACTTGTGAATTGTTGCTATAGCCTAAAAACAAGCTTTTGACAATTTTCCATTTAAAACACACTTAAAAAACACTATTGTGTCTTACTATCAGTTGTTTCATTACTGAACAACTTGAATTGTTGATATTGCCATAAACACTTTTTTTTCACCATATTCATGGATAACAATTTATAAAGTTATTCCACACTTGAAAAACACTATTGTATCTTACTATCATGTATTTCAGTGCTGAACTAGTTGAATTGAAGATAGTGCTTAAAAGACAACCAAGCTAATGGAAAACAGATTAAACAGAAATGCCATTCTTGAAATACCTTAAATAGAGCTTAAAAGACAACCAAGCCTTTTGAAAACAAATTAAACAGAAATGCCATTCTTGAAATACCTTTAATATTGAGTTCTTCATCAGTCCTTCCGTGTTGAACCTAAAACAACATATTAGAGCCGTTCAGTGAAATGGGTTAAGAAATATGTTTCACATTTGTAAAATCTAAACTGTTTCTTCAATCATTTATGCTGAACTAGTTGTATTGTCGAAACTGCCTTAAAATATGTTTTTCAGGCAGAAGTGCTGAACTAGTTTTTTTGTGAATATTCACTAAAAGCATGTTTTTGACCATTATAAAATAATATCAATCTTGAACACATTATTGTACATTACCGTCAGTTATTTCAGTCCTGAACTTGTTGAATTGTTGCTATAGCCTAGAAACAAGCTTTTGACCTTTTCCTTTTAAAGCAACTTATACAGTTACTCCACACTTGAAAAACACTATTGTGTCTTACTATCAGTTGTGTCATTCCTGAACAACTTGAATTGTTGATATTGCATCAAAAACATTTTTTTTACCATATTCATGGAATACAACTTATAAAGTTATTCCACACTTGAAAAAAACTTTTGTATCTTACTATCATGTATTTCAGTGCTGAACTAGTTGAATTGAAGATAGTGCTTAAAAAGACAACGAAGCTATTGGAAAACAGATTAAACAGAAATGCCATTCTTGAAATACCTTAAATATTGCATTCTTCATCAGTCCTTCCGTGCTGAACCTAAAACAACTTATTAGAGCCCGTTCAGTGAAATGTGTTATGAAATATGTTTCACATTTGTAACAACTAAACTGTTTCTCCAATCAATTATGCTGAACTAGTTGTGTTGTCAAAACTGCCTTAAAATATGTTTTTCAGGCAGAAAGTGCTGAACTAGTTGTTTTTGTGAATATTCACTAAAAGCATGTTTTTGACCCTTATAGAAGAATTTAAATCTTGAACACCTTATTGTTTATTACCGTCAGTTATTTCAGTCCTGAACTTGTTGAATTGTTGCTATAGCATAAAAACAAGCTTTTGACCTTTTCCTTTTAAAACAACTTATACAGTTACTCCACACTTGAAAAACACTATTGTGTCTTACTATCAATTGTGTCATTCCTGAACAACTTGAATTGTTGATATTGCATCAAACACATTTTTTTTACCATATTTATGGAAAACAACTTATAAAGTTATTCCACACTTGAATTTTTTTTTATATGTTACTATCATGTATTTCAGTGCTGAACTAGTTGAATTGAAGATAGTGCTTAAAAAGACAACCAAGCTATTGGAAAACAAATTAAAAAGAAATGTTATTCTATAAATACCTTAAATATTGCATTCTTCATCAGTCCTTCCATGCTGAACCTAAAACAACATATTAGAGCCCGTTCAGTGAAATGGGTTAAGAAATATGTTTCACATTTGTAACAACTAAACTGTTTCTCCAATCATTGATGCTGAACTAGTTGTTTTGTCGAAACTGCCTTAAAATATGTTTTTCAAGCAGAAGTGCTGAACTTGTTGTTTTTGTGGATATTCGCTAAAAGCATGTTTTTGACAATTATAAAATAATATCAATCTTGAACACCTTATTGTATATTGCCGTCGGTTATTTCAGTCCTGAACTTGTGAATTGTTGCTATAGCCTAAAAACAAGCTTTTGACAATTTTCCTTTTAAAACACACTTAAAAAACACTATTGTGTCTTACTATCAGTTGTTTCATTACTGAACAACTTGAATTGTTGATATTGCCATAAACACTTTTTTTTTCACCATATTCATGGATAACAACTTATAAAGTTATTCCACACTTGAAAAACACTATTGTATCTTACTATCATGTATTTCAGTGCTGAACTAGTTGAATTGTTGATAGTGCTTAAAAGACAACCAAGCTTATGGAAAACAGATTAAAAAGAAATGTAATTCTATAAATACCTTAAATATTGCATTCTTCATCAGTCCTTCCATGCTGAACCTAAAACAACATATTAGAGCCGTTCAGTGAAATGGGTTAAGAAATATGTTTCACATTTGTAAAAACTAAACTGTTTCTTCAATCATTTATGCTGAACTAGTTGTATTGTCGAAACTGCCTTAAAATATGTTTTTCAGGCAGAAGTGCTGAACTAGTTGTTTTTGTGAATATTCACTAAAAGCATGTTTTTGACCATTATAAAATAATATCAATCTTGAACACCTTATTGTATATTACCGTCAGTTATTTCAGTCCTGAACTTGTTGAATTGTTGCTATAGCCTAAAAACAAGTTTTTGACCTTTTCCTTTTAAAACAACTTATACAGTACACCACACTTACAGTACAAAACACTATTGTGTCTTACTATCAGTTGTGTCATTCCTGAACAACTTGAATTGTTGATATTGCCATAAACACTTTTTTTTTCACCATATTCATGGATAACAACTTATAAAGTTATTCCACACTTGAAAAACACTATTGTATCTTACTATCATGTATTTCAGTGCTGAACTAGTTGAATTGTTGATAGTGCTTAAAAGACAACCAAGCTTATGGAAAACAGATTAAAAAGAAATGTAATTCTATAAATACCTTAAATATTGCATTCTTCATCAGTCCTTCCATGCTAAACCTAAAACAACATATTAGAGCCCGTTCAGTTAAATGGGTTAAGAAATATGTTTCACATTTGTAACAACTAAACCTTTTCTCCAATCATTGATGCTGAACTAGTTGTTTTGTCGAAACTGCCTTAAAATATGTTTTTCAAGCAGCAGTGCTGAACTTGTTGTTTTTGTGGATATTCACTAAAAGCATGTTTTTGACCATTATAAAATAATATCAATCTTGAACACCTTATTGTATATTGCAGTCGGTTATTTCAGTCCTGAACTTGTGAATTGTTGCTATAGCCTAAAAACAAGCTTTTGACAATTTTCCTTTTAAAACACACTTAAAAAACACTATTGTGTCTTACTATCAGTTGTTTAATTACTGAACAACTTGAATTGTTGATATTGCCATAAACACTTTTTTTTTCACCATATTCATGGATAACAATTTATAAAGTTATTCCACACTTGAAAAACACTATTGTATCTTACTATCATGCATTTCAGTGCTGAACTAGTTGAATTGAAGATAGTGCTTAAAAGACAACCAAGCTAATGGAAAACAGATTAAACAGAAATGCCATTCTTGAAATACCTTAAATAGAGCTTAAAAGACAACCAAGCCTTTGGAAAACAAATTAAACAGAAATGCCATTCTTGAAATACCTTTAATATTGAGTTCTTCATCAGTCCTTCCGTGTTGAACCTAAAACAACATATTAGAGCCGTTCAGTGAAATGGGTTAAGAAATATGTTTCACATTTGTAAAAACTAAACTGTTTCTTCAATCATTTATGCTGAACTAGTTGTATTGTCGAAACTGCCTTAAAATATGTTTTTCAGGCAGAAGTGCTGAACTAGTTGTTTTTGTGAATATTCAATAAAAGCATGTTTTTGACCCTTATAAAATAATTTAAATCTTGAACACCTTATTGTATATTACCGTCAGTTATTTCAGTCCTGAAGTTGTTGAATTGTTTCTATAGCCTTCTTTGCTGAACCTAAAACAACATATTAGAGCTGTTCAGTTAAATGGGATAAGAAATATGTTTCACATTTGTAACAACTAAATTGTTTCTACCTTCGTTTATGCTGAACTAGCAGTATTGTCGAAACTGCATTAAAATATATTTTAGACCATGTGTTGGAATATAAGAATATAAAAAGTAATTAGAGCCTGAAAATCACTTTTGTGTTTTTCAGGCAGCAGTGCTGAACTAGGTTGTTTTGTCGATATTTACTTAAAGCATGATTCTTGACCCTTATAAAATAATATAAATCTTGAACACATTATTGTACATTACCGTCAGTTATTTCAGTCCTGAACTTGTTAAATTGTTGCTATAGCCTAAAAACAAGCTTTTGACCTTTTCCTTTTAAAACAACTTATACAGTTACTCCACACTTGAAAAACACTATTGTGTC